>CAJVRN010000021.1:0-265000 GCA_911728415.1 Lagocephalus sceleratus
CCTGGCCTGGCCTGGCCTGGCCTGGCCTGGCCCTGGCCTGGCCTGGCCTGGCCTGGCCTGGCCTGGCCTGGCCTGGCCTGGCCTGGCCTGGCCTGGCCTGGCCTGGCCTGGCCTGGCCTGGCCTGGCCTGGCCTGGCCTGGCCTGGCCTGGCCTGGCCTGGCCTGGCCTGGCCTGGCCTGGCCTGGCCTGGCCTGGCCTGGCCTGGCCTGGCCTGGCCTGGCCTGGCCTGGCCTGGCCTGGCCTGGCCTGGCCTGGCCTGGCCTGGCCTGGCCTGGCCTGGCCTGGCCTGGCCTGGCCTGGCCTGGCCTGGCCTGGCCTGGCCTGGCCTGGCCTGGCCTGGCCTGGCCTGGCCTGGCCTGGCCTGGCCTGGCCTGGCCTGGCCTGGCCTGGCCTGGCCTGGCCTGGCCTGGCCTGGCCTGGCCTGGCCTGGCCTGGCCTGGCCTGGCCTGGCCTGGCCTGGCCTGGCCTGGCCTGGCCTGGCCTGGCCTGGCCTGGCCTGGCCTGGCCTGGCCTGGCCTGGCCTGGCCTGGCCTGGCCTGGCCTGGCCTGGCCTGGCCTGGCCTGGCCTGGCCTGGCCTGGCCTGGCCTGGCCTGGCCTGGCCTGGCCTGGCCTGGCCTGGCCTGGCCTGGCCTGGCCTGGCCTGGCCTGGCCTGGCCTGGCCTGGCCTGGCCTAGGCCTGGCCTGGCCTAGCCCTGGCCTGGCCTGGCCTGGCCTGGCCTGGCCTAGCCTGGCCTGGCCTGGCCTGGCCTGGCCTGGCCTGGCCTGGCCTGGCCTGGCCCTGGCCTGGCCCTGGCCTGGCCTGGCCTGGCCTGGCCTGCCTGGCCTGGCCTGGCCTGGCCTGGCCTGGCCTGGCCCTGGCCTGGCCTGGCCTGGCCTGGCCTGGCCTGGCCTGGCCTGGCCTGGCCTGGCCTGGCCTGGCCTGGCCTGGCCTGGCCTGGCCTGGCCTGGCCTGGCCTGGCCTGGCCTGGCCTGGCCTGGCCTGGCCTGGCCTGGCCTGGCCTGGCCTGGCCTGGCCTGGCCTGGCCTGGCCTGGCCTGGCCTGGCCTGGCCTGGCCTGGCCTGGCCTGGCCTGGCCTGGCCTGGCCTGGCCTGGCCTGGCCTGGCCTGGCCTGGCCTGGCCTGGCCTGGCCTGGCCTGGCCTGGCCTGGCCTGGCCTGGCCTGGCCTGGCCTGGCCTGGCCTGGCCTGGCCTGGCCTGGCCTGGCCTGGCCTGGCCTGGCCTGGCCTGGCCTGGCCTGGCCTGGCCTGGCCTGGCCTGGCCTGGCCTAACCCTAACCCTAACCCTAACCCTAACCCTAACCCTAACCCTAACCCTAACCCTAACCCTAACCCTAACCCTAACCCTAACCCTAACCCTTTGGGGAATTCCCCATCGTGGTAAACTCACTATATACCTAACCTAACCCTAGCCCTAACCCTAGCCCTAACCCTAGCCCTAAGCCTAACCCTAACCATTTTCAAATGGCGCAATTTCGAGACAAAAACAAGCCTAGGATGCTCAGAACAGCCCCTAGAACGCCATCCCAGAGTTTTAGCTCGATAGCGCCACCTATCATTTCCTCAGATTTCCCAAAAATGTCCCTGAGACGCACTACCAATCCACTCCAAATGGCCTGAAACGTGCTTAAAACACATTTCTGTAGGTAGGTGAATTTCCCAAACCATAACCCTAAACACTTTGGAAAATTTCACCAAAAACCGCTGGCTGGCTGGCCCATTCATTTCAATGGGGAAAGTTCAAACCCGTTTAACTCCGGATCTGGACCTCGGAGAGCCTTGCAAACCGCCTCCGTCTGACATAATTCGACCACGGGGAACACGCCTGTCCAATCCCCGGCCTTCTACGCCCTCCCTAGCCCGAGATATGGCCAAAATAAAGTCCATTTCCGGTCTAGCTCCCAAACCGGAAGTCGGATCCGGACCAAACTTACAGCATCTTCATCCTATTGCCCGACTTACCTGTGTACCAATTTTCAGACCTCTAGCACTTACCCTTCTCCAGAAACCTCGAGTTTGGGGAATTCCCCATCGTGGTAAACTCACTATATACCTAACCTAACCCTAGCCCTAACCCTAGCCCTAACCCTAGCCCTAAGCCTAACCCTAACCATTTTCAAATGGCGCAATTTCGAGACAAAAACAAGCCTAGGATGCTCAGAACAGCCCCTAGAACGCCATCCCAGAGTTTTAGCTCGATAGCGCCACCTATCATTTCCTCAGATTTCCCAAAAATGTCCCTGAGACGCACTACCAATCCACTCCAAATGGCCTGAAACGTGCTTAAAACACATTTCTGTAGGTAGGTGAATTTCCCAAACCATAACCCTAAACACTTTGGAAAATTTCACCAAAAACCGCTGGCTGGCTGGCCCATTCATTTCAATGGGGAAAGTTCAAACCCGTTTAACTCCGGATCTGGACCTCGGAGAGCCTTGCAAACCGCCTCCGTCTGACATAATTCGACCACGGGGAACACGCCTGTCCAATCCCCGGCCTTCTACGCCCTCCCTAGCCCGAGATATGGCCAAAATAAAGTCCATTTCCGGTCTAGCTCCCAAACCGGAAGTCGGATCCGGACCAAACTTACAGGATCTTCATCCTATCGCCCGACTTACCTGTGTACCAAATTTCAGACCTCTAGCACTTACCCTTCTCCAGAAACCTCGAGTTTGGGGAATTCCCCATCGTGGTAAACTCACTATATACCTAACCCTAACCCTAACCCTAACCCTAACCTCACTATATACCTAACCTAACCCTAGCCCTAACCCTAACCCTAAACTCACTATATACCTAACCTAACCCTAGCCCTAACCCTAGCCCTAACCCTAGCCCTAAGCCTAACCCTAACCATTTTTAAATGGCGCAATTTCGAGACAAAAACAAGCCTAGGATGCTCAGAACAGCCCCTAGAACGCCATCCCAGAGTTTTAGCTCGATAGCGCCACCTATCATTTCCTCAGATTTCCCAAAAATGTCCCTGAGACGCACTACCAATCCACTCCAAATGGCCTGAAACGTGCTTAAAACACATTTCTGTAGGTAGGTGAATTTCCCAAACCATAACACTAAACACTTTGGAAAATTTCACCAAAAACCGCTGGCTGGCTGGCTGGCCCATTCATTTCAATGGGGAAAGTTCAAACCCGTTTAACTCCGGATATGGACCTCGGAGAGCCTTGCAAACCGCCTCCGTCTGACATAATTCGACCACGGGGAACACGCCTGTCCAATCCCCGACCTTCTACGACCTTCCTAGCCCGAGATATGGCCAAAATAAAGTCCATTTCGGTCTAGCTCCCAAACCGGAAGTCGGATCCGGACCAAACTTACAGCATCTTCATCCTATCGCCCGACTTACATGTGTACCAAATTTCAGACCTCTAGCACTTACCCTTCTCCAGAAACCTCGAGTTTGGGGAATTCCCCATCGTGGTAAACTCACTATATACCTAACCCTAACCCTAACCCTAACCGCCTCCGTCTGACATAATTCGACCACGGGGAACACGCCTGTCCAATCCCCGACCTTCTACGACCTTCCTGGCCCGAGATATGGCCAAAATAAAGTCCATTTCCGGTCTAGCTCCCAAACCGGAAGTCGGATCCGGACCAAACTTACAGGATCTTCATCCTATCGCCCGACTTACCTGTGTACCAAATTTCAGACCTCTAGCACTTACCCTTCTCCAGAAACCTCGAGTTTGGGGAATTCCCCATCATGGTAAACTCACTATATACCTAACCCTAACCCTAACCACGGGGAACACGCCTGTCCAATCCCCGACCTTCTACGACCTTCCTAGCCCGAGATATGGCCAAAATAAAGTCCATTTCCGGTCTAGCTCCCAAACCGGAAGTCGGATCCGGACCAAACTTACAGCATCTTCATCGTATCGCCCGACTTACCTGTGTACCAAATTTCAGACCTCTAGCACTTACCCTTCTCCAGAAACCTCGAGTTTGGGGAATTCCCCATCGTGGTAAACTCACTATATACCTAACCCTAACCCTAGCCCTAACCCTAACCCTAACCTAACCCTAGCCCTAACCCTAGCCCTAACCCTAGCCCTAAGCCTAACCCTAACCATTTTCAAATGGCGCAATTTCGAGACAAAAACAAGCCTAGGATGCTCAGAACAGCCCCTAGAACGCCATCCCAGAGTTTTAGCTCGATAGCGCCACCTATCATTTCCTCAGATTTCCCAAAAATGTCCCTGAGACGCACTACCAATCCACTCCAAATGGCCTGAAACGTGCTTAAAACACATTTCTGTAGGTAGGTGAATTTCCCAAACCATAACCCTAAACACTTTGGAAAATTTCACCAAAAACCGCTGGCTGGCTGGCCCATTCATTTCAATGGGGAAAGTTCAAACCCGTTTAACTCCGGATCTGGACCTCGGAGAGCCTTGCAAACCGCCTCCGTCTGACATAATTCGACCACGGGGAACACGCCTGTCCAATCCCCGGCCTTCTACGACCTTCCTAGCCCGAGATATGGCCAAAATAAAGTCCATTTCCGGTCTAGCTCCCAAACCGGAAGTCGGATCCGGACCAAACTTACAGCATCTTCATCCTATTGCCCGACTTACCTGTGTACCAATTTTCAGACCTCTAGCACTTACCCTTCTCCAGAAACCTCGAGTTTGGGGAATTCCCCATCGTGGTAAACTCACTATATACCTAACCCTAACCCTAACCCTAACCCTAACCCTAACCCTAACCCTAACCCTAACCCTAACCCTAACCCTAACCCTAACCCTAACCCTAACCCTAACCCTAACCCTAACCCTAACCCTAGGATGCTCAGAACAGCCCCTAGAACGCCATCCCAGAGTTTTAGCTCGATAGCGCCACCTATCATTTCCTCAGATTTCCCAAAAATGTCCCTGAGACGCACTACCAATCCACTCCAAATGGCCTGAAACGTGCTTAAAACACATTTCTGTAGGTAGGTGAATTTCCCAAACCATAACCCTAAACACTTTGGAAAATTTCACCAAAAACCGCTGGCTGGCTGGCCCATTCATTTCAATGGGGAAAGTTCAAACCCGTTTAACTCCGGATCTGGACCTCGGAGAGCCTTGCAAACCGCCTCCGTCTGACATAATTCGACCACGGGGAACACGCCTGTCCAATCCCCGGCCTTCTACGACCTTCCTAGCCCGAGATATGGCCAAAATAAAGTCCATTTCCGGTCTAGCTCCCAAACCGGAAGTCGGATCCGGACCAAACTTACAGCATCTTCATCCTATCGCCCGACTTACCTGTGTACCAAATTTCAGACCTCTAGCACTTACCCTTCTCCAGAAACCTCGAGTTTGGGGAATTCCCCATCGTGGTAAACTCACTATATACCTAACCCTAACCCTAGCCCTAACCCTAACCCTAACCTAACCCTAGCCCTAACCCTAGCCCTAACCCTAGCCCTAAGCCTAACCCTAACCATTTTCAAATGGCGCAATTTCGAGACAAAAACAAGCCTAGGATGCTCAGAACAGCCCCTAGAACGCCATCCCAGAGTTTTAGCTCGATAGCGCCACCTATCATTCCTCAGATTTCCCAAAAATGTCCCTGAGACGCACTACCAATCCACTCCAAATGGCCTGAAACGTGCTTAAAACACATTTCTGTAGGTAGGTGAATTTCCCAAACCATAACCCTAAACACTTTGGAAAATTTCACCAAAAACCGCTGGCTGGCTGGCCCATTCATTTCAATGGGGAAAGTTCAAACCCGTTTAACTCCGGATCTGGACCTCGGAGAGCCTTGCAAACCGCCTCCGTCTGACATAATTCGACCACGGGGAACACGCCTGTCCAATCCCCGGCCTTCTACGCCCTCCCTAGCCCGAGATATGGCCAAAATAAAGTCCATTTCCGGTCTAGCTCCCAAACCGGAAGTCGGATCCGGACCAAACTTACAGCATCTTCATCCTATTGCCCGACTTACCTGTGTACCAATTTTCAGACCTCTAGCACTTACCCTTCTCCAGAAACCTCGAGTTTGGGGAATTCCCCATCGTGGTAAACTCACTATATACCTAACCTAACCCTAGCCCTAACCCTAGCCCTAACCCTAGCCCTAAGCCTAACCCTAACCATTTTCAAATGGCGCAATTTCGAGACAAAAACAAGCCTAGGATGCTCAGAACAGCCCCTAGAACGCCATCCCAGAGTTTTAGCTCGATAGCGCCACCTATCATTTCCTCAGATTTCCCAAAAATGTCCCTGAGACGCACTACCAATCCACTCCAAATGGCCTGAAACGTGCTTAAAACACATTTCTGTAGGTAGGTGAATTTCCCAAACCATAACCCTAAACACTTTGGAAAATTTCACCAAAAACCGCTGGCTGGCTGGCCCATTCATTTCAATGGGGA
The DNA here is from genome assembly GCA_911728415.1 of Lagocephalus sceleratus. Lineage (NCBI taxonomy): Eukaryota > Metazoa > Chordata > Actinopteri > Tetraodontiformes > Tetraodontidae > Lagocephalus > Lagocephalus sceleratus. The sequence continues at coordinate 6,387 of CAJVRN010000021.1, forward strand.
AAGTTCAAACCCGTTTAACTCCGGATCTGGACCTCGGAGAGCCTTGCAAACCGCCTCCGTCTGACATAATTCGACCACGGGGAACACGCCTGTCCAATCCCCGGCCTTCTACGCCCTCCCTAGCCCGAGATATGGCCAAAATAAAGTCCATTTCCGGTCTAGCTCCCAAACCGGAAGTCGGATCCGGACCAAACTTACAGGATCTTCATCCTATCGCCCGACTTACCTGTGTACCAAATTTCAGACCTCTAGCACTTACCCTTCTCCAGAAACCTCGAGTTTGGGGAATTCCCCATCGTGGTAAACTCACTATATACCTAACCCTAACCCTAACCCTAACCCTAACCTCACTATATACCTAACCTAACCCTAGCCCTAACCCTAACCCTAAACTCACTATATACCTAACCTAACCCTAGCCCTAACCCTAGCCCTAACCCTAGCCCTAAGCCTAACCCTAACCATTTTTAAATGGCGCAATTTCGAGACAAAAACAAGCCTAGGATGCTCAGAACAGCCCCTAGAACGCCATCCCAGAGTTTTAGCTCGATAGCGCCACCTATCATTTCCTCAGATTTCCCAAAAATGTCCCTGAGACGCACTACCAATCCACTCCAAATGGCCTGAAACGTGCTTAAAACACATTTCTGTAGGTAGGTGAATTTCCCAAACCATAACACTAAACACTTTGGAAAATTTCACCAAAAACCGCTGGCTGGCTGGCTGGCCCATTCATTTCAATGGGGAAAGTTCAAACCCGTTTAACTCCGGATATGGACCTCGGAGAGCCTTGCAAACCGCCTCCGTCTGACATAATTCGACCACGGGGAACACGCCTGTCCAATCCCCGACCTTCTACGACCTTCCTAGCCCGAGATATGGCCAAAATAAAGTCCATTTCCGGTCTAGCTCCCAAACCGGAAGTCGGATCCGGACCAAACTTACAGCATCTTCATCCTATCGCCCGACTTACATGTGTACCAAATTTCAGACCTCTAGCACTTACCCTTCTCCAGAAACCTCGAGTTTGGGGAATTCCCCATCGTGGTAAACTCACTATATACCTAACCCTAACCCTAACCCTAACCGCCTCCGTCTGACATAATTCGACCACGGGGAACACGCCTGTCCAATCCCCGACCTTCTACGACCTTCCTGGCCCGAGATATGGCCAAAATAAAGTCCATTTCCGGTCTAGCTCCCAAACCGGAAGTCGGATCCGGACCAAACTTACAGGATCTTCATCCTATCGCCCGACTTACCTGTGTACCAAATTTCAGACCTCTAGCACTTACCCTTCTCCAGAAACCTCGAGTTTGGGGAATTCCCCATCATGGTAAACTCACTATATACCTAACCCTAACCCTAACCACGGGGAACACGCCTGTCCAATCCCCGACCTTCTACGACCTTCCTAGCCCGAGATATGGCCAAAATAAAGTCCATTTCCGGTCTAGCTCCCCAAACCGGAAGTCGGATCCGGACCAAACTTACAGCATCTTCATCGTATCGCCCGACTTACCTGTGTACCAAATTTCAGACCTCTAGCACTTACCCTTCTCCAGAAACCTCGAGTTTGGGGAATTCCCCATCGTGGTAAACTCACTATATACCTAACCCTAACCCTAGCCCTAACCCTAACCCTAACCTAACCCTAGCCCTAACCCTAGCCCTAACCCTAGCCCTAAGCCTAACCTAACCATTTTCAAATGGCGCAATTTCGAGACAAAAACAAGCCTAGGATGCTCAGAACAGCCCCTAGAACGCCATCCCAGAGTTTTAGCTCGATAGCGCCACCTATCATTTCCTCAGATTTCCCAAAAATGTCCCTGAGACGCACTACCAATCCACTCCAAATGGCCTGAAACGTGCTTAAAACACATTTCTGTAGGTAGGTGAATTTCCCAAACCATAACCCTAAACACTTTGGAAAATTTCACCAAAAACCGCTGGCTGGCTGGCCCATTCATTTCAATGGGGAAAGTTCAAACCCGTTTAACTCCGGATCTGGACCTCGGAGAGCCTTGCAAACCGCCTCCGTCTGACATAATTCGACCACGGGGAACACGCCTGTCCAATCCCCGGCCTTCTACGACCTTCCTAGCCCGAGATATGGCCAAAATAAAGTCCATTTCCGGTCTAGCTCCCAAACCGGAAGTCGGATCCGGACCAAACTTACAGCATCTTCATCCTATTGCCCGACTTACCTGTGTACCAATTTTCAGACCTCTAGCACTTACCCTTCTCCAGAAACCTCGAGTTTGGGGAATTCCCCATCGTGGTAAACTCACTATATACCTAACCTAACCCTAGCCCTAACCCTAGCCCTAACCCTAGCCCTAAGCCTAACCCTAACCATTTTCAAATGGCGCAATTTCGAGACAAAAACAAGCCTAGGATGCTCAGAACAGCCCCTAGAACGCCATCCCAGAGTTTTAGCTCGATAGCGCCACCTATCATTTCCTCAGATTTCCCAAAAATGTCCCTGAGACGCACTACCAATCCACTCCAAATGGCCTGAAACGTGCTTAAAACACATTTCTGTAGGTAGGTGAATTTCCCAAACCATAACCCTAAACACTTTGGAAAATTTCACCAAAAACCGCTGGCTGGCTGGCCCATTCATTTCAATGGGGAAAGTTCAAACCCGTTTAACTCCGGATCTGGACCTCGGAGAGCCTTGCAAACCGCCTCCGTCTGACATAATTCGACCACGGGGAACACGCCTGTCCAATCCCCGGCCTTCTACGACCTTCCTAGCCCGAGATATGGCCAAAATAAAGTCCATTTCCGGTCTAGCTCCCAAACCGGAAGTCGGATCCGGACCAAACTTACAGCATCTTCATCCTATCGCCCGACTTACCTGTGTACCAAATTTCAGACCTCTAGCACTTACCCTTCTCCAGAAACCTCGAGTTTGGGGAATTCCCCATCGTGGTAAACTCACTATATACCTAACCCTAACCCTAACCCTAACCCTAACCCTAACCCTAACCCTAACCCTAACCCTAACCCTAACCCTAACCCTAACCCTAACCCTAACCCTAACCCTAACCCTAACCCTAACCCTAACCCTAACCCTAACCCTAACCCTAACCCTAACCCTAACCCTAACCCTAACCCTAACCCTAACCCTAACCCTAACCCTAACCCTAACCCTAACCCTAACCCTAACCCTAACCCTAACCCTAACCCTAACCCTAACCCTAACCCTAACCCTAACCCTAACCCTAACCCTAACCCTAACCCTAACCCTAACCCTAACCCTAACCCTATTCCTAACCCTAACCCCAACCCTAACCCCTACCCGAATCAGGGTCTATATCCCACCCCCCTTCCCCTAACCCTAACCCCAACCCCTACCCTAACCAGGGTCTGCATCCCACTTACCTGATTCCTAACCCCACCCCTACCTACCCTATTCCTAACCCTAACCCCAACCCTAACCCCTACCCGAACCAGGGTCTGTATCCCACCTCCCCCAACCCTAATCCTAACCCAACCTACCCTATTCGTAACCCTAACCCCAACCCTAACCCCCTACCCGAAACAGGGTCTGTATCCCACCTCCCCTAAACCCAACCCTAACCCCTACCCGAACCAGGGTTTGTATCCCACTAACCCTAACCCTAACCCGACCTACCCTATCCCTAACCCTAACCCCTACCCTAACCAGGGTCTGTATCCCACCTACCCCATCCCTAACCCTAACCCCAATCCTAACCCTAACCCCTTGACCCCCTACTCTTCCCACCAGGAACAGGGATGGAACTCCACCATCCACCACACTTACCTCCATACCGGGACGATGGTCGACCAACACATCAATCTCCCTGACACCCCCAAACCACACATTTTACCACTGGTCTCCACTTTCTCCCACACTACACTGGGTCTCCTATCAACAATCAAAGACCACTTCAACAAGACCCAACCATCGCACCCTACCATCCAGAACCATAAAGTTATTTCAGCATTTAGGAAGAACCCAAACCTACGCAACATGCTGGTCAAAGCAAACTTCACAACACACAGAAAACCACCCCCAACACCAGAGGAGCAACTTTATAGAAACAGGAAATTCATTAGCAACCCACACAGCAAGCTTTCCTCCCCCTCACTAGGCACATATTCCCTAGCACACAGCAACATCATTTATATCATTACATGCACCACCTGCCACAAACACTACATAGGAGAAACCAAACATGCACTACACATAAGGCTCCAACAACACATGCGCAACATCAGGAAGGGGCAACTCACAACACCACTCGTCACCCACTTCCAACACCACTCTCCAGACCACCTCATCATATCAGGCCTCGAGTCCAATGACCACTGGACCACAGGACAGAGAAAGAGAGCAGAGAGGATCTGGATTGCGAGACTAGGGACCATCACACCTAGAGGACTGAACGACGCCCCATAAAAAACCCCCCCATCCATCCATCGGATGACGGCGATAGCCAAGAGACATCCTCGACCCTACAAGCCCAACTACAACAGGGGTCAAGCCCCTGGGAGCACCCCGTACGCCAACTCCTCACAGCATTAAGATACAGCTGGTGCCCCTACCCCAGACAAGTCCATGGGGGCTGTGGCAAGTCCAAGTTATTAGGCCAGTGCACCGTAAGTCCACATGTGACCCCCTGAACCCCAACCCTAACCCAAACCTAACCCAGCCAGTGCCAATACTTGGAACCATGGCCCCCTGACTCAGCAAAATCCTTCAAACCCACTACATAAACTAGGCCCCCAGAAGAACCAAACACCTACTGCTACCAAGTCTCCGCCTGCTCACTTACCTTGTTGGACTTACCATTGGTCCTGCCGCCACGGGGATTCGAACCCCTGTCCTCCGCTTGGTGGGTTGTTGCCTCTGCCATCCTGCCATTGGAACTGACACACAAAACACTACATTTTACAACCACCTGGGGGTGACAGTGGACCTACCCACTACATTACCCAGAACACTCCACTTTGCCTTACCTCCTTCCACGAACCAATCATTCTTGGCCTCACGTTTCCCTCCAGAATTCAAACACGAATCATCCAATAGACACCCACCACCACAGAACCCACCAAACTGATTGGACATGCAGATGTCACGTGGACTACTCACTCTCTCTCCATCCCTAAAGCTATAAATACACCCAGGCTGTCTCATTCTGCCTTTCACCTAAACCTCTGATGAAGCAACTGAGTTGCGAAACGTCAGGTGTTCTTTGACTCCGCTTTACCTACCCTATCCCTGCTCTAAAAAGCTACCCTTTTGGCTTTTATTTGGCTTTAGTCAATTAGAGTTAGATCTAAATAGTCTGATCGAGGAAGGGGGCCCTAGCCCTCGGGCACCTCTCAACAATCGTCTAATCGACATCCAATAATCCGGATTATACAAGTTTTTTTTGAGAAAGGACAGTAACCTTGGACCGGACACCTGGGACATAACATCTATCCAGAGAACCGACACCCCAACTCACCAAACCAGAACCCGGACCAGGTGCATCCAGGTAGGGGCTTCCGACCTCGACTGACTATTGAAGTGAAAAGATTTTTTCAACAGGAACTGGGCGGTGGAACGGAGCCAAAGGTACAGGTATGAGTAGACAGCCTCTATATAGAACACACACGCAGCATGCCACACCACCCCCACTCATGTCACTCACCACACACCCTTTACACAGTACCAGATACATACACCCCATGTACCCTAGAAGACCACGATTCCACCCCTACCCTACACAGCCAGCCACCAGAACCCCCACAGAGCCACCCACTACAGAAACCAGACTCGCTAGCAAACAATACTTCAAACTTATACAAGCCACACACCACAAACACATCATCGATAAAGCAATCGTTACAGGTAGATTCCCACCTGGCATGCTAAGGCAGGTCCACCGCCTCACAGACTTTATCAAACCCGCAGCTCCAAATCCACAAACACGACAAAAAGTAGCAGAGAACACCAATACCTGGATGGAAAACAACATGGCCATCCTAAAAAACCACTACACAGCCACAATTACTGCTATTAAGGACACCCCCAAAGATCCTCTGGCACTACAAATAGCCATTGGATGGGCTAGAAAACGTTATGGAGACAAATTGACACTAGAAACAATAAGTACAGTAGAATACACACTGGGCATCACACAGCCCAACCAACCCACGATTAGCAAATCCCCCCCACCACCACTATTGCCTCAAACACACAGCAGCACAACACAGCCCCTGGCCACCATCCAGGAAGCTAAAGAAAACGAGGAGTTCCCTCCCTTACCGAACCCACAAGCCCCCCACAATCTGGCACAGTTCCTGGGCCCACGCAGCCCTGTAACGGAAGAAAGGGCACAAAGCCAACAAATGGAGGCCAGCACCCAAGACATCCCATCAGCCCTAACCCTAACCCAGGACCAGCCAGTACACCAACAAAGCCAGCCCCCCAAGGGAGTGAACACACACCCAACCCACCAGTACAACACCCGCAGACACCTACCTGCCACCAGGAGCCCCGAGATGCACCCAGCCTGGACCCCAAACCACAGAGACCCGTAACCATCCCCGGCCCCCAAAACCAGGAACACACTGGAACCCAACGACACCCTGCCCCAACCTATTCCCGGACACACACAACAACCCGCTCCCCACAACAAGGTCCCCGGACTCCCCCTCCCCCGACCTCCTTCCCAATCACGGCCTCTACCCCTCGACCCCAAAGAGATGCTGCAAACAGGCCAACACAGGATCAACTCCGACCTGTTGAACTGAGCCCCCGTCCAGTCACCCAGCACACCTCACCAATTCTTGTCTCCCCGCAGCAACCGTCTATGGCCAACTTTACTCCACCTCCGCCAGATGACCCACAAGATGGACAACTCCCACTAAGATCAACAACGATAGCAGAAATCCACCCATCACCCAAGACACACCCACTTACCAACCTTGAACTTGAAACCATCACACTGAGCACTTTGGACAAAACAAATGTAGCCGTAACTACCTAGACCTGATTTCCCCTAACTCCTCGCCGTCTCCGGGCCGCCCGGGTTGCCGGGCTGATTGGGCGGGGCCTCGTGCGCCCAATGATCACCCCAATTGGAAGGAGGGTAACATGATGAGCGGGAATTCAAAGGCCAACATGGCCGAGAACAAAACCCAATCTGAGCCCTCTGTTCAACGTCGATCGGAGGGGGCCCGTCGGTCCGGCCCCTTTGGCCCGGCGCCCGCGGCACCCGGAGACTCCGGCCCAACCCCTTCTTCTTGCCCCCTAAGCTATCTAGCCAGAACAAACGCACAACCCCACCCACATCCCCTAGCCCCAGCAGCTTTAAACCCACTTACCACCTCGCCAGGCCCAACCGCAAGCTGCAGGACTGGTGCTTCAAACCCAGGAAGCCAATTGTCATCCTAGGCGACTCCAATATCAATAGAATCCCCCCACCACAACCCAGAGATCCAACTGGACAGCTACCCAGGAGCAAACCTCTACCATTTCCTAAAGATTTGTGAAAAAACAGTACCCAGCCCCTCCACCAAAGTACTGATCTTGTCAATCGGGATCAACAATAAGGACCAGGACCCCAAACAAACATCAATTAAACAACTTAAGGCACTGTACCGCCAGGCCAGGACCACCTTCCCTAACGCGGATATCTACTTTCCCACCCTGAACTTTTCCACAAAACTCACATCAACACAACAGACCAACCTCAACCTGATCAACAAGGCCATTACCACCCACCTCCCCTCCCTAGCCGCAATCCCTGACCATACATTTAACACTGAAGCCGACAACATCCACTGGACAGCAGCCACAGCTAACCGAATCTTCAGCCACTGGTGCGAAAAACTAAATTTTTCTTCAACCTAAACCCTAACCCGGATCACAACAATACCGCCCAAGACACAGGCCCCAACTGCAACACTACCAACCCCAGCCAGCCCCAGATCCCCCGGACAATATCCCATCCCAGGAACACTGGATCACTGCACAACTCAGCAGGGACTCCAATGTCCTGAACCTATCAACGCTCTTCACACTGTCTACAGCCCAAACACAATTACTGGAAAGGGGACTAACCTTCGTCCCACGTCCAACCAAGCACGACTGGGAAGAACTCCAGAGGGACGTACACAGATACCACAGGCGACTGAAAATCTTGGACTATTTTCACTTTCAACCCAACCACCAAAACCTACCTTTCACGCAACCATCCAACTGGGAACCCGCACTGCCCCTGCTAACCCAGCAAACACAAAAAATCATCAGGAAGGGCATACAGACCCTTCGAGCATACCACCCCCTCCCTGACATTCCGGACAACCTAAAAGAGTCCGAGCGTAGGGCCTTGAAATCACTCATGGACAACCCAAATATCATCATAAAACCAGCAGACAAAGGGTCAAAAACAGTCATACTGGACAGACAACAATACCTCTTGGAGGCAAACCGACAACTCTCAGATGAGAAGTACTACAAACCGCTCCAGCACAGTATTCAACGTAATACACAAACCCAACTCAGGGCCATCGTCCAGTCCCTTTACCACCAGAAGTATATTACATCTAAACAATGCAAGCACCTGCTGGGACCCGACAACCCACGCAATAGACAATTCTACCTCCTCCCCAAAATCCACAAAGACCCCAAAACCTGGACGATCCCCTTTGAGGTCCCCCTGGCAGACCCATAGTGTCTGATTGCAACAGTGCATCCTACAACATATCCCAATACATAGACCACTTCCTGAACCCCCTCTCCACCAAGCACCCCAGCTATATTAAAGATACTTACCACTTCCTGGACACCATCAGACCCATGACTGTCCCCACCCAGGCACTTCTTTTCACGTTGGACGTGGACAGCCTATACACAAACATCAACACCGAACTGGGCATTGGGGTCGTAAGTAAGATCCTCAACAAATATCCAGATAACCAAAGACCCGACAAAGAACTCCTGCAACTTCTCACCCTCTGCCTGAACAACAACGACTTCTGCTTCAACGACAAACACTACTTACAAATCAATGGAACAGCCATGGGACAGAGATATGCACCGTCTTATGCCAACATCTACATGAGCGAGTGGGAGCAAGAAGCACTGGCAAAATGCCCCTTGAAACCATCCTTCTACCTTCGCTACCTGGATGACATCATTGGCGCATGGCCACATCACATAACCGAATTTTATGGATTTATAGATACACTCAACAACCACCACCCATCCATAAAAGTCAAATACACAATAGACCCACAGCAGGTAAACTTCCTCGACACCACAGTCTTCTTCCAGAACACCAACCCAGGATCTAAAGAATGCTAACAAAAGTTTATTTCAAAGCGACAGACACACACGCACTCCTCCACAAATCCAGCTACCACCCTAAACATACATTCAGAGGCATAATTAAATCACAAATCATTAGATTTCACCGCATCTCATCCCTACAGTCGGACTTTCATGAAGCTACTCGCACCTTATTCCACAGTCTTAGAAAAAGGCATTACTCAAGACGATTCCTTAGGTACGTCAAAAACAGTACCTTGGCCTCACTCACCTCAACTCCCCATCGAGAAAAAAACAACCTACCTTCTACACAAACCTTTGGTCGACCTCCTCCCGCCACGTCTCCTTTCGTCATGTCTCCAAACGTCCAGCAACATACCGTACCCCACCATAACCCCAACCCCTTGACCCCTACCTAACCAGGGTCTGTATCCCACCTCCCTAATACCTAACCCTACCCTAACCACCTACCCTACTCCTAATCCTAACCCCACCTACCCTATTCCTAACCCTAACCCCAACCCTAACCCTAACCCTAACCCCACCTCCCCCAACCCTAACCCTAACCCCAACCCTAACCCCTACCCGAACCAGGGTCTGTATCCCACCTCCCCCAACCCTAACCCTAACCCTATTCCTAACCCTAACCCCAACCCTAACCCCTACCCGAATCAGGGTCTATATCCCACCCCCCTTCCCCTAACCCTAACCCCAACCCCTACCCTAACCAGGGTCTGCATCCCACTTACCTGATTCCTAACCCCACCCCCTACCTACCCTATTCCTAACCCTAACCCCAACCCTAACCCCTACCCGAACCAGGGTCTGTATCCCACCTCCCCCAACCCTAATCCTAACCCAACCTACCCTATTCGTAACCCTAACCCCAACCCTAACCCCTACCCGAAACAGGGTCTGTATCCCACCTCCCCTAAACCCAACCCTAACCCCTACCCGAACCAGGGTTTGTATCCCCACTAACCCTAACCCTAACCCGACCTACCCTATCCCTAACCCTAACCCCTACCCTAACCAGGGTCTGTATCCCACCTACCCCATCCCTAACCCTAACCCCAATCCTAACCCTAACCCCTTGACCCCCTACTCTTCCCACCAGGAACAGGGATGGAACTCCACCATCCACCACACTTACCTCCATACCGGGACGATGGTCGACCAACACATCAATCTCCCTGACACCCCCAAACCACACATTTTACCACTGGTCTCCACTTTCTCCCACACTACACTGGGTCTCCTATCAACAATCAAAGACCACTTCAACAAGACCCAACCATCGCACCCTACCATCCAGAACCATAAAGTTATTTCAGCATTTAGGAAGAACCCAAACCTACGCAACATGCTGGTCAAAGCAAACTTCACAACACACAGAAAACCACCCCAACACCAGAGGAGCAACTTTATAGAAACAGGAAATTCATTAGCAACCCACACAGCAAGCTTTCCTCCCCCTCACTAGGCACATATTCCCTAGCACACAGCAACATCATTTATATCATTACATGCACCACCTGCCACAAACACTACATAGGAGAAACCAAACATGCACTACACATAAGGCTCCAACAACACATGCGCAACATCAGGAAGGGGCAACTCACAACACCACTCGTCACCCACTTCCAACACCACTCTCCAGACCACCTCATCATATCAGGCCTCGAGTCCAATGACCACTGGACCACAGGACAGAGAAAGAGAGCAGAGAGGATCTGGATTGCGAGACTAGGGACCATCACACCTAGAGGACTGAACGACGTCCCATAAAAACCCCCCCATCCATCCATCGGATGACGGCGATAGCCAAGAGACATCCTCGACCCTACAAGCCCAACTACAACAGGGGTCAAGCCCCTGGGAGCACCCCGTACGCCAACTCCTCACAGCATTAAGATACAGCTGGTGCCCCTACCCCAGACAAGTCCATGGGGGCTGTGGCAAGTCCAAGTTATTAGGCCAGTGCACCGTAAGTCCACATGTGACCCCCTGAACCCCAACCCTAACCCAAACCTAACCCAGCCAGTGCCAATACTTGGAACCATGGCCCCCTGACTCAGCAAAATCCTTCAAACCCACTACATAAACTAGGCCCCCAGAAGAACCAAACACCTACTGCTACCAAGTCTCCGCCTGCTCACTTACCTTGTTGGACTTACCATTGGTCCTGCCGCCACGGGGATTCGAACCCCTGTCCTCCGCTTGGTGGGTTGTTGCCTCTGCCATCCTGCCATTGGAACTGACACACAAAACACTACATTTTACAACCACCTGGGGGTGACAGTGGACCTACCCACTACATTACCCAGAACACTCCACTTTGCCTTACCTCCTTCCACGAACCAATCATTCTTGGCCTCACGTTTCCCTCCAGAATTCAAACACGAATCATCCAATAGACACCCACCACCACAGAACCCACCAAACTGATTGGACATGCAGATGTCACGTGGACTACTCACTCTCTCTCCATCCCTAAAGCTATAAATACACCCAGGCTGTCTCATTCTGCCTTTCACCTAAACCTCTGATGAAGCAACTGAGTTGCGAAACGTCAGGTGTTCTTTGACTCCGCTTTACCTACCCTATCCCTGCTCTAAAAAGCTACCCTTTTTGGCTTTTATTTGGCTTTAGTCAATTAGAGTTAGATCTAAATAGTCTGATCGAGGAAGGGGCCCTAGCCCTCGGGCACCTCTCAACAATCGTCTAATCGACATCCAATAATCCGGATTATACAAGTTTTTTTGAGAAAGGACAGTAACCTTGGACCGGACACCTGGGACATAACATCTATCCAGAGAACCGACACCCCAACTCACCAAACCAGAACCCGGACCAGGTGCATCCAGGTAGGGGCTTCCGACCTCGACTGACTATTGAAGTGAAAAGATTTTTCAACAGGAACTGGGCGGTGGAACGGAGCCAAAGGTACAGGTATGAGTAGACAGCCTCTATATAGAACACACACGCAGCATGCCACACCACCCCCACTCATGTCACTCACCACACACCCTTTACACAGTACCAGATACATACACCCCATGTACCCTAGAAGACCACGATTCCACCCCTACCCTACACAGCCAGCCACCAGAACCCCCACAGAGCCACCCACTACAGAAACCAGACTCGCTAGCAAACAATACTTCAAACTTATACAAGCCACACACCACAAACACATCATCGATAAAGCAATCGTTACAGGTAGATTCCCACCTGGCATGCTAAGGCAGGTCCACCGCCTCACAGACTTTATCAAACCCGCAGCTCCAAATCCACAAACACGACAAAAAGTAGCAGAGAACACCAATACCTGGATGGAAAACAACATGGCCATCCTAAAAAACCACTACACAGCCACAATTACTGCTATTAAGGACACCCCCAAAGATCCTCTGGCACTACAAATAGCCATTGGATGGGCTAGAAAACGTTATGGAGACAAATTGACACTAGAAACAATAAGTACAGTAGAATACACACTGGGCATCACACAGCCCAACCAACCCACGATTAGCAAATCCCCCCACCACCACTATTGCCTCAAACACACAGCAGCACAACACAGCCCCTGGCCACCATCCAGGAAGCTAAAGAAAACGAGGAGTTCCCTCCCTTACCGAACCCACAAGCCCCCCACAATCTGGCACAGTTCCTGGGCCCACGCAGCCCTGTAACGGAAGAAAGGGCACAAAGCCAACAAATGGAGGCCAGCACCCAAGACATCCCATCAGCCCTAACCCTAACCCAGGACCAGCCAGTACACCAACAAAGCCAGCCCCCCAAGGAGTGAACACACACCCAACCCACCAGTACAACACCCGCAGACACCTACCTGCCACCAGGAGCCCCGAGATGCACCCAGCCTGGACCCCAAACCACAGAGACCCGTAACCATCCCCGGCCCCCCAAAACCAGGAACACACTGGAACCCAACGACACCCTGCCCCAACCTATTCCGGACACACACAACAACCCGCTCCCCACAACAAGGTCCCCGGACTCCCCCTCCCCGACCTCCTTCCCAATCACGGCCTCTACCCTCGACCCCAAAGAGATGCTGCAAACAGGCCAACACAGGATCAACTCCGACCTGTTGAACTGAGCCCCCGTCCAGTCACCCAGCACACCTCACCAATTCTTGTCTCCCCGCAGCAACCGTCTATGGCCAACTTTACTCCACCTCCGCCAGATGACCCACAAGATGGACAACTCCCACTAAGATCAACAACGATAGCAGAAATCCACCCATCACCCAAGACACACCCACTTACCAACCTTGAACTTGAAACCATCACACTGAGCACTTTGGACAAAACAAATGTAGCCGTAACTACCCTAGACCTGATTTCCCCTAACTCCTCGCCGTCTCCGGGCCGCCCGGTTGCCGGGCTGATTGGGCGGGGCCTCGTGCGCCCAATGATCACCCCAATTGGAAGGAGGGTAACATGATGAGCGGGAATTCAAAGGCCAACATGGCCGAGAACAAAACCCAATCTGAGCCCTCTGTTCAACGTCGATCGGAGGGGGCCCGTCGGTCCGGCCCCTTTGGCCCGGCGCCCGCGGCACCCGGAGACTCCGGCCCAACCCCTTCTTCTTGCCCCCCTAAGCTATCTAGCCAGAACAAACGCACAACCCCACCCACATCCCCTAGCCCCAGCAGCTTTAAACCCACTTACCACCTCGCCAGGCCCAACCGCAAGCTGCAGGACTGGTGCTTCAAACCCAGGAAGCCAATTGTCATCCTAGGCGACTCCAATATCAATAGAATCCCCCCACCACAACCCAGAGATCCAACTGGACAGCTACCCAGGAGCAAACCTCTACCATTTCCTAAAGATTTGTGAAAAAACAGTACCCAGCCCCTCCACCAAAGTACTGATCTTGTCAATCGGGATCAACAATAAGGACCAGGACCCCAAACAAACATCAATTAAACAACTTAAGGCACTGTACCGCCAGGCCAGGACCACCTTCCCTAACGCGGATATCTACTTTCCCACCCTGAACTTTTCCACAAAACTCACATCAACACAACAGACCAACCTCAACCTGATCAACAAGGCCATTACCACCCACCTCCCCTCCCTAGCCGCAATCCCTGACCATACATTTAACACTGAAGCCGACAACATCCACTGGACAGCAGCCACAGCTAACCGAATCTTCAGCCACTGGTGCGAAAAACTAAATTTTTCTTCAATCTAAACCCTAACCCGGATCACAACAATACCGCCCAAGACACAGGCCCCAACTGCAACACTACCAACCCCAGCCAGCCCCAGATCTCCCCGGACAATATCCCATCCCAGGAACACTGGATCACTGCACAACTCAGCAGGGACTCCAATGTCCTGAACCTATCAACGCTCTTCACACTGTCTACAGCCCAAACACAATTACTGGAAAGGGGACTAACCTTCGTTCCACGTCCAACCAAGCACGACTGGGAAGAACTCCAGAGGGACGTACACAGATACCACAGGCGACTGAAAATCTTGGACTATTTTCACTTTCAACCCAACCACCAAAACCTACCTTTCACGCAACCATCCAACTGGGAACCCGCACTGCCCCTGCTAACCCAGCAAACACAAAAAATCATCAGGAAGGGCATACAGACCCTTCGAGCATACCACCCCCTCCCTGACATTCCGGACAACCTAAAAGAGTCCGAGCGTAGGGCCTTGAAATCACTCATGGACAACCCAAATATCATCATAAAACCAGCAGACAAAGGGTCAAAAACAGTCATACTGGACAGACAACAATACCTCTTGGAGGCAAACCGACAACTCTCAGATGAGAAGTACTACAAACCGCTCCAGCACAGTATTCAACGTAATACACAAACCCAACTCAGGGCCATCGTCCAGTCCCTTTACCACCAGAAGTATATTACATCTAAACAATGCAAGCACCTGCTGGGACCCGACAACCCACGCAATAGACAATTCTACCTCCTCCCCAAAATCCACAAAGACCCCAAAACCTGGACGATCCCCTTTGAGGTCCCCCTGGCAGACCCATAGTGTCTGATTGCAACAGTGCATCCTACAACATATCCCAATACATAGACCACTTCCTGAACCCCCTCTCCACCAAGCACCCCAGCTATATTAAAGATACTTACCACTTCCTGGACACCATCAGACCCATGACTGTCCCCACCCAGGCACTTCTTTTCACGTTGGACGTGGACAGCCTATACACAAACATCAACACCGAACTGGGCATTGGGGTCGTAAGTAAGATCCTCAACAAATATCCAGATAACCAAAGACCCGACAAAGAACTCCTGCAACTTCTCACCCTCTGCCTGAACAATAACGACTTCTGCTTCAACGACAAACACTACTTACAAATCAATGGAACAGCCATGGGACAGAGATATGCACCGTCTTATGCCAACATCTACATGAGCGAGTGGGAGCAAGAAGCACTGGCAAAATGCCCCTTGAAACCATCCTTCTACCTTCGCTACCTGGATGACATCATTGGCGCATGGCCACATCACATAACCGAATTTTATGGATTTATAGATACACTCAACAACCACCACCCATCCATAAAAGTCAAATACACAATAGACCCACAGCAGGTAAACTTCCTGGACACCACAGTCTTCTTCCAGAACACCAGCCCAGGATCTAAAAGAATGCTAACAAAAGTTTATTTCAAAGCGACAGACACACACGCACTCCTCCACAAATCCAGCTACCACCCTAAACATACATTTAGAGGCATAATTAAATCACAAATCATTAGATTCCACCGCATCTCATCCCTACAGTCGGACTTTCATGAAGCTACTCGCACCTTATTCCACAGTCTTAGAAAAAGGCACTACTCAAGACGATTCCTTAGGTACGTCAAAACAGTACCTTGGCCTCACTCACCTCAACTCCCCATCGAGAAAAAAACACCTTACCTTCTACACAAACCTTTGGTCGACCTCCTCCCGCCACGTCTCCTTTCGTCATGTCTCCAAACGTCCAGCAACATACCGTACCCCACCATAACCCCAACCCCTTGACCCCCTACCCTAACCAGGGTCTGTATCCCACCTCCCCAATACCTAACCCTACCCTAACCACCTACCCTACTCCTAATCCTAACCCTAACCCCACCTACCCTATTCCTAACCCTAACCCCAACCCTAACCCTAACCCTAACCAGGGTCTGTACCCCACCTCCCCCAACCCTAACCCTAACCCCAACCCTAACCCCAACCCTAACCCCTACCCGAACCAGGGTCTGTATCCCACCTCCCCCAACCCTAACCCTAACCCTAACCCCAACCCTAACCCCTACCCGAATCAGGGTCTGTATCCCACCCCCCTTCCCCTAACCCTAACCCCAACCCCTACCCTAACCAGGGTCTGCATCCCACTTACCTGATTCCTAACCCCACCCCTACCTACCCTATTCCTAACCCTAACCCCAACCCCTACCCGAACCAGGGTCTGTATCCCACCTCCCCCAACCCTAATCCTAACCCAACCTACCCTATTCGTAACCCTAACCCCAACCCTAACCCCTACCCGAAACAGGGTCTGTATCCCACCTCCCCTAACCCCAACCCTAACCCCTACCCGAACCAGGGTTTGTATCCCAATAACCCTAACCCTAACCCGACCTACCCTAACCCCTACCCTAACCAGGGTCTGTATCCCACCTACCCCATCCCTAACCCTAACCCCAACCCCAATCCTAACCCCTTGACCCCCTACTCTTCCCACCAGGAACAGGGATGGAACTCCACCATCCACCACACTTACCTCCATACCGGGACGATGGTCGACCAACACATCAATCTCCCTGACACCCCCAAACCACACATTGTACCACTGGTCTCCACTTTCTCCCACACTACACTGGGTCTCCTATCAACAATCAAAGACCACTTCAACAAGACCCAACCATCGCACCCTACCATCCAGAACCATAAAGTTATTTCAGCATTTAGGAAGAACCCAAACCTACGCAACATGCTGGTCAAAGCAAACTTCACAACACACAGAAAACCACCCCCAACACCAGAGGAGCAACTTTATAGAAACAGGAAATTCATCAGCAACCCACACAGCAAGCTCTCCTCCCCCTCACTAGGCACATATTCCCTAGCACACAGCAACATCATTTATATCATTACATGCACCACCTGCCACAAACACTACATAGGAGAAACCAAACATGCACTACACATAAGGCTCCAACAACACATGCGCAACATCAGGAAGGGGCAACTCACAACACCACTCGTCACCCACTTCCAACACCACTCTCCAGACCACCTCATCATATCAGGCCTCGAGTCCAATGACCACTGGACCACAGGACAGAGGAAGAGAGCAGAGAGGATCTGGATTGCGAGACTAGGGACCATCACACCTAGAGGACTGAACGACGTCCCATAAAAAACCCCCCCATCCATCCATCGGATGACGGTGACAGCCAAGAGACATCCTCGACCCTACAAGCCCAACTACAACAGGGGTCAAGCCCCCGGGAGCACCCCGTACGTCAACTCCCCACAGCATTAAGATACAGCTGGTGCCCCTACCCCAGACAAGTCCATGGGGGCTGTGGCAAGTCCAAGTTATTAGGCCAGTGCACCGTAAGTCCACATGTGACCCCCTGAACCCCAACCCTAACCCAAACCTAACCCAGCCAGTGCCAATACTTGGAACCATGGCCCCCGACTCAGCAAAATCCTTCAAACCCACTATATAAACTAGGCCCCCAGAAGAACCAAACACCTACTGCTACCAAGTCTCCCCCTGCTCACTTGCCTTGTTGGACTTGCCATTGGTCCTGCCGCCACGGGGATTCGAACCCCTGTCCTCCGCTTGGTGGGCTGTTGCCTCTGCCATCCTGCCATTGGAACTGACACACAAAACACTACATCTTACAACCACCTGGGGGTGACAGTGGACCTACCCACTACATTACCCAGAACACTCCACTTTGCCTTACCTCCTTCCACGAACCAATCATTCTTGGCCTCACGTTTCCCTCCAGAATTCAAACACGAATCATCCAATAGACACCCACCACCACAGAACCCACCAAACTGATTGGACATGCAGATGTCACGTGGACTACTCACTCTCTCTCCATCCCTAAAGCTATAAATACACCCAGGCTGTCTCACTCTGCCTTTCACCTAAACCTCTGATGAAGCAACTGAGTTGCGAAACGTCAGGTGTTCTTTGACTCCGCTTTACCTACCCTATCCCTGCTCTAAAAAGCTATCCTTTTGGCTTTTATTTGGCTTTAGTCAATTAGAGTTAGATCTAAATAGTCTGATCGAGGAAGGGGGCCCTAGCCCTCGGGCACCTCTCAACAATCGTCTAAACGACATCCAATAATCCGGATTATACAAGTTTTTTTTGAGAAAGGACAGTAACCTTGGACCGGACACCTGGGACATAACATCTATCCAGAGAACCGACACCCCAACTCACCGAACCAGAACCCGGACCAGGTGCATCCAGGTAGGGGCTTCCGACCTCGACTGACTATTGAAGTGAAAAGATTTTTCAACAGGAACTGGGCGGTGGAACGGAGCCAAAGGTACAGGTATGAGTAGACAGCCTCTATATAGAACACACACGCAGCATGCCACACCACCCCCACTCATGTCACTCACCACACACCCTTTACACAGTACCAGATACATACACCCCATGTACCCTAGAAGACCACGATTCCACCCCTACCCTACACAGCCAGCCACCAGAACCCCCACAGAGCCACCCACTACAGAAACCAGACTCGCTAGCAAACAATACTTCAAACTTATACAAGCCACACACCACAAACACATCATCGATAAAGCAATCGTTACAGGTAGATTCCCACCTGGCATGCTAAGGCAGGTCCACCGCCTCACAGACTTTATCAAACCCGCAGCTCCAAATCCACAAACACGACAAAAAGTAGCAGAGAACACCAATACCTGGATGGAAAACAACATGGCCATCCTAAAAACCACTACACAGCCACAATTACTGCTATTAAGGACACCCCCAAAGATCCTCTGGCACTACAAATAGCCATTGGATGGGCTAGAAAACGTTATGGAGACAAATTGACACTAGAAACAATAAGTACAGTAGAATACACACTGGGCATCACACAGCCCAACCAACCCACGAGTAGCAAATCCCCCCACCACCACTATTGCCTCAAACACACAGCAGCACAACACAGCCCCTGGCCACCATCCAGGAAGCTAAAGAAAACGAGGAGTTCCCTCCCTTACCGAACCCACAAGCCCCCCACAATCTGGCACAGTTCCTGGGCCCACGCAGCCCTGTAACGGAAGAAAGGGCACAAAGCCAACAAATGGAGGCCAGCACCCAAGACATCCCATCAGCCCTAACCCTAACCCAGGACCAGCCAGTACACCAACAAAGCCAGCCCCCCAAGGGAGTGAACACACACCCAACCCACCAGTACAACACCCGCAGACACCTACCTGCCACCAGGAGCCCCGAGATGCACCCAGCCTGGACCCCAAACCACAGAGACCCGTAACCATCCCGGCCCCCCCAAAACCAGGAACACACTGGAACCCAACGACACCCTGCCCCAACCTATTCCCGGACACACACAACAACCCGCTCCCCACAACAAGGTCCCCGGACTCCCCCTCCCCCGACCTCCTTCCCAATCACGGCCTCTACCCCTCGACCCCAAAGAGATGCTGCAAACAGGCCAACACAGGATCAACTCCGACCTGTTGAACTGAGCCCCCGTCCAGTCACCCAGCACACCTCACCAATTCTTGTCTCCCCGCAGCAACCGTCTATGGTCAACTTTACTCCACCTCCGCCAGATGACCCACAAGATGGACAACTCCCACTAAGATCAACAACGACAGCAGAAATCCACCCATCACCCAAGACACACCCACTTACCAACCTTGAACTTGAAACCATCACACTGAGCACTTTGGACAAAACAAATGTAGCCGTAACTACCCTAGACCTGATTTCCCCTAACTCCTCGCCGTCTCCGGGCCGCCCGGGTTGCCGGGCTGATTGGGCGGGGCCTCGTGCGCCCAATGATCACCCCAATTGGAAGGAGGGTAACATGATGAGCGGGAATTCAAAAGGCCAACATGGCCGAGAACAAAACCCAATCTGAGCCCTCTGTTCAACGTCGATCGGAGGGGGCCCGTCGGTCCGGCCCCTTTGGCCCGGCGCCCGCGGCACCCGGAGACTCCGGCCCAACCCCTTCTTCTTGCCCCCCTAAGCTATCCAGCCAGAACAAACGCACAACCCCACCCACATCCCCTAGCCCCAGCAGCTTTAAACCCACTTACCACCTCGCCAGGCCCAACCGCAAGCTGCAGGACTGGTGCTTCAAACCCAGGAAGCCAATTGTCATCCTAGGCGACTCCAATATCAATAGAATCCCCCCCCACCACAACCCAGAGATCCAACTGGACAGCTACCCAGGAGCAAACCTCTACCATTTCCTAAAGATTTGTGAAAAAACAGTACCCAGCCCCTCCACCAAAGTACTGATCTTGTCAATCGGGATCAACAATAAGGACCAGGACCCCAAACAAACATCAATTAAACAACTTAAGGCACTGTACCGCCAGGCCAGGACCACCTTCCCTAACGCGGATATCTACTTTCCCACCCTGAACTTTTCCACAAAACTCACATCAACACAACAGACCAACCTCAACCTGATCAACAAGGCCATTACCACCCACCTCCCTCCCTAGCCGCAATCCCTGACCATACATTTAACACTGAAGCCGACAACATCCACTGGACAGCAGCCACAGCTAACCGAATCTTCAGCCACTGGTGCGAAAAACTAAATTTTTCTTCAATCTAAACCCTAACCCGGATCACAACAATACCGCCCAAGACACAGGCCCCAACTGCAACACTACCAACCCCAGCCAGCCCCAGATCTCCCCGGACAATATCCCATCCCAGGAACACTGGATCACTGCACAACTCAGCAGGGACTCCAATGTCCTGAACCTATCAACGCTCTTCACACTGTCTACAGCCCAAACACAATTACTGGAAAGGGGACTAACCTTCGTTCCACGTCCAACCAAGCACGACTGGGAAGAACTCCAGAGGGACGTACACAGATACCACAGGCGACTGAAAATCTTGGACTATTTTCACTTTCAACCCAACCACCAAAACCTACCTTTCACGCAACCATCCAACTGGGAACCCGCACTGCCCCTGCTAACCCAGCAAACACAAAAAATCATCAGGAAGGGCATACAGACCCTTCGAGCATACCACCCCCTCCCTGACATTCCGGACAACCTAAAAGAGTCCGAGCGTAGGGCCTTGAAATCACTCATGGACAACCCAAATATCATCATAAAACCAGCAGACAAAGGGTCAAAAACAGTCATACTGGACAGACAACAATACCTCTTGGAGGCAAACCGACAACTCTCAGATGAGAAGTACTACAAACCGCTCCAGCACAGTATTCAACGTAATACACAAACCCAACTCAGGGCCATCGTCCAGTCCCTTTACCACCAGAAGTATATTACATCTAAACAATGCAAGCACCTGCTGGGACCCGACAACCCACGCAATAGACAATTCTACCTCCTCCCCAAAATCCACAAAGACCCCAAAACCTGGACGATCCCCTTTGAGGTCCCCCCTGGCAGACCCATAGTGTCTGATTGCAACAGTGCATCCTACAACATATCCCAATACATAGACCACTTCCTGAACCCCCCTCTCCACCAAGCACCCCAGCTATATTAAAGATACTTACCACTTCCTGGACACCATCAGACCCATGACTGTCCCCACCCAGGCACTTCTTTTCACGTTGGACGTGGACAGCCTATACACAAACATCAACACCGAACTGGGCATTGGGGTCGTAAGTAAGATCCTCAACAAATATCCAGATAACCAAAGACCCGACAAAGAACTCCTGCAACTTCTCACCCTCTGCCTGAACAATAACGACTTCTGCTTCAACGACAAACACTACTTACAAATCAATGGAACAGCCATGGGACAGAGATATGCACCGTCTTATGCCAACATCTACATGAGCGAGTGGGAGCAAGAAGCACTGGCAAAATGCCCCTTGAAACCATCCTTCTACCTTCGCTACCTGGATGACATCATTGGCGCATGGCCACATCACATAACCGAATTTTATGGATTTATAGATACACTCAACAACCACCACCCATCCATAAAAGTCAAATACACAATAGACCCACAGCAGGTAAACTTCCTGGACACCACAGTCTTCTTCCAGAACACCAGCCCAGGATCTAAAAGAATGCTAACAAAAGTTTATTTCAAAGCGACAGACACACACGCACTCCTCCACAAATCCAGCTACCACCCTAAACATACATTTAGAGGCATAATTAAATCACAAATCATTAGATTCCACCGCATCTCATCCCTACAGTCGGACTTTCATGAAGCTACTCGCACCTTATTCCACAGTCTTAGAAAAAGGCACTACTCAAGACGATTCCTTAGGTACGTCAAAAACAGTACCTTGGCCTCACTCACCTCAACTCCCCATCGAGAAAAAAACACCTTACCTTCTACACAAACCTTTGGTCGACCTCCTCCCGCCACGTCTCCTTTCGTCATGTCTCCAAACGTCCAGCAACATACCGTACCCCACCATAACCCCAACCCCTTGACCCCCTACCCTAACCAGGGTCTGTATCCCACCTCCCTAATACCTAACCCTACCCTAACCACCTACCCTACTCCTAATCCTAACCCTAACCCCACCTACCCTATTCCTAACCCTAACCCCAACCCTAACCCTAACCCTAACCAGGGTCTGTACCCCACCTCCCCCAACCCTAACCCTAACCCCAACCCTAACCCCAACCCTAACCCCTACCCGAACCAGGGTCTGTATCCCACCTCCCCCAACCCTAACCCTAACCCTAACCCCAACCCTAACCCCTACCCGAATCAGGGTCTGTATCCCACCCCCCCTTCCCCTAACCCTAACCCCAACCCCTACCCTAACCAGGGTCTGCATCCCACTTACCTGATTCCTAACCCCACCCCTACCTACCCTATTCCTAACCCTAACCCCAACCCCTACCCGAACCAGGGTCTGTATCCCACCTCCCCCAACCCTAATCCTAACCCAACCTACCCTATTCGTAACCCTAACCCCAACCCTAACCCCTACCCGAAACAGGGTCTGTATCCCACCTCCCCTAACCCCAACCCTAACCCCCTACCCGAACCAGGGTTTGTACCCCCAATAACCCTAACCCTAACCCGACCTACCCTAACCCCTACCCTAACCAGGGTCTGTATCCCACCTACCCCATCCCTAACCCTAACCCCAACCCCAATCCTAACCCCTTGACCCCCTACTCTTCCCACCAGGAACAGGGATGGAACTCCACCATCCACCACACTTACCTCCATACCGGGACGATGGTCGACCAACACATCAATCTCCCTGACACCCCCAAACCACACATTGTACCACTGGTCTCCACTTTCTCCCACACTACACTGGGTCTCCTATCAACAATCAAAGACCACTTCAACAAGACCCAACCATCGCACCCTACCATCCAGAACCATAAAGTTATTTCAGCATTTAGGAAGAACCCAAACCTACGCAACATGCTGGTCAAAGCAAACTTCACAACACACAGAAAACCACCCCCAACACCAGAGGAGCAACTTTATAGAAACAGGAAATTCATCAGCAACCCACACAGCAAGCTCTCCTCCCCCTCACTAGGCACATATTCCCTAGCACACAGCAACATCATTTATATCATTACATGCACCACCTGCCACAAACACTACATAGGAGAAACCAAACATGCACTACACATAAGGCTCCAACAACACATGCGCAACATCAGGAAGGGGCAACTCACAACACCACTCGTCACCCACTTCCAACACCACTCTCCAGACCACCTCATCATATCAGGCCTCGAGTCCAATGACCACTGGACCACAGGACAGAGGAAGAGAGCAGAGAGGATCTGGATTGCGAGACTAGGGACCATCACACCTAGAGGACTGAACGACGTCCCATAAAAAACCCCCCCATCCATCCATCGGATGACGGTGACAGCCAAGAGACATCCTCGACCCTACAAGCCCAACTACAACAGGGGTCAAGCCCCCGGGAGCACCCCGTACGTCAACTCCCCACAGCATTAAGATACAGCTGGTGCCCCTACCCCAGACAAGTCCATGGGGGCTGTGGCAAGTCCAAGTTATTAGGCCAGTGCACCGTAAGTCCACATGTGACCCCCTGAACCCCAACCCTAACCCAAACCTAACCCTAACCCTAACCCTAACCCTAACCCTAACCCTAACCCTAACCCTAACCCTAACCTCCCCCAACCCTAACCCTAACCCTATTCCTAACCCTAACCCCAACCCTAACCCCTACCCGAATCAGGGTCTATATCCCACCCCCTTCCCCTAACCCTAACCCCAACCCCTACCCTAACCAGGGTCTGCATCCCACTTACCTGATTCCTAACCCCACCCCTACCTACCCTATTCCTAACCCTAACCCCAACCCTAACCCCTACCCGAACCAGGGTCTGTATCCCACCTCCCCCAACCCTAATCCTAACCCAACCTACCCTATTCGTAACCCTAACCCCAACCCTAACCCCTACCCGAAACAGGGTCTGTATCCCACCTCCCCTAAACCCAACCCTAACCCCTACCCGAACCAGGGTTTGTATCCCACTAACCCTAACCCTAACCCGACCTACCCTATCCCTAACCCTAACCCCTACCCTAACCAGGGTCTGTATCCCACCTACCCCATCCCTAACCCTAACCCCAATCCTAACCCTAACCCCTTGACCCCCTACTCTTCCCACCAGGAACAGGGATGGAACTCCACCATCCACCACACTTACCTCCATACCGGGACGATGGTCGACCAACACATCAATCTCCCTGACACCCCCAAACCACACATTTTACCACTGGTCTCCACTTTCTCCCACACTACACTGGGTCTCCTATCAACAATCAAAGACCACTTCAACAAGACCCAACCATCGCACCCTACCATCCAGAACCATAAAGTTATTTCAGCATTTAGGAAGAACCCAAACCTACGCAACATGCTGGTCAAAGCAAACTTCACAACACACAGAAAACCACCCCCAACACCAGAGGAGCAACTTTATAGAAACAGGAAATTCATTAGCAACCCACACAGCAAGCTTTCCTCCCCTCACTAGGCACATATTCCCTAGCACACAGCAACATCATTTATATCATTACATGCACCACCTGCCACAAACACTACATAGGAGAAACCAAACATGCACTACACATAAGGCTCCAACAACACATGCGCAACATCAGGAAGGGGCAACTCACAACACCACTCGTCACCCACTTCCAACACCACTCTCCAGACCACCTCATCATATCAGGCCTCGAGTCCAATGACCACTGGACCACAGGACAGAGAAAGAGAGCAGAGAGGATCTGGATTGCGAGACTAGGGACCATCACACCTAGAGGACTGAACGACGTCCCATAAAAAACCCCCCCATCCATCCATCGGATGACGGCGATAGCCAAGAGACATCCTCGACCCTACAAGCCCAACTACAACAGGGGTCAAGCCCCTGGGAGCACCCCGTACGCCAACTCCTCACAGCATTAAGATACAGCTGGTGCCCCTACCCCAGACAAGTCCATGGGGGCTGTGGCAAGTCCAAGTTATTAGGCCAGTGCACCGTAAGTCCACATGTGACCCCCTGAACCCCAACCCTAACCCAAACCTAACCCAGCCAGTGCCAATACTTGGAACCATGGCCCCCTGACTCAGCAAAATCCTTCAAACCCACTACATAAACTAGGCCCCCAGAAGAACCAAACACCTACTGCTACCAAGTCTCCGCCTGCTCACTTACCTTGTTGGACTTACCATTGGTCCTGCCGCCACGGGGATTCGAACCCCTGTCCTCCGCTTGGTGGGTTGTTGCCTCTGCCATCCTGCCATTGGAACTGACACACAAAACACTACATTTTACAACCACCTGGGGGTGACAGTGGACCTACCACTACATTACCCAGAACACTCCACTTTGCCTTACCTCCTTCCACGAACCAATCATTCTTGGCCTCACGTTTCCCTCCAGAATTCAAACACGAATCATCCAATAGACACCCACCACCACAGAACCCACCAAACTGATTGGACATGCAGATGTCACGTGGACTACTCACTCTCTCTCCATCCCTAAAGCTATAAATACACCCAGGCTGTCTCATTCTGCCTTTCACCTAAACCTCTGATGAAGCAACTGAGTTGCGAAACGTCAGGTGTTCTTTGACTCCGCTTTACCTACCCTATCCCTGCTCTAAAAAGCTACCCTTTTGGCTTTTATTTGGCTTTAGTCAATTAGAGTTAGATCTAAATAGTCTGATCGAGGAAGGGGGCCCTAGCCCTCGGGCACCTCTCAACAATCGTCTAATCGACATCCAATAATCCGGATTATACAAGTTTTTTTTTGAGAAAGGACAGTAACCTTGGACCGGACACCTGGGACATAACATCTATCCAGAGAACCGACACCCCAACTCACCAAACCAGAACCCGGACCAGGTGCATCCAGGTAGGGGCTTCCGACCTCGACTGACTATTGAAGTGAAAAGATTTTTTCAACAGGAACTGGGCGGTGGAACGGAGCCAAAGGTACAGGTATGAGTAGACAGCCTCTATATAGAACACACACGCAGCATGCCACACCACCCCCACTCATGTCACTCACCACACACCCTTTACACAGTACCAGATACATACACCCCATGTACCCTAGAAGACCACGATTCCACCCCTACCCTACACAGCCAGCCACCAGAACCCCCACAGAGCCACCCACTACAGAAACCAGACTCGCTAGCAAACAATACTTCAAACTTATACAAGCCACACACCACAAACACATCATCGATAAAGCAATCGTTACAGGTAGATTCCCACCTGGCATGCTAAGGCAGGTCCACCGCCTCACAGACTTTATCAAACCCGCAGCTCCAAATCCACAAACACGACAAAAAGTAGCAGAGAACACCAATACCTGGATGGAAAACAACATGGCCATCCTAAAAAACCACTACACAGCCACAATTACTGCTATTAAGGACACCCCCAAAGATCCTCTGGCACTACAAATAGCCATTGGATGGGCTAGAAAACGTTATGGAGACAAATTGACACTAGAAACAATAAGTACAGTAGAATACACACTGGGCATCACACAGCCCAACCAACCCACGATTAGCAAATCCCCCACCACCACTATTGCCTCAAACACACAGCAGCACAACACAGCCCCTGGCCACCATCCAGGAAGCTAAAGAAAACGAGGAGTTCCCTCCCTTACCGAACCCACAAGCCCCCCACAATCTGGCACAGTTCCTGGGCCCACGCAGCCCTGTAACGGAAGAAAGGGCACAAAGCCAACAAATGGAGGCCAGCACCCAAGACATCCCATCAGCCCTAACCCTAACCCAGGACCAGCCAGTACACCAACAAAGCCAGCCCCCAAGGGAGTGAACACACACCCAACCCACCAGTACAACACCCGCAGACACCTACCTGCCACCAGGAGCCCCCGAGATGCACCCAGCCTGGACCCCAAACCACAGAGACCCGTAACCATCCCCGGCCCCCCAAAACCAGGAACACACTGGAACCCAACGACACCCTGCCCCAACCTATTCCCGGACACACACAACAACCCGCTCCCCACAACAAGGTCCCCGGACTCCCCCTCCCCCGACCTCCTTCCCAATCACGGCCTCTACCCCTCGACCCCAAAGAGATGCTGCAAACAGGCCAACACAGGATCAACTCCGACCTGTTGAACTGAGCCCCCGTCCAGTCACCCAGCACACCTCACCAATTCTTGTCTCCCCGCAGCAACCGTCTATGGCCAACTTTACTCCACCTCCGCCAGATGACCCACAAGATGGACAACTCCCACTAAGATCAACAACGATAGCAGAAATCCACCCATCACCCAAGACACACCCACTTACCAACCTTGAACTTGAAACCATCACACTGAGCACTTTGGACAAAACAAATGTAGCCGTAACTACCCTAGACCTGATTTCCCCTAACTCCTCGCCGTCTCCGGGCCGCCCGGGTTGCCGGGCTGATTGGGCGGGGCCTCGTGCGCCCAATGATCACCCCAATTGGAAGGAGGGTAACATGATGAGCGGGAATTCAAAGGCCAACATGGCCGAGAACAAAACCCAATCTGAGCCCTCTGTTCAACGTCGATCGGAGGGGGCCCGTCGGTCCGGCCCCTTTGGCCCCGGCGCCCGCGGCACCCGGAGACTCCGGCCCAACCCCTTCTTCTTGCCCCCTAAGCTATCTAGCCAGAACAAACGCACAACCCCACCCACATCCCTAGCCCCAGCAGCTTTAAACCCACTTACCACCTCGCCAGGCCCAACCGCAAGCTGCAGGACTGGTGCTTCAAACCCAGGAAGCCAATTGTCATCCTAGGCGACTCCAATATCAATAGAATCCCCCCACCACAACCCAGAGATCCAACTGGACAGCTACCCAGGAGCAAACCTCTACCATTTCCTAAAGATTTGTGAAAAAACAGTACCCAGCCCCTCCACCAAAGTACTGATCTTGTCAATCGGGATCAACAATAAGGACCAGGACCCCAAACAAACATCAATTAAACAACTTAAGGCACTGTACCGCCAGGCCAGGACCACCTTCCCTAACGCGGATATCTACTTTCCCACCCTGAACTTTTCCACAAAACTCACATCAACACAACAGACCAACCTCAACCTGATCAACAAGGCCATTACCACCCACCTCCCTCCCTAGCCGCAATCCCTGACCATACATTTAACACTGAAGCCGACAACATCCACTGGACAGCAGCCACAGCTAACCGAATCTTCAGCCACTGGTGCGAAAAACTAAATTTTTCTTCAACCTAAACCCTAACCCGGATCACAACAATACCGCCCAAGACACAGGCCCCAACTGCAACACTACCAACCCCAGCCAGCCCCAGATCCCCCCGGACAATATCCCATCCCAGGAACACTGGATCACTGCACAACTCAGCAGGGACTCCAATGTCCTGAACCTATCAACGCTCTTCACACTGTCTACAGCCCAAACACAATTACTGGAAAGGGGACTAACCTTCGTCCCACGTCCAACCAAGCACGACTGGGAAGAACTCCAGAGGGACGTACACAGATACCACAGGCGACTGAAAATCTTGGACTATTTTCACTTTCAACCCAACCACCAAAACCTACCTTTCACGCAACCATCCAACTGGGAACCCGCACTGCCCCTGCTAACCCAGCAAACACAAAAAATCATCAGGAAGGGCATACAGACCCTTCGAGCATACCACCCCCTCCCTGACATTCCGGACAACCTAAAAGAGTCCGGCGTAGGGGCCTTGAAATCACTCATGGACAACCCAAATATCATCATAAAACCAGCAGACAAAGGGTCAAAAACAGTCATACTGGACAGACAACAATACCTCTTGGAGGCAAACCGACAACTCTCAGATGAGAAGTACTACAAACCGCTCCAGCACAGTATTCAACGTAATACACAAACCCAACTCAGGGCCATCGTCCAGTCCCTTTACCACCAGAAGTATATTACATCTAAACAATGCAAGCACCTGCTGGGACCCGACAACCCACGCAATAGACAATTCTACCTCCTCCCCAAAATCCACAAAGACCCCAAAACCTGGACGATCCCCTTTGAGGTCCCCCTGGCAGACCCATAGTGTCTGATTGCAACAGTGCATCCTACAACATATCCCAATACATAGACCACTTCCTGAACCCCCTCTCCACCAAGCACCCCCAGCTATATTAAAGATACTTACCACTTCCTGGACACCATCAGACCCATGACTGTCCCCACCCAGGCACTTCTTTTCACGTTGGACGTGGACAGCCTATACACAAACATCAACACCGAACTGGGCATTGGGGTCGTAAGTAAGATCCTCAACAAATATCCAGATAACCAAAGACCCGACAAAGAACTCCTGCAACTTCTCACCCTCTGCCTGAACAACAACGACTTCTGCTTCAACGACAAACACTACTTACAAATCAATGGAACAGCCATGGGACAGAGATATGCACCGTCTTATGCCAACATCTACATGAGCGAGTGGGAGCAAGAAGCACTGGCAAAATGCCCCTTGAAACCATCCTTCTACCTTCGCTACCTGGATGACATCATTGGCGCATGGCCACATCACATAACCGAATTTTATGGATTTATAGATACACTCAACAACCACCACCCATCCATAAAAGTCAAATACACAATAGACCCACAGCAGGTAAACTTCCTCGACACCACAGTCTTCTTCCAGAACACCAACCCAGGATCTAAAAGAATGCTAACAAAAGTTTATTTCAAAGCGACAGACACACACGCACTCCTCCACAAATCCAGCTACCACCCTAAACATACATTCAGAGGCATAATTAAATCACAAAT
The DNA here is from genome assembly GCA_911728415.1 of Lagocephalus sceleratus. NCBI lineage: Eukaryota > Metazoa > Chordata > Actinopteri > Tetraodontiformes > Tetraodontidae > Lagocephalus > Lagocephalus sceleratus. Next base: position 37,267 of record CAJVRN010000021.1, read on the forward strand.
CATTAGATTTCACCGCATCTCATCCCTACAGTCGGACTTTCATGAAGCTACTCGCACCTTATTCCACAGTCTTAGAAAAAGGCATTACTCAAGACGATTCCTTAGGTACGTCAAAAACAGTACCTTGGCCTCACTCACCTCAACTCCCCATCGAGAAAAAAACAACCTACCTTCTACACAAACCTTTGGTCGACCTCCTCCCGCCACGTCTCCTTTCGTCATGTCTCCAAACGTCCAGCAACATACCGTACCCCACCATAACCCCAACCCCTTGACCCCCTACCTAACCAGGGTCTGTATCCCACCTCCCTAATACCTAACCCTACCCTAACCACCTACCCTACTCCTAATCCTAACCCCACCTACCCTATTCCTAACCCTAACCCCAACCCTAACCCTAACCCTAACCCCACCTCCCCCAACCCTAACCCTAACCCCAACCCTAACCCCTACCCGAACCAGGGTCTGTATCCCACCTCCCCCAACCCTAACCCTAACCCTATTCCTAACCCTAACCCCAACCCTAACCCCTACCCGAATCAGGGTCTATATCCCACCCCCCTTCCCCTAACCCTAACCCCAACCCCTACCCTAACCAGGGTCTGCATCCCACTTACCTGATTCCTAACCCCACCCCTACCTACCCTATTCCTAACCCTAACCCCAACCCTAACCCCTACCCGAACCAGGGTCTGTATCCCACCTCCCCCAACCCTAATCCTAACCCAACCTACCCTATTCGTAACCCTAACCCCAACCCTAACCCCTACCCGAAACAGGGTCTGTATCCCACCTCCCCTAAACCCAACCCTAACCCCTACCCGAACCAGGGTTTGTATCCCACTAACCCTAACCCTAACCCGACCTACCCTATCCCTAACCCTAACCCCTACCCTAACCAGGGTCTGTATCCCACCTACCCCATCCCTAACCCTAACCCCAATCCTAACCCTAACCCCTTGACCCCCTACTCTTCCCACCAGGAACAGGGATGGAACTCCACCATCCACCACACTTACCTCCATACCGGGACGATGGTCGACCAACACATCAATCTCCCTGACACCCCCAAACCACACATTTTACCACTGGTCTCCACTTTCTCCCACACTACACTGGGTCTCCTATCAACAATCAAAGACCACTTCAACAAGACCCAACCATCGCACCCTACCATCCAGAACCATAAAGTTATTTCAGCATTTAGGAAGAACCCAAACCTACGCAACATGCTGGTCAAAGCAAACTTCACAACACACAGAAAACCACCCCCAACACCAGAGGAGCAACTTTATAGAAACAGGAAATTCATTAGCAACCCACACAGCAAGCTTTCCTCCCCTCACTAGGCACATATTCCCTAGCACACAGCAACATCATTTATATCATTACATGCACCACCTGCCACAAACACTACATAGGAGAAACCAAACATGCACTACACATAAGGCTCCAACAACACATGCGCAACATCAGGAAGGGGCAACTCACAACACCACTCGTCACCCACTTCCAACACCACTCTCCAGACCACCTCATCATATCAGGCCTCGAGTCCAATGACCACTGGACCACAGGACAGAGAAAGAGAGCAGAGAGGATCTGGATTGCGAGACTAGGGACCATCACACCTAGAGGACTGAACGACGTCCCATAAAAAACCCCCCATCCATCCATCGGATGACGGCGATAGCCAAGAGACATCCTCGACCCTACAAGCCCAACTACAACAGGGGTCAAGCCCCTGGGAGCACCCCGTACGCCAACTCCTCACAGCATTAAGATACAGCTGGTGCCCCTACCCCAGACAAGTCCATGGGGGCTGTGGCAAGTCCAAGTTATTAGGCCAGTGCACCGTAAGTCCACATGTGACCCCCTGAACCCCAACCCTAACCCAAACCTAACCCAGCCAGTGCCAATACTTGGAACCATGGCCCCCTGACTCAGCAAAATCCTTCAAACCCACTACATAAACTAGGCCCCCAGAAGAACCAAACACCTACTGCTACCAAGTCTCCGCCTGCTCACTTACCTTGTTGGACTTACCATTGGTCCTGCCGCCACGGGGATTCGAACCCCTGTCCTCCGCTTGGTGGGTTGTTGCCTCTGCCATCCTGCCATTGGAACTGACACACAAAACACTACATTTTACAACCACCTGGGGTGACAGTGGACCTACCCACTACATTACCCAGAACACTCCACTTTGCCTTACCTCCTTCCACGAACCAATCATTCTTGGCCTCACGTTTCCCTCCAGAATTCAAACACGAATCATCCAATAGACACCCACCACCACAGAACCCACCAAACTGATTGGACATGCAGATGTCACGTGGACTACTCACTCTCTCTCCATCCCTAAAGCTATAAATACACCCAGGCTGTCTCATTCTGCCTTTCACCTAAACCTCTGATGAAGCAACTGAGTTGCGAAACGTCAGGTGTTCTTTGACTCCGCTTTACCTACCCTATCCCTGCTCTAAAAAGCTACCCTTTTGGCTTTTATTTGGCTTTAGTCAATTAGAGTTAGATCTAAATAGTCTGATCGAGGAAGGGGGCCCTAGCCCTCGGGCACCTCTCAACAATCGTCTAATCGACATCCAATAATCCCGGATTATACAAGTTTTTTTTGAGAAAGGACAGTAACCTTGGACCGGACACCTGGGACATAACATCTATCCAGAGAACCGACACCCCAACTCACCAAACCAGAACCCGGACCAGGTGCATCCAGGTAGGGGCTTCCGACCTCGACTGACTATTGAAGTGAAAAGATTTTTCAACAGGAACTGGGCGGTGGAACGGAGCCAAAGGTACAGGTATGAGTAGACAGCCTCTATATAGAACACACACGCAGCATGCCACACCACCCCCACTCATGTCACTCACCACACACCCTTTACACAGTACCAGATACATACACCCCATGTACCCTAGAAGACCACGATTCCACCCCTACCCTACACAGCCAGCCACCAGAACCCCCACAGAGCCACCCACTACAGAAACCAGACTCGCTAGCAAACAATACTTCAAACTTATACAAGCCACACACCACAAACACATCATCGATAAAGCAATCGTTACAGGTAGATTCCCACCTGGCATGCTAAGGCAGGTCCACCGCCTCACAGACTTTATCAAACCCGCAGCTCCAAATCCACAAACACGACAAAAAGTAGCAGAGAACACCAATACCTGGATGGAAAACAACATGGCCATCCTAAAAAACCACTACACAGCCACAATTACTGCTATTAAGGACACCCCCAAAGATCCTCTGGCACTACAAATAGCCATTGGATGGGCTAGAAAACGTTATGGAGACAAATTGACACTAGAAACAATAAGTACAGTAGAATACACACTGGGCATCACACAGCCCAACCAACCCACGATTAGCAAATCCCCCCACCACCACTATTGCCTCAAACACACAGCAGCACAACACAGCCCCTGGCCACCATCCAGGAAGCTAAAGAAAACGAGGAGTTCCCTCCCTTACCGAACCCACAAGCCCCCCACAATCTGGCACAGTTCCTGGGCCCACGCAGCCCTGTAACGGAAGAAAGGGCACAAAGCCAACAAATGGAGGCCAGCACCCAAGACATCCCATCAGCCCTAACCCTAACCCAGGACCAGCCAGTACACCAACAAAGCCAGCCCCCCAAGGGAGTGAACACACACCCAACCCACCAGTACAACACCCGCAGACACCTACCTGCCACCAGGAGCCCCGAGATGCACCCAGCCTGGACCCCAAACCACAGAGACCCGTAACCATCCCCGGCCCCCCAAAACCAGGAACACACTGGAACCCAACGACACCCCTGCCCCAACCTATTCCCGGACACACACAACAACCCGCTCCCCACAACAAGGTCCCCGGACTCCCCCTCCCCCGACCTCCTTCCCAATCACGGCCTCTACCCTCGACCCCAAAGAGATGCTGCAAACAGGCCAACACAGGATCAACTCCGACCTGTTGAACTGAGCCCCGTCCAGTCACCCAGCACACCTCACCAATTCTTGTCTCCCCGCAGCAACCGTCTATGGCCAACTTTACTCCACCTCCGCCAGATGACCCACAAGATGGACAACTCCCACTAAGATCAACAACGATAGCAGAAATCCACCCATCACCCAAGACACACCCACTTACCAACCTTGAACTTGAAACCATCACACTGAGCACTTTGGACAAAACAAATGTAGCCGTAACTACCCTAGACCTGATTTCCCCTAACTCCTCGCCGTCTCCGGGCCGCCCGGGTTGCCGGGCTGATTGGGCGGGGCCTCGTGCGCCCAATGATCACCCCCAATTGGAAGGAGGGTAACATGATGAGCGGGAATTCAAAGGCCAACATGGCCGAGAACAAAACCCAATCTGAGCCCTCTGTTCAACGTCGATCGGAGGGGGCCCGTCGGTCCGGCCCCTTTGGCCCGGCGCCCGCGGCACCCGGAGACTCCGGCCCAACCCCTTCTTCTTGCCCCCTAAGCTATCTAGCCAGAACAAACGCACAACCCCACCCACATCCCCTAGCCCCAGCAGCTTTAAACCCACTTACCACCTCGCCAGGCCCAACCGCAAGCTGCAGGACTGGTGCTTCAAACCCAGGAAGCCAATTGTCATCCTAGGCGACTCCAATATCAATAGAATCCCCCCACCACAACCCAGAGATCCAACTGGACAGCTACCCAGGAGCAAACCTCTACCATTTCCTAAAGATTTGTGAAAAAACAGTACCCAGCCCCTCCACCAAAGTACTGATCTTGTCAATCGGGATCAACAATAAGGACCAGGACCCCAAACAAACATCAATTAAACAACTTAAGGCACTGTACCGCCAGGCCAGGACCACCTTCCCTAACGCGGATATCTACTTTCCCACCCTGAACTTTTCCACAAAACTCACATCAACACAACAGACCAACCTCAACCTGATCAACAAGGCCATTACCACCCACCTCCCCTCCCTAGCCGCAATCCCTGACCATACATTTAACACTGAAGCCGACAACATCCACTGGACAGCAGCCACAGCTAACCGAATCTTCAGCCACTGGTGCGAAAAACTAAATTTTTCTTCAACCTAAACCCTAACCCGGATCACAACAATACCGCCCAAGACACAGGCCCCAACTGCAACACTACCAACCCCAGCCAGCCCCAGATCCCCCCGGACAATATCCCATCCCAGGAACACTGGATCACTGCACAACTCAGCAGGGACTCCAATGTCCTGAACCTATCAACGCTCTTCACACTGTCTACAGCCCAAACACAATTACTGGAAAGGGGACTAACCTTCGTCCCACGTCCAACCAAGCACGACTGGGAAGAACTCCAGAGGGACGTACACAGATACCACAGGCGACTGAAAATCTTGGACTATTTTCACTTTCAACCCAACCACCAAAACCTACCTTTCACGCAACCATCCAACTGGGAACCCGCACTGCCCCTGCTAACCCAGCAAACACAAAAATCATCAGGAAGGGCATACAGACCCTTCGAGCATACCACCCCCTCCCTGACATTCCGGACAACCTAAAAGAGTCCGAGCGTAGGGCCTTGAAATCACTCATGGACAACCCAAATATCATCATAAAACCAGCAGACAAAGGGTCAAAAACAGTCATACTGGACAGACAACAATACCTCTTGGAGGCAAACCGACAACTCTCAGATGAGAAGTACTACAAACCGCTCCAGCACAGTATTCAACGTAATACACAAACCCAACTCAGGGCCATCGTCCAGTCCCTTTACCACCAGAAGTATATTACATCTAAACAATGCAAGCACCTGCTGGGACCCGACAACCCACGCAATAGACAATTCTACCTCCTCCCCAAAATCCACAAAGACCCCAAAACCTGGACGATCCCCTTTGAGGTCCCCCTGGCAGACCCATAGTGTCTGATTGCAACAGTGCATCCTACAACATATCCCAATACATAGACCACTTCCTGAACCCCCTCTCCACCAAGCACCCCAGCTATATTAAAGATACTTACCACTTCCTGGACACCATCAGACCCATGACTGTCCCCACCCAGGCACTTCTTTTCACGTTGGACGTGGACAGCCTATACACAAACATCAACACCGAACTGGGCATTGGGGTCGTAAGTAAGATCCTCAACAAATATCCAGATAACCAAAGACCCGACAAAGAACTCCTGCAACTTCTCACCCTCTGCCTGAACAACAACGACTTCTGCTTCAACGACAAACACTACTTACAAATCAATGGAACAGCCATGGGACAGAGATATGCACCGTCTTATGCCAACATCTACATGAGCGAGTGGGAGCAAGAAGCACTGGCAAAATGCCCCTTGAAACCATCCTTCTACCTTCGCTACCTGGATGACATCATTGGCGCATGGCCACATCACATAACCGAATTTTATGGATTTATAGATACACTCAACAACCACCACCCATCCATAAAAAGTCAAATACACAATAGACCCACAGCAGGTAAACTTCCTCGACACCACAGTCTTCTTCCAGAACACCAACCCAGGATCTAAAAGAATGCTAACAAAAGTTTATTTCAAAGCGACAGACACACACGCACTCCTCCACAAATCCAGCTACCACCCTAAACATACATTCAGAGGCATAATTAAATCACAAATCATTAGATTTCACCGCATCTCATCCCTACAGTCGGACTTTCATGAAGCTACTCGCACCTTATTCCACAGTCTTAGAAAAGGCATTACTCAAGACGATTCCTTAGGTACGTCAAAAACAGTACCTTGGCCTCACTCACCTCAACTCCCCATCGAGAAAAAAACAACCTACCTTCTACACAAACCTTTGGTCGACCTCCTCCCGCCACGTCTCCTTTCGTCATGTCTCCAAACGTCCAGCAACATACCGTACCCCACCATAACCCCAACCCCTTGACCCCCTACCCTAACCAGGGTCTGTATCCCACCTCCCTAATACCTAACCCTACCCTAACCACCTACCCTACTCCTAATCCTAACCCCACCTACCCTATTCCTAACCCTAACCCCAACCCTAACCCTAACCCTAACCCCACCTCCCCAACCCTAACCCTAACCCCAACCCTAACCCCTACCCGAACCAGGGTCTGTATCCCACCTCCCCCAACCCTAACCCTAACCCTATTCCTAACCCTAACCCCAACCCTAACCCCTACCCGAATCAGGGTCTATATCCCACCCCCCTTCCCCTAACCCTAACCCCAACCCCTACCTAACCAGGGTCTGCATCCCACTTACCTGATTCCTAACCCCACCCCTACCTACCCTATTCCTAACCCTAACCCCAACCCTAACCCCTACCCGAACCAGGGTCTGTATCCCACCTCCCCCAACCCTAATCCTAACCCAACCTACCCTATTCGTAACCCTAACCCCAACCCTAACCCCTACCCGAAACAGGGTCTGTATCCCACCTCCCCTAAACCCAACCCTAACCCCTACCCGAACCAGGGTTTGTATCCCACTAACCCTAACCCTAACCCGACCTACCCTATCCCTAACCCTAACCCCTACCCTAACCAGGGTCTGTATCCCACCTACCCCATCCCTAACCCTAACCCCAATCCTAACCCTAACCCCTTGACCCCTACTCTTCCCACCAGGAACAGGGATGGAACTCCACCATCCACCACACTTACCTCCATACCGGGACGATGGTCGACCAACACATCAATCTCCCTGACACCCCCAAACCACACATTTTACCACTGGTCTCCACTTTCTCCCACACTACACTGGGTCTCCTATCAACAATCAAAGACCACTTCAACAAGACCCAACCATCGCACCCTACCATCCAGAACCATAAAGTTATTTCAGCATTTAGGAAGAACCCAAACCTACGCAACATGCTGGTCAAAGCAAACTTCACAACACACAGAAAACCACCCCCAACACCAGAGGAGCAACTTTATAGAAACAGGAAATTCATTAGCAACCCACACAGCAAGCTTTCCTCCCCCTCACTAGGCACATATTCCCTAGCACACAGCAACATCATTTATATCATTACATGCACCACCTGCCACAAACACTACATAGGAGAAACCAAACATGCACTACACATAAGGCTCCAACAACACATGCGCAACATCAGGAAGGGGCAACTCACAACACCACTCGTCACCCACTTCCAACACCACTCTCCAGACCACCTCATCATATCAGGCCTCGAGTCCAATGACCACTGGACCACAGGACAGAGAAGAGAGCAGAGAGGATCTGGATTGCGAGACTAGGGACCATCACACCTAGAGGACTGAACGACGTCCCATAAAAAACCCCCCCCATCCATCCATCGGATGACGGCGATAGCCAAGAGACATCCTCGACCCTACAAGCCCAACTACAACAGGGGTCAAGCCCCTGGGAGCACCCCGTACGCCAACTCCTCACAGCATTAAGATACAGCTGGTGCCCCTACCCCAGACAAGTCCATGGGGGCTGTGGCAAGTCCAAGTTATTAGGCCAGTGCACCGTAAGTCCACATGTGACCCCCTGAACCCCAACCCTAACCCAAACCTAACCCTAACCCTAACCCTAACCCTAACCCTAACCCTAACCCTAACCCCGAGTTTGGGGAATTCCCCATCGTGGTAAACTCACTATATACCTAACCCTAACCCTAACCCTAACCGCCTCCGTCTGACATAATTCGACCACGGGGAACACGCCTGTCCAATCCCCGGCCTTCTACGACCTTCCTAGCCCGAGATATGGCCAAAATAAAGTCCATTTCCGGTCTAGCTCCCAAACCGGAAGTCGGATCCGGACCAAACTTACAGCATCTTCATCGTATCGCCCGACTTACCTGTGTACCAAATTTCAGACCTCTAGCACTTACCCTTCTCCAGAAACCTCGAGTTTGGGGAATTCCCCATCGTGGTAAACTCACTATATACCTAACCTAACCCTAGCCCTAACCCTAGCCCTAACCCTAGCCCTAAGCCTAACCCTAACCATTTTCAAATGGCGCAATTTCGAGACAAAAACAAGCCTAGGATGCTCAGAACAGCCCCTAGAACGCCATCCCAGAGTTTTAGCTCGATAGCGCCACCTATCATTTCCTCAGATTTCCCAAAAATGTCCCTGAGACGCACTACCAATCCACTCCAAATGGCCTGAAACGTGCTTAAAACACATTTCTGTAGGTAGGTGAATTTCCCAAACCATAACCCTAAACACTTTGGAAAATTTCACCAAAAACCGCTGGCTGGCTGGCCCATTCATTTCAATGGGGAAAGTTCAAACCCGTTTAACTCCGGATCTGGACCTCGGAGAGCCTTGCAAACCGCCTCCGTCTGACATAATTCGACCACGGGGAACACGCCTGTCCAATCCCCGGCCTTCTACGACCTTCCTAGCCCGAGATATGGCCAAAATAAAGTCCATTTCCGGTCTAGCTCCCAAACCGGAAGTCGGATCCGGACCAAACTTACAGCATCTTCATCCTATTGACCGACTTACCTGTGTACCAATTTTCAGACCTCTAGCACTTACCCTTCTCCAGAAACCTCGAGTTTGGGGAATTCCCCATCGTGGTAAACTCACTATATACCTAACCCTAACCCTAACCTCACATATACCTAACCTAACCCTAGCCCTAACCCTAGCCCTACTAAGCCTAACCCTAACCATTTTTAAATGGCGCAATTTCGAGACAAAAACAAGCCTAGGATGCTCAGAACAGCCCCTAGAACGCCATCCCAGAGTTTTAGCTCGATAGCGCCACCTATCATTTCCTCAGATTTCCCAAAAATGTCCCTGAGACGCACTACCAATCCACTCCAAATGGCCTGAAACGTGCTTAAAACACATTTCTGTAGGTAGGTGAATTTCCCAAACCATAACCCTAAACACTTTGGAAAATTTCACCAAAAACCGCTGGCTGGCTGGCTGGCCCATTCATTTCAATGGGGAAAGTTCAAACCCGTTTAACTCCGGATCTGGACCTCGGAGAGCCTTGCAAACCGCCTCCGTCTGACATAATTCGACCACGGGGAACACGCCTGTCCAATCCCCGGCCTTCTACGACCTTCCTAGCCCGAGATATGGCCAAAATAAAGTCCATTTCCGGTCTAGCTCCCAAACCGGAAGTCGGATCCGGACCAAACTTACAGGATCTTCATCCTATCGCCCGACTTACCTGTGTACCAAATTTCAGACCTCTAGCACTTACCCTTCTCCAGAAACCTCGAGTTTGGGGAATTCCCCATCGTGGTAAACTCACTATATACCTAACCCTAACCCTAACCCTACCTAACCTCACTTACCTAACCTACCTACCTAACCTAACCCTAAACTCACTATATACCTAACCTAACCAGCCCTAACCCTACCCTACCCTAGCCCTAAGCCTAACCTAACCATTTTTAAATGGCGCAATTTCGAGACAAAAACAAGCCTAGGATGCTCAGAACAGCCCCTAGAACGCCATCCCAGAGTTTTAGCTCGATAGCGCCACCTATCATTTCCTCAGATTTCCCAAAAATGTCCCTGAGACGCACTACCAATCCACTCCAAATGGCCTGAAACGTGCTTAAAACACATTTCTGTAGGTAGGTGAATTTCCCAAACCATAACCCTAAACACTTTGGAAAATTTCACCAAAAACCGCTGGCTGGCTGGCTGGCCCATTCATTTCAATGGGGAAAGTTCAAACCCGTTTAACTCCGGATCTGGACCTCGGAGAGCCTTGCAAACCGCCTCCGTCTGACATAATTCGACCACGGGGAACACGCCTGTCCAATCCCCGACCTTCTACGACCTTCCTAGCCCGAGATATGGCCAAAATAAAGTCCATTTCCGGTCTAGCTCCCAAACCGGAAGTCGGATCCGGACCAAACTTACAGCATCTTCATCCTATCGCCCGACTTACCTGTGTACCAAATTTCAGACCTCTAGCACTTACCCTTCTCCAGAAACCTCGAGTTTGGGGAATTCCCCATCGTGGTAAACTCACTATATACCTAACCCTAACCCTAACCCTAACCGCCTCCGTCTGACATAATTCGACCACGGGGAACACGCCTGTCCAATCCCCGACCTTCTACGACCTTCCTGGCCCGAGATATGGCCAAAATAAAGTCCATTTCCGGTCTAGCTCCCAAACCGGAAGTCGGATCCGGACCAAACTTACAGGATCTTCATCCTATCGCCCGACTTACCTGTGTACCAAATTTCAGACCTCTAGCACTTACCCTTCTCCAGAAACCTCGAGTTTGGGGAATTCCCCATCATGGTAAACTCACTATATACCTAACCCTAACCCTAACCACGGGGAACACGCCTGTCCAATCCCCGACCTTCTATGACCTTCCTAGCCCGAGATATGGCCAAAATAAAGTCCATTTCCGGTCTAGCTCCCAAACCGGAAGTCGGATCCGGACCAAACTTACAGCATCTTCATCGTATCGCCCGACTTACCTGTGTACCAAATTTCAGACCTCTAGCACTTACCCTTCTCCAGAAACCTCGAGTTTGGGGAATTCCCCATCGTGGTAAACTCACTATATACCTAACCCTAACCCTAACCCTAGCCCTAACCCTAACCCTAACCTAACCCTAGCCCTAACCCTAGCCCTAACCCTAGCCCTAAGCCTAACCCTAACCATTTTCAAATGGCGCAATTTCGAGACAAAAACAAGCCTAGGATGCTCAGAACAGCCCCTAGAACGCCATCCCAGAGTTTTAGCTCGATAGCGCCACCTATCATTTCCTCAGATTTCCCAAAAATGTCCCTGAGACGCACTACCAATCCACTCCAAATGGCCTGAAACGTGCTTAAAACACATTTCTGTAGGTAGGTGAATTTCCCAAACCATAACCCTAAACACTTTGGAAAATTTCACCAAAAACCGCTGGCTGGCTGGCCCATTCATTTCAATGGGGAAAGTTCAAACCCGTTTAACTCCGGATCTGGACCTCGGAGAGCCTTGCAAACCGCCTCCGTCTGACATAATTCGACCACGGGGAACACGCCTGTCCAATCCCCGGCCTTCTACGACCTTCCTAGCCCGAGATATGGCCAAAATAAAGTCCATTTCCGGTCTAGCTCCCAAACCGGAAGTCGGATCCGGACCAAACTTACAGCATCTTCATCCTATTGCCCGACTTACCTGTGTACCAATTTTCAGACCTCTAGCACTTACCCTTCTCCAGAAACCTCGAGTTTGGGGAATTCCCCATCGTGGTAAACTCACTATATACCTAACCTAACCCTAGCCCTAACCCTAGCCCTAACCCTAGCCCTAAGCCTAACCCTAACCATTTTCAAATGGCGCAATTTCGAGACAAAAACAAGCCTAGGATGCTCAGAACAGCCCCTAGAACGCCATCCCAGAGTTTTAGCTCGATAGCGCCACCTATCATTTCCTCAGATTTCCCAAAAATGTCCCTGAGACGCACTACCAATCCACTCCAAATGGCCTGAAACGTGCTTAAAACACATTTCTGTAGGTAGGTGAATTTCCCAAACCATAACCCTAAACACTTTGGAAAATTTCACCAAAAACCGCTGGCTGGCTGGCCCATTCATTTCAATGGGGAAAGTTCAAACCCGTTTAACTCCGGATCTGGACCTCGGAGAGCCTTGCAAACCGCCTCCGTCTGACATAATTCGACCACGGGGAACACGCCTGTCCAATCCCCGGCCTTCTACGACCTTCCTAGCCCGAGATATGGCCAAAATAAAGTCCATTTCCGGTCTAGCTCCCAAACCGGAAGTCGGATCCGGACCAAACTTACAGCATCTTCATCCTATCGCCCGACTTACCTGTGTACCAAATTTCAGACCTCTAGCACTTACCCTTCTCCAGAAACCTCGAGTTTGGGGAATTCCCCATCGTGGTAAACTCACTATATACCTAACCCTAACCCTAACACAAACGTTGGCCCTAACCTTAATCCTGGCCCTAATCCTAACCCTGGCCCCACATCCTAACCCTAACCCTTAACCCCAATCCTAAACCTAACCTAATCCCAACCCTGGCCCCACATCCTAACCCTAACCCAATTAAATCCTCGCCTAACCTTAACCCTGGCACTCTTTCTCACTTTAACCCTAGTCTGTTTAATCCTAACCCTGGCTCTTCCAATTCTAACCTCAACCATGGCTTTTTTTAACCCCAATTCATTTCAACCCTAATCTTAAAAACCCACACTCTAACCCTAACTGTGCTTTTAACCTCAGATTTCAACCCCATCTACAGAGTGGTGGGGAGGTGATTCCGGGACGAAGGATCGATGGACAGTGCCTTCAATTCAATTAAATCTTTTTACACCTAACCCTAACCACAACCCCTAACCTTAACCCCTAACCCTAACCACAACCTCTAACCCTGACCCTAGCCACTAACCCTAACCACAACCCCTAACCCTAACCCCAACCACAACCCCTAACCACAAACCCTAACCACTAACCCTAACCCCTAACCCCTAACCCTAACCACTAACGTAACCTTAAATACAATTTTATTTTAACCCTAATCCCTTAAAAAATAACAAAAAAATAACAAAAAAATATCAAAAGTTGGTTAAAAACAATAAAAAAGTTTATAAACAAAAATATAAAAAAAGTTTAAAAAGTTAAAAAAGTCTTTAAAAACAGTTAAAATTAGTTAAAAATAGTTAAAAAATGGTTAAATTACCATTAAAAATGGTTTTAATTGCTTTTTAGGGGTTAAAAACATGTTTTTAAAATAACCGTTCGGTTTCAATTTCTTCTAATTGGTTTTTGTTTTTTCGTTTTTTTGGGCAGGGGAGTATAAATAGGGCTGAAACGCCACCCCCTGCTCATTTCTACTCCAGCTCTTGAGGAGTACACTCCTTCTTCGTGTGCCATTCACCTGATGAAGGCCTAGTTTTGGCCGAAACGTTGTTTTTTTTCATTTGGCACACCTTCTTCTGTTGTTTATTTCATTTAATTCATTTTGACATTCATAAACAAATAAAAAATAAAAATTTATTATGGACTGGACAGAGGTCCGCTACGGTAAGCGCCGTCAGCGGGCCCGTCCCTTGCCAAGGGACCAGTGGGGTGGGAGGCCTACTGGGTGGACGGAGAGAGCTCCGGTCTCTTCTTATGGGAGGAGACCCATTTTCCCTTCTCCTAACCCTAACCCTAACCGAACAGCGATGGGCAAAAAATTCGCACCAGCCTACGCTAACATATTTATGGCTGAATGGGAAACGTCTGCATTGGCATCATGTGAAAAAAAGCCGTTGCATTATTTCAGATACCTGGATGACATTTGGGGTGTTTGGCACCATACATGAGAGGAATTTGGGGAATTCCTCGATGTGCTTAACCAGCACAATCCGTCCATCAAACTGAAATCCACCATAAACAACACATCGGTGGATTTCCTGGACACAACCACGTTTAAAGGGGAGAAATTTAAAGCCACCCAGAACCTTGACATCAAGGTTTTCTTTAAGGAAACTGACTCCTATGCACTACTATATAGGAGCAGTTTCCATCCCAAACACATATTCAAAGGCCTGCTAAAATCCCAATTATTGAGATTCCACAGGATATGCACTCACCGGGGAGATTTCTTGGAGGCCTTGTAGGACGCTGTTCTGGGCTCTCTTGACAAGGGGGTACCCGAGGTCTTTCAGACGACAGGCCCTCAGGGAATTCCTTGAGAGAAACCCTGTCCAGGCTTCCTCCGTAATTCCCCTGGTGACCACATACTCCTTCCTGGCCACCCTACTAATGAAAAATATGAAAAACAATTTTTCAAAAATCCTTAGCAACCACTCCACCTTCTCGGACTGTAGAATCATCGCGGCATATAGAAAAAACAAAAACTTACAGGATCTGTTGGTCAGAGCTAAACTCAAGCCTCTTTCCACAACAGTGTTCAGAAGCCGCAGTGAATTCTACAGACACAGAGCCAGGTACATAAGAATGTTTTTAAAGGGGAAACCCAAGGAAGCCCCCACACTAGGAATTGTGTTTACCTGATCACTTGTGGGGTGTCTGGCATTCAATATGTTGGGGAGACCAAAAACACCCTTCTTTTGCGGTTCACCCAACATAGATACAACATCGTTAGAAAAAAGGAGACCCACACCCTACTTATGAGCCACTTTGTGGATCATGGGTGGCCGTCGCTTCAATCCTAAAAATCCTAACCCTAACCCTAACCCCATGTACAGAGTGGTGGGGAGGTGATCCCGGGACAAGTAGGATGATGGACTGTGCCGTCAATCTTGGCATCTATGTGGCCGGAGGGAGAGGGTCCTCCTCCATCTGGCTGGGGGTGGATCTGTGTGTGGGCTGTAAAGAGAGTGTCGGCAGCACAACACCTGGTTTAGTGAAGGTGAATCTAGTGAAGTTAATCTTGGTGTCAGTGATGCCAAGATTAACTTTCTTTCCCCTATTCTTCTTCTGGTTTCCCCCCCCTCTCTCTCTTATTAATGGGTGGTAAAAGAATAAGTTTACTTAGAAAATGAAATTTTTATGGTGTTCTTCACCTTTATTGGACAGTTTAAGGGTACGTTTCTCTACCCCTCCTGTTGTCCTCGGGTCAAAATGACCCGCCACTGCATTAAAAATCCCCAAAAAATCCCCTAAACGATATTTTTTTAACTTGAAATTTTATGACTGTTCCTAGACTGGCCCCAACAGTAGAAAAAGTGAAATTTTGCTTTTATTCACATTTCCATGTAAGCTGTACAAAAAAGTACAAAGATTGTCTTCGGGTCAAAATGACCCGTGAGGCAAATAGAATTGAAATCAAGGTCACAGAGTTATTTACACACCACATAATGTTATAGTGTTTTAGTTGTGTCTCAGATCAATCAGTAGTAGGAGTAAATAAGACAAATCAGGTGGTCTTTTGGGCAGCATGGTGGTGTGGTGGTTAGCATTGTGGCCTCACAGCAAGAAGGCCCTGGGTTTGAGTCCTGGTTGGGATGGAGGCTGGGGACTTTCTGTGTGGAGTTTGCAGAGCAAGTAGTAGTAAAAGTGAACAAGACAGTAGCAGATGTAAACAGGTGGCGTTCTCGCAGACCTAGATAAGGTGATTGGAACATACAGCTACAGAAGAATGACTGAGCTGGCCCCTGGTCATCCTCCACAACATCATTGATGTTTCCTCCTTCAATGCTTTTGTGAGTTGGAGAGAGATCAACCCGACCTGATGTCTCATAAGCAGAACAAGTTGAGGGTGTTCCTGGAGCAGTTAGGAAAGGCACTTGTAACTCCACTCATTGAAAGAAGGAAGCATGTCCCCCACACAGAAGCCTCAGCAGCAGTTGTGAAAGCTACTCAGAGTGCAGGAGCTCCTGATCCACCTGAGGATCCAGCTACCACAGCCATTTCCCCAGCTAGGCCAAGTAAGAGGAAGAGATGTCAGCTTTGCCCTCAAAAGGACTATAAAACACATACTGTGCGCTGCAAGTGTACGAATTATATCTGCAACAGCTGTGCACTTGCATACTGCTCTATATGTGCTAATTCATTGAATGGGATAAATTATCTCATAATTTTGTATTGTACATTTGTATTGTACAAATACAAATGAAGAGGGAAAACTCAGGTATTAACACTTTTTGTGGTGAATGACAAGTTCTTTCTTCAAGCAAGATGAAATTTGGTGTTTAAAATTCAATTAGGCTGCTTATATTGTGGGTTTAGTGAAGATGGGTCATTTTGACCCAGAAGACAAGGGGTGTATACAGAAAATGAGGACAACAGGAAGGCTACATAATGTGAATTATTTTTTATTATTTTATTTTTTATTTTTATTCTTTGAATTTGCTTACCATTATAATGACTATACTGCATGGATAATTATAGTTCGGCTTCAGGGAGCAAAACAATTCCAGTGTACGGACACCCTTGAACGCCTCACAGGTGTTCAGAAAAAGGTGTCATATTCCCTCTCTCCATCTTAGCCTGGACCTTTAGCTTGGACGCATATGGCACATCGACGCCATTTTGGTCTATGAGTGACGACGACTTTAACGACTAATTTACAACCACAAATTCAGACTGAAGAAGGTTTATTTGAACCGAAACAGACGACCGCACTACGCCTGCCAAAACACCCACCCGCAGACCTACTAAACACATCAACACCATACACAAGATCAAAAATTGGAGTCTGGCAGTCAAAGAAAAACGGCTGATTTGGGGGGACTCAAATGTAGCCAAATTTCCCCCATTCCAAATTCCAAACTTACAAATAGACAGTTTTCCAGGAGCCACTTTTCGGCACTTAAAGGGTGTATTGTCCAAAATTGAACCTGTCCATATGGTTGAACAGGTTATCCTGTCTCTGGGCATAAATAATAGACTTCAAATGATCCAGACTTCAATTAAAGAGCTGCAGAAGCTTCACAAAACTGCATCCCTTAAATTCCCACAAGCAGTTATTTGGATCCCTACCTGTCAGGGTCTGGACACCTCCTCCCCCATAGGGGGCGCCAAACCCTAACATGGGACCAGCAGGGGGTCACGCACCTGAGCTGAATCCCGCAATTACCTCCCCTTCTTAAGGCCCGGGTCCGACAGTGGAAGCTGTCGGAGTGTACTGTTGTTTTGTTGGACTGTTGATTTTGGGTTCTGTTGGTCACCTGCCCCGTTGGACTCCCGTCCAGAATCCCGTGCCCGTCTACCCGGGTTCCCCGCTTGTCCGTTCCCCAGACATTCCGGTTCGTGGGGAGGTAGAGTTCTGCTTTGTTTGGACTTTTTCCCGTACGGTTGTTTGTGTGTTGGCCCGAGAGCCCTTGTTCCCTCCAGTAGCGGAGCGCTTTGTGTTCAACGTTTTTGTGAAATTAAACTTGTGTTCTTCACCCGCTACCCTGCGTCTGCGTTTGGGTCCACCATTCTGAGTCCTCGCCTGACCTCCGAGCTGTGACAGAATGCTCCGACCTAAAATGGACCCAGCAGACATGCTGCGGGTTCTGGAGGAGGCCCGGGCGGCGAACCAGAGAATGGCTGCGGTCGCTAACAGCTTCCTGCAGCGCCTGGGCCAGGTCCCCGACCTTAGGCCTGCAGCACACGGCGCCGCGAAGGTGGCGGCGGCTCCTCCTTCCGTTCCAACTCTTCAGGTCGGTCTGGCCGCTGCAGCAGCAGCACCGCGGCCGCCGGCTTGCACACGTCCGGCGCCTACCAGAGCCGCATACAGGAGAGGGACGATCCCTGGCACCTCAACACCTGCCTGGCCAACCACATCCAGCGGGTCCAGGAGCTGGAGAGCGAGCGCTCGTCCATGCGGCAGCAGCTGGATGGGCTGGCAGCAGAGAAGGCCCGGCTGCAGGCCGACTGCGGGAACCTTCGGGACGAGAAGGAGAGGCTTCAATCCAGGTGCCAAAAGGAGGGTGAGCTAGCCTATGCCCAGGTCCACTGGATGAAGGCCGAGACGGCGCTCATCTCTAAGGACGCTGAATTCCGCAAGCTTCTGTCCGAGAACAGGAACCTCAGCGATGCCTTCGCTGACCTCCAAAGCCATCTGGAAAGCATGGAGGGTGTCCTGACAGACTCTAAGAGCCAGCTATCTGCTGAGACCCTGAGGAGGGTGGAGATGGAGAGCCAGGTACGGACTCTGAAGGAACGGCTGGACCTTCAGAGGAACCACTGTCAGCTGGAGATCCAAAGCTGCCACGAGGACCAGTTGGCAGAGGTGGACTCAGGACACCAGCGGGAGTTTGAGAGCAAGCTGGTGGAAGTAATGCAGCAGCTCCGTCAGGACCACGAGCGTCAGCTACAGGAGTGCCGGGACGAGACACACCGGACCTTCAGCTCAAGGCTGCAGACCGCCAAACAAGCTGCGTTGGAGAAGAACGACAGCGCTTTGGCCGCCTGGGACGAGCTGGAGAGCGTCAAGCTGAGGGTGGAGACTCTCAGCGCTCAGCTGCACCAGTACCAGGTTGAAAAGATGGTACTGGAGGCCCACTGCCAGGACCTGCAGAGAACTGTGGACCAGGAATGAGAGGTGTGGCAGCAGAGGCTTCACCAGAAGGAAGAAGAGCTGCTGATCATGAGGAGCCAGATACTCCACCAGCAGGAGGACTACGAGAGCCTGCTGGACGTGAAGCTGGCCCTCGACATGGAGATCAACACCTTCAGGAAGAGGCTGCAGGCGGAGGAGCAGAGGCCGCACTCATCGCCGAGACCATCTCAGCTGTCCGCTATCGCAGTACGCGGCAGCAGCAAACCCCGGGGCAAGAAAAGGAGACAGAATGTCCAGTCCCCTCAGGAGCCCCAGGTCCAGTCTCCACCCCAGGTCCAGTCTCCGTCCCTGGTTCAGTCCCAGGTCCTGTCTCCGCCCCAGGTCCTGTCTCCATCTCAGGTCCAGTCTCAGGTCCAGTCTCCGCCCCAGGTCCAGTCTCCGTCCCTGGTTCAGGCTCAGGTCCAATCCCCATCCCAGTCTCCGCCCCAGGTCCAGTCTCCGTCCCAGGTCCAGTCTCAGGTCCAGTCTCTGCCCTAGGTCCAGTCTCCGCCCCAGGTCCAGTCCCAGGTTGAGTCTCAGGTATAGTCTCCGCCCCAGGTCCAGTCTCTGTCCTTGGTTCAGTCCCAGGTCCAGTCGCAGTCGGCAGGTGCCACAGGCACCCCAGGTTCTGCAGATTCCCCGATTCCCCCAGATTCCACAGGTCCAGTGGATTCCGCAGTTCTCCCAGATTACGCTCGTGCCCCAGGTCCCCCAGAGGCCGCAGGAGGAGGAGGCCGCTGTTCTGTTGCTCTGAGCGCACCAACACCCATGCTGGAAAGCCTGGTGGCAGGTACATGCGTCGCTCCTTCAGTTAACCCTCTCCTCCCAGCCCCAGACAACCTGATGCCGGATCCAAAGTCGCAACCAGACACAGAGCGGATGGAGGGAGCTCTGTCAGGTTCCAGGGCATCCCCCACAGGACGGCCAAGCCCCATGATCTCCGCCAGGGCCGCCCTCCCCAGGAACGCCCGTCTCCGCCGGAGCACCCAGCCGCTGCACGCCTCCCGTCAGGTCAAGAGGTTCACTCGGCTCTTCGGGGGGAAGTCGTCCTCGAAGGGTCCCCTTCGAGGACGACTGAAGGATCAACCCCGCGGCGGTGCAGCTGGGGCTCTCAGCTTCCTTGAAGGCCGCCCCCGCCTTCCACGTCTCCCGGTCCGAGCCAGTGGTGGGTTTGGACCTGCCTCCACCGGCCGAGATTTCAGGCGTCCACCGGTGGGGCTGAGGATGGCAGCGCGCAGTGGACAGGGGAGGACGCGGTCCTGAAGAACGGTCGTGGGCTCCATAGCACCTCGTCCTGGATGGAGACGACCTCTGGACTTTCCGCCGCAGCCACCCCGTCAAGCCTGTTTGGGCGCCAGGAGGCGCCCGTTGAGGGGGGGTAATGTCAGGGTCTGGGCACCTCCTCCCCCATAGGGGGCGCCAAACCCTGACATGGGACCAGCAGGAGGTCGTGCACCTGAGCTGAATCCCGCAATTACCTCCCCTTCTTAAGGCCCGGGTCCGAGGGTGGAAGCTGTCGGAGCGTACTGTTTTGTTGGACTGTTGACTTTGGGTTCTGTTGGTCACCTGCCCCGTTGGACTCCTGTCCAGAATCCCGTGCCCGTCTACCCAGATTCCCCGCTTGTCCGTTCCCCGGACATTCCGGTTCGTGGGCAGGTAGAGTTCTGCTTTGTTTGGACTTTTTCCCGTACGGGTGTTTGTGTGTTGGCCCGAGAGCCCTTGTTCCCTCCCGTAGCGGAGCGCTTTGTGTTCAACGTTTTTGTGAAATTAAACTTGTGTTCTTCACCCGCTACCCTGCGTCTGCGTTTGGGTCCACCATTCTGAGTCCACCAGCCTGACCCCCGAGTTGTGACACCTACCATCAGCTTTTCTAGGAGTTGTTGGATTGCAGTAGCTCTAGCCTACTATTTGCTAATCCGCGTGTTCGTTAAATGAAGACCTCGAGAAAATAACTGCCAATTTAAAAATGTATTTGACAATAGAACCAATTCAGGATACAAATATTACAGAGCTCCGGGCCAGTTCATATCCCTAAAACAACAGAGTCATCGTCAGGGCACGAAGTCTGACTACCTAACTATCCCTCGACCCAGTCTTTTATACAACACAGATGTAAATTTAATGTCCTTGTAGTCCAATCCGGTTCTCCTGGTTCGATGATCTCGTCCTCTTCCTCCAATCCTGGTAGATGTTGGTGTCCGTCCTTCCTCCAGCATCTCCCCCGATGGCCAGTTGAAGAGTTCATCTTCTCCCTGAAAGTAGACCTTACCACCCCCAGCAAGATGTCCTGCTTTCTAATGAATATTTTACCACCCTTTGTTTCCCTGGGTCCTGGGCTCCCCACTATCTAAACCATCACACCCTGTCGTAAAACGTCCCTACTCTTTGTTACCATTAATAAATGAGTCCCCCATGCTTGACTTCTAAAAGAAGACCAGAACAAATGGTAAACCTAATGATAATCAGATAGTGACACTCTACAGAGTCTTCCTTCTAAGGACCAGATGCATCTACATACTCTTAATAAATACATTAAGTCCAACTACCAGTCCCTTCCTGAACTCCCCAGAAGCCAGTTTTCAGTGGAGAAGGATGGTGTCCATTGGACTCACGCCACAGCAGCTTGACTGCTTGAACACTGGTCTCAGATGGTAAACCAATAGCCCCCACGAACCTGCCTTCTCAGGAGGGGGACAAAAGTGTTATCAATCTGAGCAAAAAATTCCAACTTTCATCAGCACAGTTCTCCTTACTCAGCGAGGGGCTCACATTTGTTCCCACTAAAGGCAGCAACAGAGATTCAGTATGATTTGCTCTACAACAATATCATAGAAAACTAATGATTGCTGCATATTTCGAAGGAAAAGGGGATTCTGACCCTCCACCTTTCACTACAAAATCTGATTGGACCCCCTCATTGATTAATTTACCTGTTAAAATTAAAAGAATTATACAAAATTATATCCAGATCCCTGCAAAGTAATCCATCGATTGTTATCAAACCAGCTGATGTGCGGTTGTCATTATGGACAGGGATCAATATATCTAGGGGGATTATAGACAATTATTGGACAACACTTATGTACAATTGGATAAACCAATTTATCTAGAAACAATCCATATGGTAAAACAAATAGTTCAAACATATGATAAAAAAATTATCAATTCAAACCAGAAAAATTATTTATTTGGCAGTGAAGAACCAAGACCTAGATGCTTTTATATGCTACCAAAAATCCACAAAGAGCCTAGCAAGTGGAGCAGACCTTATGAGATTCCCCCTGGAAGATCCCTGGTTTCAGATTGTGAAACTTATTATACAGCTGAATATTTGGATTTTTACCTCAATCCTCTCTCAGTTAAACACTCCAGTTATTTAAAGGACACATATGATTTCATTGAAAACATCAAATCACTTTCCATTCCTCCAAATTCCTTTTTCTTTACCATGGATATTGATAGCCTGTACACAAATATTGATATTTCAGAGGGCATTCAAGCAGTGAAAAATATCTTCATTAAATATTCAGATTCTAAAAGACCAGAAAAGGAATTACTACAACTACTACGTATAAATCTTCCCGCAATGACTTTGAATTTAACAACAAATTTTTCCTACAAATCAAATAATATATAAAATATAATCCATCAATCAAACTAAAAGCACATACAGATTTGAATTCAGTGGACTTTTTAGATACCACTACCGACACATTTTTCATCAACATACATTTTTCATCAACACATAAATTAGAGTCCAGACTTCTCTCTCCCCAGCTACTTCGTCCAGCTCCTCCGGGGGGATCCCCAGGCGTTCCCAGGCCAGCCGAGAGACATAGTCTCTCCAGCGTGTCCTGGGTCTTCCCGGGGGCCTCCTACCGGTGGGACGTGCCCTGAACACCTCACCAGGGAGGCGCCCGGGAGGCATCCTAACTAGATGCCCGAGCCACCTCATCTGGCTCCTTTCGACGTGGAGGAGTAGCGGCTCTACTCCGAGCTCCTCCCGGATGGCAGAGCTTCTCACCCTATCTCTAAGGGAGAGCCCAGCCACCCTGCGAAGGAAGCTCATTTCCGCTGCTTGTACCCGCGATCTTGTTCTTTCGGTCATGACCCAAAGCTCATGACCATAGGTGAGGGTAGGAACGAAGCTCGACTGGTAAATCGAGAGTTTCGCCTTTCGGCTCAGCTCTCTCTTCACCACAACGGACCGATGCAGAGTCCACATTACTGCAGACGCTGCACCGATCCGCCTGTCGATCTCCCGCTCCATCCTTCCCTCACTCGTGAACAAGACCCCGAGGTATTTAAACTCCTCCACTTGGGGAAGGGTCCCCTCACCGACCCGGAGAAGACACTCCACCTTTTTCCGGTCGAGAACCATGGCCTCAGATTTGGAGGTGCTGATTCTCATCCTGGCCACTTCACACTCAGCTGCGAACCGATCCTGCGAGAGCTGGAGGTCACGGACTGATGAAGCCAACAGGACCACATCATCTGCAAAAAGCAGACCCAATCCTGAGGTCACCAAACCGGACCCCCTCAACACCATGGCTGCGCCTAGAAATTCTGTCCATAAAAGTTATGAACAGAATCGGAGACAAAGGGCAGCCCTGGCGGAGTCCAACCCTCACCGAGTTCGACTTACTGCCGGCAATGCAGACCAAGCTCTGACACCGGTCATACAGGGAGCGGACAGCCCATATCAGGGGGCCTGGCACCCCATACTCCCGGAGAACACCCCACAGGACTCCCCGAGGGACACGGTCGAATGCCTTCTCCAAATCCACAAAACACATGTGGACTGGTTGGGCAAACTCCCACGTACCCTTGAGGACCCCGCTAAGGGTGTAGAGCTGGTCCACCGTTCCACGACCAGGACGAAAACCACATTGTTCCTCCTGAATCCGAGGTTCGACTATCCGGCGGACCCTTCTCTCCAGTACCCCTGAATAGACCTTACCAGGGAGGCTGAGGAGTGTGATCCCCCTATAATTGGAGCACACCCTCTGGTCCCCCTTCTTAAAAAGGGGGACCACCACCCCAGTCTGCCAATCCAGTGGCACTGCCCCCGATGTCCACGCAATGTTGCAAAGTCGTGTCAACCACAACAACCCTACAACATCCAGAGCCTTAAGAAACTCCGGGCGGATCTCATCCACCCCCGGGGCCTTGCCACCGAGGAGTTTTTTTGACCACCTCGGCAACCCCAGCCCCGGAGATAAGACAATCCAACCCCGAGTCCCCAGGCCCTGCCTCCTCACCAGGAGGTGCGTTCGGTGGGATTGAGGAGGTCTTCGAAGTATTCCTTCCACCGATCCACGTCGTCTTGAGTTGAGGTCAGCAGCACACCATCGCCACTGTAGACAGTGTTGACAGTGCACTGTTTCCCCCTCCTCAGATGCCGGATGGTGGTCCAGAACCTTTTCGAAGCCATCCGGAAGTCATTCTCCATGGCCTCACCGAACTCTTCCCACACCCGGGTTTTTGCCTCGGCAACCACCGCAGCTGCAGTCCGCTTGGCCTGCTGGTACCTGTCTGCTGCCTCAGGAGTCCCACAGGTCAATAAGGCCCGATATGACTCCTTCTTCAGCTTGACGGCATCCCTCACCGCCGGTGTCCACCAGCGGTTTCGGGTGTTGCCGCCACGACAGGCGCCGACCACCTTGCGGCCACAGCACCGGTCAGCTGCCTCAACGATAGAGGCACGGAACATGGTCCACTCGGACTCAATGTCCCCCGCCTCCCCCGGGACATGGTCGAAGCTCTCCTGGAGGTGGGAGTTGAAACTCCTTCTGACAGGAGACTCTGCCAGGCATTCCCAGTAGACCCTCACAATACGTTTGGGCCTGCCGGGTCTGTCCGGCTTCCTCCCCCACCATCGGAGCCAACTCACCACCAGGTGGTGATCGGTTGACAGCTCAGCCCCTCTCTTCACCCGAGTGTCCAGGACATGTGGCCGTGTTACGGCCACCGGGCCGCTTCGCCGCCCCCCCCCCGGGGGATGTGTGGGTGTGTGTGTGGGAACGGCAGGTGTGGCTGTTCCGCTGGCTGTCCTGTCAGTTTCCGATTGGTGGACTCCGTCTCGTTTCGTTCGGACCACACCTCCTAGCCTGCCAATCGGGAGCTGACAATTCCCGGCAGCCAGTACTTAGGGCGGGGCGTTACCGGCGTTCGGGGCGACTGTGCCCTGCACCAGTACGCCTCGATTCGGTGCCCCTATTTTTGCTAGTCTCGTGATTAATCTTTTCGGATGCTCGTTTTGGTTGCCATTTGTGCACCTCGTTTTGCTTTCGTGAACAGCTCTCCCCTCGTTTTGGAGAGTCTCTTTTCGTTATCATTTTCGTCATATTTAACAGCACTAGGTTGCTCGCTTTCTGTTATCGTTTTGGAACACGTCTTGTGTTCTCTTACCAGCATGGTGGTGCTCGCTTTCAGTTATCGTTTTACCCCGTATTTTGTGTTCCCTTTTTCAGCACTGTGTTGCTCGCTTTCAGTTTTTGTATCTCGTTTTGAGTTTGTGACAATAAAATCTGCTTTCCCTGCTTTTACCCTGTCTGACTTCCCGAGGGTTTTTCTTCTCCGTTTATGTTTGCGACCTTCCCCACTTACATCGAGCCGGTCGTAACATAATTGGGGGCTCGTCCGGGAATCCGAGGCCGCAAATCCGAGGACACAACCACAAAGTCGATCATCGAACTGCGGCCTAAGGTGTCCTGGTGCCAAGTGCACATATGGACACCTTTATGCCTGAACATGGTGTTCGTTATGGACAATCTGTGGCGAGCACAGAAGTCCAACAACTGAACACCATTCGGGTTCAGATCGGGGGGGCCGTTCCTCCCAATCACGCCCTTCCAGGTCTCACTGTCGCTGCCAACGTGAGCATTGAAGTCACCCAGGAGGATGAGGGAACCCCCAGAAGGGGCACTCTCCAGTACTCCCTCTAAGGACTCCAAAAAGGGTGGATACGCTGAACTGCTGTTTGGGCCATAGGCACAAACAACCGTCAGGATCCGTCCCCCCACCCGAAGGCGGAGGGAGGCTACCCTCTCGTTCACCGGGGTAAACCCCAACGTACAGGCACTGAGCTGGGGGGCAACAAGAATTGCCACCCCTGCCCATCGCCTCTCACCATCAGCCACTCCAGAGTAGAAGAGAGTCCAACCCCTCTCAAGGAGACTGGTTCCAGAGCCCTTGCTATGTGTCGAGGCCGACTATATCTAGTCAGAACTTCTCAACCTCGTGCACCAGCTCAGGGTCCTTCCCCATCAGATAGGTGACATTCCACGTCCCTAGAGCTAACTTCTGCAGCCGGGGATCAGACCGCCAAGGTCCCCGTCTTTGGCTGCCACCCATCACACATTGCACCCGACCTCTTTGGCCCCTCCTGCAGGTGGTGAGCCCACTGGAAGGGGGTCTCATGTTGCCTCTTCGGGCTGTGCCCGACCGGACCCCATGAGTGAAGGTCCAGTCACCAGGCGCTCGCCATCGTGCCCCATCCCCAGGCCTGGCTCCAGGAGGGGGCCCTTGTGACCCACGTCCGGGCGAGGGAAACGTAAAACCATTTGTAGAAATCATCAAAAAGGTCTTTTGGGCTACACTTTGTCTGGTCCCTCACCTAGAACCTGTTTGCCAAGGGTGGCCCTACCAGGGGCATAAAGCCCCAGACAACTGAGCTCCTAGGATCATTGGGACACACAAACCCCTCCACCACGATAAGGTGGTAGCCCATATGTATATATTGTTGCGTTTGCAGAGTAAAGGCAATACAACTTAAATTATTTTCGACACACAATCAATCAAAAAACACACAAAAAAAGTGTGTGTTTTTTATTAGAACCATAACACGTGCGCCGAGGACTCGTTGCTAAGAAACGTAGCATTAACCCGTCAAAAACCACTCCCCCACACCTTTGACCCCCCACGGTCCGTTAAAGGGACAGTGCCCAATTTTGTCGGCCAACCGTACGAGCGAGTGAGGAACTCATACAAGGCGAAAATGCTCACTTGGCAATGGAACAGATATGAACAATTGTGGTGAATTATGATACGAGTACACGAACAGCTGTAAAGAATCATCAAACACAAGTAACCGCTACACATGCCCCCCCAGAATTCACCATAACAAAGGAAGAACAGTCAACGACCCGGGGCTCCAACGGGTCGGCCAGATCGTGTGCGCCGAAACGGCGGTGGTGCTAGAGGAACAGGGGAAACAGGACGCGCAGGGCGGTCAGTGGCGCTGACCGAGCTTCTCAGGGACCTGTGCCCCTCCCCGGGGACTGGGCCGAGCAGGGGGGCGTCCTCGTCGCGGGGGCATGGCCGTGGTAACTGGCTGCCCAAGGTCCAAGTGAGCCGCCTTGAGGCGGTCTATCGTAACATGTTCAGCTCTGCCTCCCACGTCGAGCAGAAAATGCTTGTCCCTACTCTCCAAAACACGAAAAGGCCCGTCATAAGGTGGCTGCAGCGGGCCTCGATGAGCACCATGGCGGACAAAAACATAGTCTGCCCTCTCCAAGGATGGTGGGACATGGGATGGTGGCAAACCGTGCTGGGAAATAGGAATGGGTGCAAAAACTTTGGCTGCATCGAGGAGTGTTGCACGCTGTGCGGTCGCAGACCAAGGCGCTGTAGTGTTGGGGACAAACTCACCTGGCACCCACAGTGGCTCTCCATACACCATCTCCGCTGAGGAACACTGCAGGTCATCTTTGGGGGCGGTGCGCAGCCCCAACAAGACCAAAGGAAGTCTGTCCACCCAGCTACTGTCCTTCAGAGACGCCCGAAGAGCAGCCTTCATGGAGCGGTAAAATCGCTTGCACATGGTTTCCGGTTCCGGTCACGTGAGTTCCCGCGGTTCGTTTGACTGTACTGTGCACTGTGTGTTGATTTCACTCTAGTTTCACTGTAGTCTCACCCTAATTTTACTTTAATTAAAGAAAATAAATAAATAATCCACAACACTTAAGTTTGAATACCTGGGACATTGCAGTCTCACTGATAACAACAGTGAGAAATAACACTTATTAAACACAGGGCTCCGCTGATCATTAGCAGTATTAGAGATTAGCAGCACTAGCGTTAGCATTAGCATGGCCTCACTGTCTGTGTCACCCGGTGTCTTTGCTTGTTCAGCGTGTGAGATGTTTAGCTACTCCTCTGCCTCCTTTAGTGAAGGGGACAAGTGCAGAAAGTGTAGTGTTCTAATGGCTCTGGAGGCGAGGCTTAGTGAGCTTGAGACGCCGTTCCGTAGCTTGGAGTTGTCGGGAGTTGCGTCAGGTAGCCGGGAGAAGCTAGCTGCTGCAGAGCCGCCTAGCATAGCTACAGCTAGCGGTGCCCCGGCAGCAGCCGAGCAGCCGGCTAGCCAGGGTGGCTGGGTGGCGGTTCGAAGGAAGCGTAGCCCAAACCAAAGGCCCACGGTGCACCACCAAACGCTTCCCGTGGCTAATCGTTTTTCCCCACTCAGCGACACACCCGCTGAGAAACCGACCCTGGTCATTGGCGACTCAGTCCTGCGCTACGTGAAGCCGACCCCAGCGACCATAGTCAAGTGTATCCCGGGGGCCAGAGCGGGCCACATTGAAGCCAATCTAAAGCTGCTGGCGAAAAGTAAACGTAAATACAGTAAAGTTATTATTCACGTGGGAGCAAACGACACCCGGCTTCACCAGTCGGAGGTCACCAAAATTAACATAGAGTCGGTGTGCAAGTACGCAACAAAGATGTCGGACTCCGTAGCGTTCTCTGGTCCCCTTCCCAATCTGGCCAGCGATGAAATGTATAGCCGCATGTCGTCGCTTCATCGCTGGTTGTCACGGTGGTGCCCCCAAAACCAGGTGTCCTTTATAGATAATTGGAAGAGTTTTTGGGGAAAACCTGGTCTGATTAGGAGAGACTGTGTTCATCCCACACGGGATGGTGCCTCTGTCATTTCTAGGAACTTGGTTGATTTTATTAGACCCAAAGTGACCTGACAAACCAGGGTCCAGACCAGGATGCAGAGTTGTAGTCTTACACACCTCTCTGCTGCTTCCATAGAACCCTCATCCACCAATAATAACATACTTAACACTATAGAGGTAGTCTCTGTTCCACGGTTACAGGTTCACCAAGCGCAGAGCAGGGGAGCAGTCAATCACCATAATCTTATTAAAATTAATACTAAAGCACAAGTTGGAGAAACCAACATCACAATTAAATGTGGACTGTTAAATATCAGATCTCTTCTGTGTAAATCCCTGTTAGTACACGACCTGATAGCGGATCATCACATTGATTTATTTTGCCTCACTGAGACCTGGCTTCAGGAGGAGGATTATGTTAGTTTAAACGAATCTACTCCTCCTACTCATCTTAATTATCATATTCCTCGTCTTACTGGTCGTGGAGGGGGAGTGGCAGCAATCTATCACTCCAAGTTATTAATCAACCCTAGACCAAAACATAGTTCCAGTTCATTTGAAAGCCTGACTCTTGGCATCACCCATCTGAACCGGAAGACAGAAAAGCCACTTCTGTTTGTAGTTGTATATCGGCCTCCTGCTGGCCCACATTCAGAGTTCCTATCTGAGTTCTCTGACTTCTTATTCGACTTGGTCCTTAGAACAGACAAAGTCATTATCATTGGAGACTTTAACATCCATGTAGACATTGTAAATGGCAGCTTTAGAAATGGCTTCATTTCATTACTTGAGTCAGTTGGGTTCCTCCAGCAGATAAACCAACCAACTCATACCTTCAACCGCACCCTAGATCTAGTTCTGACTTATGGTGTTGAGGTAGAACATGTGTCAGTGTTCCCTCATAACCCACTCCTGTCAGACCATTCTTTGATCACTTTCACATTTATGATTAAGGATTCTTGTATGCTCAGAACAAAGTCTTACTATAGCGGATGTCTTTCAGATAATGCTGTAGCTAAGTTTAAGGAAGCGATCCCTGGCATAATCCCAGGACCACTGTGTGTTTCCCCAGGGATCATTCACTATGATCTTAGCCCTGCTGAGGTTGACTCTATTGCTGAAGGTGTAGCAGCCTCACTGAGAATCACACTTGATTCTGTTGCCCCCCTGAAAAAGAAAACAGTAAATCAGAGGAGGTGTGCCCCCTGGTATAATTCACATATCAGGACCCTCAAGCAGAAAGTGCGAAGACTGGAAAGGAAGTGGCATTCCTGTAAAATAGACAGCTATCATGTAGCCTGGAAAGACTGTCTATTAGTTTACAAAAAGGCCCTTCGCAAGGCTAGAACAGCCTATTATTCTTCTTTAATTGAGGAAAATAAGAGCAACCCCAGGTTTCTTTTCAGCACCGTGGCCAAATTAACTCAGAGTCACACTGCTTTAGACCCATGTATCCCTTCCTCCCTTACTGGTGAAGACTTCATGAGCTTCTTCACTCATAAAGTTCTAGCCATTAGAGAGAAAGCTAAGCAGGCCATCCCAACACCTGGACCATCACCAGATGTGCTGACCGTGGGAACATACAGGTTCTCCAACGAGCCCTTAAACACCTTCAGCCCTATATATTTCTCTGAGGCGTCTTCGCTGATTCAGAAATCCAAGACCACCACGTGTCTTTTAGATCCCATCCCAACACACCTGTTGAAGGATGTTCTACCATTGATAGGCAGTCCTATCCTGGACCAGATCAATTCTTCCTTAGTAACAGGTTATGTACCCCGGTCCTACAAGGTGGCAGTGATTAAGCCATTGCTTAAAAAACCATCACTGGATCCTGATGTATTAGCAAATTATAGGCCGATATCCAACCTTCCTTTTATTTCTAAAATTCTTGAGAAGGTGGTGGTGACTCAGTTACTGGAGCACCTACAGAGGAACAGTCTGTTTGAGATGTTTCAGTCAGGCTTCAGAGCTCACCACAGCACAGAAACAGCACTTCTTAAAGTTACCAATGATCTTCTTATAGCTTCGGATCATGGACTGGTTTCTATGCTGGTTCTGCTGGACCTCAGTGCTGCTTTTGATACAGTTGATCACAGCATCCTGTTACAGAGACTGGAACACTTGGTTGGGATTAAAGGGACAGCACTAGACTGGTTTAGATCATATTTATCTGATAGATACCAGTTTGCTCTTGTCCATGGTGTTCCCTCTTCATAGTAGTAGGGTTAGCCACGGAGTCCCTCAAGGTTCTGTACTTGGACCAATCCTCTTCACCCTGTACATGCTTCCCTTAGGAAACATTATTCGGCAGCATGGGATAAATTTTCATTGTTATGCTGATGACACACAGCTTTACTTATCCATGAAACCAGAAGAGACAGAGAAGTTAGTGAAGCTCCAGACCTGTCTTGGTGTTTGGTCCTAAACCTCTCAGGGATAGGTTAGATCACATTATCACTCTAGATGGTATCTCCTTATAAACTAGTCTGTCTGTGAGGAATCTAGGAGTAACTTTTGATCAGAACCTCTCCTTTAACTCACACATAAAATTTGTCTGTAGAAGTGCCTTTCTTCACCTGAGGAACATCAGAAAGATCAGGAAGATATTATTGCAGCATGATGCTGAAAAGTTAATTCATGCATTTGTTACTTCCAGGCTGGACTATTGTAATTCTTTACTATTAGGGTGCCCAAACAACTGTTTAAGAAGTCTTCAGCTGATCCAGAACACTGCAGCCAGAGTTCTGACAGGTATTGACAAAAGAGATCACATAACCCCTGTATTGGCGTCTCTTCATTGGCTGCCCGTTAAATTCAGAATTATTTTTAAAACCCTCCTCTTGACCTACAAGGTCCTCAGAGGCCTAGCTCCATCCTACCTGGAGGAGCTAGTGATACCTTATCAGCCCAATAGACCGCTCCGCTCTCAAAACGCTGGTCTACTTGTGGTTCCCAGAGTCTTTGGGAGTAGATTGGGGGGCCGAGCGTTTAGCTACCAGGCCCCCCTGCTATGGAACCAGCTCCCTGTCCTGGTACGGGAGGCTGACTCCATCGCTACTTTCAAGACCAGACTTAAAACCTACCTCTTTGAAAAAGCTTATTGTTATTAATTCTGTAGTTCCAGTTACTATCATAGACAGACTAATGATCATACTTAGGGGGTCGTCTAATCACTAGGTTAAGATATTAGTTATGCTGCTATAGGCCAAGGCTGCCGGGGTCCAGAAACATGATCACCTGACAGGCCTCTGCCACCACACTGGTGATGGTTTCCTCTCCTCTCCTTTCCTCCTCCTCATTAAGCAGACTAGTTATGCAGATTCCTGTGTAGTTTTTCTGCCCCCCCTCTATTTATTTACAGGTATCGCCGCCTTCGGAGCTGCATGACAACATCTGGCCCGCCGACCTGTTGTATATTGTATTTTTGTATCTTTGTGTGTGTTTCTGTGTTCTGTGCCTCTCCTCTCGTCTCCCTCTTCTTCCTCTCCTCTCCTCTCCTCTCTCTCTACCCAGCCGGCCATCAGCAGGAAGGTCCCCCTACATGAGCCTGGTCCTGCTCAAGGTTTCTTCCTGTTAAAGGGGAGTTTTTCCTTGCCACTGTTGCTTGTCTGGGGTTAGGCCCTGGGATTCTGTAAAGCGCCTTGAAACAATTTTTTTAAGACTATAGAAATAAAGTATTGTTGATTGATTGACGCTATAGATTAATAAATTGATTGATTGATTGATTGATTGATTGATTGATTGATTGATTGATTGATTGATTGATCGATTGATTGATTGACATGCCGTTGGCCTGTGGGTGGTACGCCGTCATGTGATGCAGTTTCACCCCTAAGCTCTCCCCTACAGAAGTCCAGAGCTCAGAGGTGAATTGCGAGCCACGGTCAGATGAGATGTCGGCAGGGGGACCGAAACGGGCAACCCAAATCCCAATAAATGCACGCGCCACCTCAGCCGAGGTGGCAGACTGCAGGGGCACCGCCTCCGGCCAGCGGGTGGTCCTGTCCACCATTGTGAATAGGTAAGTGCAGCCGCGTGAAGGGGGCACGGGCCCAACCAGGTCCACATGGACATGGTCGAAACGTCGTTGTGGCACCAGAAATGGAGCCAGCGGGGCCCTAGCATGGCACTGCACCTTTGAGCGCTGGCATGCGACACATGTGGTAGTCCAATCCCTGACGTCCTTTCGGAGCCCATGCCAAACAAATTTAGCAGCTACAAGCCGTTGAGAAGCCTTCCTCCCCGGGTGGGAGAGGTTGTGGACCGAATCGAACACGCGCCGCCTCCAAACTGCGGGCACAACAGGACGTAGCTGACCGGTACTGACATCACAGAGAAGCGTGACACCAGTGATCCCAAAAGGAAACTCGCGCAGCTGCAGCCCTGTGGCTGCAGACTTTAGAGCTTGGACATCACTGTCTGTGGCTTGGTCCACTGCCATCTCTTCATAGTCAAGTCCCATGTGGACAGCACCCATGACGGCCCGGGAGAAGCAGTCAGCGACGACATTGGTCTTACCAGCCAGGTGTTTAATGTCCGTGGTGAACTCGGAGATGTAGGACAGGGGCCTCTGCTGCCGAGCTGACCATGGTTCCGCCGTCTTTGCCATCACGAAGGCGAGGGGCTTGTGATCCACAAAGGCAGTGAAAGACCTGCCCTCAAGCAGGAATCGCCCAGCCCCTGCAAAGAGAAAAGGCAGCTAGCCCTCTCTGCGTCGGAAAGTTCGAAAATTTTTAAGAGGTGAGCTTTCAAAATGGCAAACTTGTCCTCCGGTGGTGGTTGTTTAAGAATACTTACCACTCTGGATGCTGTAGCACTCCCAAGTGCAGAAACAACGTAATAATATTTGGTCTCGTCTGCGGTGATTTCTCGCAGCGCGAACTGTGCCTCCGCTTGAGCAAACCACGCAGTCGCCGAGGTCTCCCAAAACTCTGGCAGCTTCAAAGAAACCGCATTCGTCGCCATAGTTGCAAGTAAAACTCACTGAAAGAAACGTCCAGCGAGCGTTTGCAGAGTAAAGGCAACACACCAGTGTTGCGTTTGCAGAGTAAAGGCAATACAACTTAAATTATTTTCGGCACACAATCGTGTGTGTTTTTTATTAGAACCATAACACGTGCGCCGAGGACTCGTTGCTAAGAAACGTAGCATTAACCCATCAAAAACCACGCCCCCACACTTTTGACCCCCCACGGTCCGTCAAAGGCACAGTGCCCAATTTTGTCGGCCAACCGTACGAGCGAGTGAGGAACTCATACATGGCGAAAAAATGCTCACTTGGCAATGGAACAGATATGAACAATTGTGGTGAATTATGATACGAGTACATGAACAGCTGTAAAGAATCATCAAACACAAGTAACCGCTACAATATATATATAAATATATATACACTCACCGGCCACTTTATTAGGTACACCATGCTAGTAATGGGTTGGACCCCCTTTTGCCTTCAGAACTGCCTCAATTCTTCGTGGCATAGATTCAACAAGGTGCTGGAAGCATTCCGCGGAGAGTTTGGTCCATATTGACATGATGGCATCACACAGTTGCCGCAGATTTGTCGGCTGCACATTCATGATGCGAATCTCCTGTTCCACCACATCCCAAAGATGCCCTATTGGATTGAGATCTGGTGACTGTGGAGGCCATTTGAGTACAGTGAGCTCATTGTCATGTTCAAGAAACCATGACATGGCGCATTATCCTGCTGAAAGTAGCCATCAGAAGTTGGGTACATTGCGGTCATAAAGGGATGGACACGGTCAGCAACAATACTCAGGTAGGCTGTGGCTTGCAACGATGCTCAATTGGTACCAAGGGGCCCAAAGAGTGCCAAGAACATATTCCCCACACCATTACACCACCACCACCAGCCTGAACCTTTGATACAAGGCAGGATGGATCCATGCTTTCATGTTGTTGACGCCAAATTCTGACCCTACCATCCGAATGTCGCAGCAGAAATCGAGACTCCTCAGACCAGGCAACGTTTTTCCAATCTTCTATTGTCCAATTTCAATGAGCTTGTGCAAATTGTAGCCTCAGTTTCCTGTTCTTAGCTGAAAGGAGTGGCACCCGGTGTGGTCTTCCGCTGCTGTAGCCCATCTGCCTCAAAGTTCGACGTACTGTGTGTTCAGAGATGCTCTTCTGCCTACCTTGGTTGTAACGGATGGTTATTTGAGTCACTGTTGCCTTTCTATCAGCTCGAACCAGTCTGGCCATTCTCCTCTGACCTGTGGCATCAACAAGGCATTTCCGCCCACAGAACTGCCGCTCACTGGACATTTTTTCTTTTTCGGATCATTCTCTGTAAACCCTAGAGATGGTTGTGTGTGAAAATCCCAGTAGATCAGCAGTTTCTGAAATACTCAGACCAGCCCCGGTGAGTGTATATATATGCATATATATACACTCACCGGCCACTTTATTATGTCCAACTGCTCGTTAACACTGAATTTCTAATCAGCCAATCACATGGCGGCAACTCAGTGCATTTAGGCATGTAGGCCAAGACAATCTCCTGCAGTTCAAACTGAGCATCAGTATGGGGAAGAAAGGTGATTTGAGTGACTTTGAACGTGACATGGCATGGTTGTTGGTGCCAGAAGGGCTGGTCTGAGTATTTCAGAAACTGCTGATCTACTGGGATTTTCACGCACAACCATCTCTAGGCCATGTCATAAAGCTGGAATCATCTCAGACTGGTTTCTTGAGCATGACAATGAGTTCACTGTACTCAAATGGCCTCCACAGTCACCAGATCTCAATCCAATAGAGCATCTTTGTGAACTTAGTTAGAAACATAAACTATAACTTTTACCAAGGGATTGACAATTTACTTTACTTTTTATTTATTTATATGGCACTTTTAATACATTTATGTAGTTCAAAGTGTCTCACAGATGATAAAAACATATACAATCCAACATTAAAAGAATAAAAACACCATAAATATAAAGAATATAAAAGCACACACATACGTAGACCCACAAGCAAACTTACATACAGACAGACACGCAACACACATCCCCGCGCACACAAACAAGCTGAGACATGGCCATGCACCTAGACCTGGGACGCCACCTTTTTGGGGGGCAGATCAGGCCGAGGGAGGACACGATCCATGGTCACAGGGGGCGCTGCCGCAGAGAACCGCCCCGACCCGGCGGACAGGATACTCCGCACCAAGGCGCAGAGCGCCCAGGCCCCCCAGGCCAGAGCCGTCCACAGGACAGCACCCCCGGCGGTAGACCGGATACATCCCCCAGCCTGGCATGCCCCCATGAGGAGACACTGGAGTTAAAAACTGAGAGACTAAAACAGTAAAATGAGATATAATGTGTAATATCTATGAATTAAGAGTAAAAGTGGGTTAAGAATGGTTAAGAATAGTTAAGAACAGGACATAAAAACGTGTAAAAGAAATAAGTATTAGACAAATACATAAATAATTAAGTAAGTAATTAGGTGGGAAGCATAGGTAGTTAGGACATAAGAAACATATAAAAGAAATAAATACTAAACACATAAATAGATAAATAATTAAATGAGTAGTTAGGTAAGAAGCATAAATTAGTTAAAGGCCAGAGTAAAAAGATGTGTCTTGAGCCTCTTTTTAAAGATCTCAACAGTCTCTGCGGACCTGAGGTTCTCCGGCAGGCTGTTCCACAGTCGGGGACCATAATAACTGAAGGCCGCTTCCCCGTGCGTTTTAGAGCTTACGTGTGGGATGGTTAAGAGACCGGTGCCGGAGGACCTCAGAGTCCGCGAGGGTTGATATAATAAGAGCAGGTCGGATAAATAAGTCAGCCCAAGACCATTAAGACATTTAAAAACTATTAAAAGAACCTTGAAATCGATCCTGAAATGCACGGGTAGCCAATGCAGCGATTTTAAGACTGGGGTGATGTGCTCCCGCCCTCTGGTCCTCGTCAGCACCCTCGCAGCTGAGTTTTGTAATAATTGAAGATTAACAATATTCTTTTTGGGAAGACCAGAGAGCAGGGCATTACAGTAGTCTAAACCACTGTTTCTCAACTGGTGGGTCGCGACCCAAAAGTGGGTCGCAGACCTGTTTTCAGTGGGTCGTGGGCCTTTGCCTGGGGAAGGAAATGCGAAAAAAAAAAAAAATGGTGTAATTCATACTCCTTAACATTAACATTAATTGTTTAATTTATTTTGAGTTTGTGGATAATATAGTATAATAATTTGAGTTGTTAAAAAAAAAAAAATATATATATACATATTCCTCAGTAGTTGCACTTTTTATTTCATATATTTTGCATGAAGACCCTAACTGAGTTTATTAAAAATTATTGTTACTAAAATTTTCTGATTGTTATGTCAGCCTTATGATTAATACTTGAATAAGTGACTAGATAATTTTAAATATTCAGTAAGTGGTTATTCAGCTCAAACTATATATTTTTAGTTCTTTTTGAAACTACTGCTCAATGGTTGCACTTTATTATTTCATGTTTGTGCACTTCATTATTTCATGTTTGTGCACTGTTGAGTCTTAAAAATGGCTGTTACTGAAATGTTCTGATTGTTATGTCAGCCTTATGATTAATGCTTGAATAAGTGACCAAATAGTTTTAATAGGAAATTCATATATTCAGGAAGTGGGTACTCAGCGAACACTAAATATTTGAGTTCTTTTTGAAATTACTGCTACGTGGTTGCACTTTATTATTGCATGTTTGTGCATTTTTAGTCTGGTAAAAAAAAGGCTGAAGTTACTGAAATGAAGTGTTTTGAATTTAATTAAAATGCAGCTAATTGAGCATCAAAGGGAATATTTCCCTCTGTTATTACCACTTGAAGTCATTTTGATTCATCAATAAACTTGTTTTTTTTTTGCGTTGGCATTCTGTGGTATTCTATTCTGCTATCTCCGATTCAAACTGCACAATCTTTTCATCCAATAAATTTGAGAAGTTAAAATTTTCCTTGATTTGGGTCGTGGCTTGTCATTAAGGGTAATGGTGGGTCCTGAAGCCAGACCAGTTGAGAACCACTGGTCTAAACGACAGGAGATAAAAGCATGCATCAGCAGCTCCGTGCTGGCCTGAGAGAGAAACGGGCGGACTCTGGCTATATTCTTCAGGTGGTAAAAACCTACCTTTGTCATGTTTTTGATGTGTGGGATAAAACTAAGCTCAGAGTCGAAGATCACGCCCAGATTCCTTACAAATTTGGATGGTTTAAGATCCTTTAATTTTGGTTAAAGTTTCTCTCTCTGACCTTCAGGACCAATGACTAAAACTTCTGTTTTGTCCTGGTTGAGCTGTAGGAAGTTTTCTGCCATCCATGACTGGATATCTAAAATGCAGTTAAAAAGGGCATCAACTGGCCCTGTGTCATCAGGAGCAGCAGCAATGTACAGCTGCGTATCATCAGCATAGCTGTGGAAGCTGATGCCATGGCTCCTGATGACGTCCCCAAGAGGAAGCATGTAAAGATTAAAAAGAGTTGGACCTAAGATTGACCCTTGGGGAACCCCACACTTTGTTTCATGGATCTTCGAGGAGCATGTATCCATACTTACCAAGAAGCTCCGGTCAGTAAGATAGGAGGTGAACCAGTTAAGAACAGTACCAGAGAGGCCGACCAGGTTCTTCAGTCTATTTAATAAAATGTGATGGTCTACTGTATCAAAACGGCGGTTAGATCCAGTAGAACCAGCACCGTGAGTTTTTTGTTATCTAAATTGCACCTGATGTCGTTTAGAATCTTTAAGAGGGCTGTCTCTGTACTGTGGTTCGACCTAAAACCAGACTGATGCCTTTCTAAAATATCGATTGCGTTTAAAAGATCATTAACTTGATTAAAAACAAGTTTTTCTAAAATTTTGCCTAAGAATGGTAAGTTGGATACAGGCCGATAATTATTTAAAACGGTGGGGTCTAGATTGTTCTTCTTCGAGGGGTGCTGTGCACTCAGCTCCAGGGCCGATGATGTAACCTCCGCGACGCTGGCACCAGGGTGACAGAAGGTCCGGCCGCCGTGCGCCATCACGTGCCTCACCATCGAGATCCCGACCACCAGCACCGCGGGGGTGCGCTGCACCTGAGTGGCCGCCTGTGACCGTCTGGAGGCAGGGCGGTGGCGAGGAGAAGTCCGGGGGTGGTTGTGCCGAGTCTGGTGATGGTTGCTCCGGGCCGCGGCTGCGCCTGTCCTGGATGGTAGAAGGGGGCCAGGTCGGGCGAGCTGACCCCGGTTCCTCGTCTGGTGAGAGTCAGCTGGACGGACGGGACGAGGAGGCGAGCTGGAACAAGGGCCCACTGGAGGGAAGTCCTGCAGGCTCAGGATGTTATACCTATTGTCCAGTGGTAGGTCCGGAGGAGGAGGAGGGGGAGACGGACGGGCCCCTGCACCCCTGGCCACCACCGACCAGGGGTCCTTTGGTTTGAGCGGCGTTGAGCTCACCAGGG
This sequence comes from Lagocephalus sceleratus, assembly GCA_911728415.1. NCBI lineage: Eukaryota > Metazoa > Chordata > Actinopteri > Tetraodontiformes > Tetraodontidae > Lagocephalus > Lagocephalus sceleratus. Next base: position 76,588 of record CAJVRN010000021.1, read on the forward strand.
CTCCTGCTCCGTCCCCAGCGATGAAACCCTGTGAGTCCATGGGGTGGAGGGAGGAGGTGTGGGGGGCCGCTCCTTTGGGCTTGGCTCCCTGGCGGTGCCAGCGTGACTCCGCCGGTCCTGCTGCCGGAGCTTCAGCGGTGATGGACCCGGTCCACGGCAGGGTGGTGTCATTTGTGCCTGCTGTGCTTCCGTTCCCGGCGCCGGACGCCTTCAGGAGGGCGATGTGTTTCGCCTGGGCTGCGGTGACGGTGGAGAAGTCCAGTAGTTCGGCCCGCAGGCCCTGACCCTCGGCCCTCAAACGGGCGATTTGTTTCTCCTGAGTCGCAGCAACAGCGGATGACTCCAGGATGATTTTGTCCCTCTCTTTTAGGTCAGACTGGAGCCCGGAGATGCTCTCCCTCAATTTGGAGAGCGTAGGGAGACAGGACTCACACACCGCCATCATGATTTGGAGCCGTTCAGCCGCTGCTAGCTCCAGCTAGCTCGTGTCGGGCTAACCGCTCGCTTCTTTTAAGTAAAATCGATTAAATAAAAACTTTATAGCCTTGATTTGGTCTCAGTGAAATAGTTTCTTTCTTGTAAGGCTGGTCTTCTTTTACTGAAACATATTGTGCCTTTTGTGAAACACACGAAAAAAGAAAGCGGGGACGTGCTCACATACGTGCTCACATGCGTGGCATACACATACGTGGCATACACATACGTGCTCTCCAATGTTGCAGAATCACAGACTGATTGCTGCTTACAAGAAGAATAGGAACATAAAAGACTATCTGGTGAAAGCCAAACTTAAACCATTATTATGTCCCAGAAGCACAGGAAAAGGGGAATTCTTTCAGTGTTCATAGACGCTCCAATAGACACCGACCTGCTCATCGACCTCAGTGAGCACAGGCTGGTGCCTTTGTCCACACCAGTGGAGGGTGCTGGACAGATGGCCAGGAGGCTCCGGTCAGCTGTACAGAACCAGCTTAAAATGGGTGTACACCAACCCCTCAACATCCCTCCTCACCTGAACCCGTGACACGCAGAGCCACCAGACACATCCACACAAACAACAAGATGCAGAACTGGGGCCTGAGTGTCAACAAGAAGTGGTTGATATCTGGGGGATTCTAACATGGGCAGATTCCCCCCGTTTACAAACGACCAACTGCAGGTGGAAAATTACCTAGGAGCAAATTTCAGACATGAGGAGGAGATCATAAAAAAGGCCACGATCTTCATGGAGGTGGAGCAGGTCATCTTAGCCTTTGGCCTCAACAATCGCTCTCAAAAAGAGAGACTCACCTTATCTGGCCAAATGAGGGTGGCGGTTGAGACGGCAGACAACCGGTTCCTGAATGCCGTGATCTGGGTGCCACTGGTTAACTTTTCCAGTCTTCCCTGCAAAAGAGCAAAAGAATCTTAAGTTTCTCAATGCACAAATCAAGAAAAACTGTCTTGCTATCCCTCCCTTATCATCTCCTCTCTTTTCTACACTCAATGACCATGTTCATTGGCCACAGCTAGACACATGCTGCAACACTGGTTCGAGCATGTAAACTGCCAGTCCCCATAAGCCTGCCTTTTCAGGAGGGGTCGAAAAATGTCATTATTTTGGCTAAAAAATTTAAATTAACAAGACCACAACCTAAATTATTGAACAGGGGGCTGACATTCATTCCAACACAGGGCACTAACAAAGATCTCCTGGAGCAGACTAGATGGGACCTGCAGCAATATCACAGGAGAATTAAATTGGCATCCCATTTTCAAAATAGCAGGAATGACAGTGATTCGGAGCCCCCACCATCGGAAGTCCAGGCGCTGAACGCAGCGGACACACAATGCTTCGACCACAAGTTCTGGCCTTGCAGGGTGAGGCCTATCCTCAGCAGCGAGGAGGCCATAGCCCAGCAGGAACTGAGACAAAATGTCAACATTATTATAAAGCTAGCGGACAAGGGCAGCACAGTGGTCATCAAGGACAGAGAACAATACCTGTGGGAAGGAATGAGACAATTAGAAGACGGGAACTACTATAAAAAATTGGACAATCCTATCTATTTGGAAACAGCTAAATTGGTAGAGCAGATCATTAACAAATGATTGGAGAAAAAATCTATAAATAAGAAACAACATAAATACCTGATCGGGAATCCTCAACCTAGGGCCAGACTCTTCTACATGCTCCCAAAGATCCACAAGGATCCAGCCAAACAGAGCAGGCCGCGAATCATTCCTCCGGGCCGCCCCATTGTCAGCAACTGTGGCAGCGAGACCTACCACACGGCGGAATACATCGATTATTTCCTGAATCCCCTCTCGTGCAAACACCCCTCATGCATCCAGGACACATACGATTTCATCCACAAAATTTCCACATTACATGTTCCCTCCAATTCAATTTTATTCACCCTGGACATTGACAGCCTGTACACAAACATAGACATAAATGAAGGCGTCCAGGCAATGAAAAACATATTCTCCAAATTCTCAAACAAAAAAAGACCAGAGAAGGAACTTCTTCAGCTCCTTGAAATTAATCTGAGACTAAATGATTTTCAATTTGACAACAAATACTACCTACAAATTAAGGAACAGCTATGGGCAAAAAATTTGCACCAGCCTACGCTTACATTTTTATGGCCGAGTGGGAAACATCAGCATTGGCATCCTGTGAAAAAAAGCCTTTGCATTATTTTAGATACCTGGATGACATTTGGGGTGTTTGGCACCATACACGAGAGGAATTTGGGGAATTCCTCAATGTGCTTAACCAGCACAATCGTCCATCAAACTGAAATCCACCGTAAACAACACATCGGTGGATTTCCTGGACACAACCACATTTAAAGGGGAGAAATTCAAGGCCACCCAGAATCTTGACATTAAGGTTTTCTTTAAGGAAACTGACTCCCATGCATTACTACATAGGAGCAATTTCCATCCCAAACACATATTCAAAGGCCTGCTAAAATCCCAATTATTGAGATTCCACAGCATATGCACTCACCGGGGAGATTTCTTGGAGGCCACTAGGACGCTGTTCCGGGCTCTCTCCACAAGGGGGTACTCGAGGTCTTTCAGAAGACAGGCCCTCAGGGATTTCGTGGAGAGAAAGCCTGTCCAGGTCTGCTCTATAATTCCCCTGGTGACCACATACTCCTTTCCGGCCACCATACTAATGAAAAATATTAAAAACAATTTTTCAAAAACCCTGAGCAACCACTCCAACTTCTCGGACTATAGAATCATTGCGGCATATAGAAAAAACAAAAACTTACAGGATCTGTTGGTCAGAGCTAAAATGAAGCCCCTTTCCACAACAGTGTCCAGAAGTGGTGAATTCTACAGACACAGAGTGTGGATACAGAGCCAAGTACATAAAAAAGTTTTTAAAGGGGAACCCAAGGAAGTCCCCACACAAGGAATTGTGTTTACCTGATCACTTGTGGGGTGTGTGGCATTCAATATGTTGGGGAGACCAAAAACACCCTTCTCTTGCAGTTCACCCAGCATAGATATAACATAATTAGAAAAAAGGAGACCCACATCCCACTTGTGAGCCACTTTATGGGTCATGGATGGCCATCACTTCAGGCAATGGTCATCGAACATGACCCCAGGTGGTCATGTTCAGCGAATCCGGGCTGAGCGACGCTGGATCCTCAGGTTGGGCACACAGGTTCCAGGGGGCTTGAATTTAAAATAGGCCAATCTGACTGGACATAAGTGAGGGTCCGTGCACGGAACTCCAACACTGCTTTGCGGCGCCGCAGTTCCTAATCCTAAAAATCCTAACCCTAACTCTAACCCTAACTCTAACCCTAACCTAACCCTAACCCCCTGACCCCCCACCTGAACCAGGGTCTGTATCCCACCCCCCTTATGCTTAACGCCATCCCCTCTATCCCCTATCCTAACCCTAACCCCAACTCTAACCCTAATCCCAACCCCTTGACCCCCTCCTCTTCCCACCAGAACCAGTGATGGTACTCCACCATCCGCTACACCTATCCCCATACCGGGACGATTGTCGACCAACACATCAATCTCCCTGACACCTCCAAACCACATTTTCTATCACTGGTCTCCACTTTCTCCCACACTACACTAGGTCTCCTGCTGAGAATCAAAGACCATTTCAACATTTTCAGCATTTAGGAAGAATCCAAACCTACACAACATCCTGGTCAAAGCAAACTTCACAACACACAGAAAACCACCCTCAACACCAGAAGACCAATTCTATAGAAACAGAAAATTCATCACCAACCCACACAGCAAGCTTTCCTTCCCTTCACTAGGCACACACAGCACACAGCAACATCATCTATATAATTACATGCACCACTTGCCATAAACACTACATAGGAGAAACTAAACATGCACTACACATAAGGTTCCAACAGCACATGCACAACATTAGGAGAGGGCAATTCACAACACCGCTCATCACCCACTTCCAACACCACTCTCCAGACCAGAGAATATGAATATGATCACTCTAGATGGTATGCCATTAACATCTAGTCTCTCTGTGAGGAATCTTGGAGTAACTTTTGACCAAAACCTCTCATTTAACTGACACATTAAAATAGTCTGTAGAAGTGCCTTTTTTCACCTCAGGAACGTCACAAGAATCAGAGCTTATTGGGCCTCATTCACGAACCGTTCTTACGAACAAATTTTTTTTTAAGTCTCACTTATGAACATTTTACGAAGATTGTGGCATTCATGATTTTCTTCTTATCTTGGATTTATGCGTAGGTAAGAACAAATCCTACAAACACTCAGGAGTACTCTTACGCACATTTCAGTGTCGACATGTTGGCATGGTTGTGTTTTCTTCTCTTGTGCAGTTCAATAAAATTCAATACAGTAAACCCTCGTTTATCGCGGGGGTTATGTTCCGGAAATAACCCGCGATAGACAAAATCCGCGAAGTAAACAGCTTTATTTTACAGGTTTTAAGGCTGTAAAACCCCTAACCACACACTTTTATACACTTTTCTCACAGGCTTTAACATTTTCTCACAGTTAAACACTTTCAAAGTTCAAACTTCTTCCTCCGCCTTTTGGGTGCGACCGCAGGTGCACTGCTGCATAATACTGATGCGCTGTAAAAAAAAATCCGTGAAGCCGAGAGAAGTGATTATAGTTATAGCGAGGGCTTTAGGGGATCGCGGATATGCCCTGGCTCCCTGGCTGTTGACACCACTGATTAACCCTCAGACCCTTCAGGAAATTTTATTCAATCAGATGCATGCGCGCAGTCGCTCCACCATTGAACGCACCATCGGCATTTTAAAGGGGCGCTGGATGTGTTTGGACACAGCAGGTGGCAAATTGCTGTACAAACCAGAGAAGGTGATTATTTATTTTTGTTATAAAACCTGCTTAGATTATGTTTATTCATCTAACGTATGACTCTCTCTCACAATTACAGGTCTGTAAGATAATCATGGCCTGCTGTGTCCTGCACAACATCGCTATGAAACGTGGTGTCCCTCTTCCCCCTCAGCCACAACCCCGTGAGGATGTGCGTCCTGACGCAGTGATGGGGCCAGACTGCAGGCACACGGTTCACGTTCGAGCACAATTAATTGCCCGTTTTTGAATAAAATGTGTTATTGTCACAATTTCAGTCTTGATTCACTTTAAAAAGATTTGCTTTGGGCATTGTGCTGCTTTTTGCTCTGTCTACAGGGCCCTGCTGCAGCTCCTTTTATGGGCATTAATGGGCGGTAACTTATGCTAATCGTATGTTAATTAGACTCACCTGGCACGTGCTCTCTGCGAACATTTCTGAGACTTACGAACGCGTTGATGAATCTGACATAGGGTTTACTTAAGGAACTTCTTAAGAACAACTCAAGAAAGAATCTAAGAAGATTCTTAAGAACATATTGGTGAATGAGGCCCATTGTTACTAACCTTGTAGTTCCAGTTACTATCATTGGCAGACAAATTATCATACTTAGGGGGTCGTCTAATCACTAGGTTAAGATACTAGTTATGCTGCTATAGGCCGAGGCTGAGGGTCCAGAAACATGATCACTTCACAGGCCTCTGTCACCACACTGGTCATGGTTTGGTTTCTTCTCCTCTCCTCTCCTCCACTTCTTCAGTAGACTAGTGATGCTATTTCTTGTGTAGTTTTTCTGCCCCCCCCCCTTCTGTTTATTTACAGGTATCGCCACCTTCAGAGCTGCATAATGACCTCCAACCCCACTGACCCACTCAACCGGCTGCTTATTCAATATAATATATTTTGTGTGTATTTCTATGCTCTGTGCCTCGCCTCTCCTCTCCCCTCTTCTCCTCTCCCCTCTTCCCTTCTCTTCTCTCTTCTCCACTCCCCTCTTCTCCTCTCCTACCTATTCTATCCTCTACCTATTCTATCCTCTAACTGTCCTCCTCTCCTCCTCTCTCTCTCTACCCAGCCAGCCATCAGCAGGACAGTCCCCCTACATGAGCCTGGTCCTGCTCAAGGTTTCTTCCTGTTAAAGGGGAGTTTTTCCTTGCCACTGTTGCTTGTCTGGGGTTAGGCTCTGGGATTCTGTAAAGCACCTTGAAATAATTTTTGATTGTAAAAGACGCTAAATAAATAAAGATTGTGTTATACTGCTACGACACTGATTGTCTGGAGCAAGAAACACGTTACATAAATATGAAAGTATTCCTGAAAGAATTCAAAGCATAATACAAGTGGTGGAAATACTTATTGAATAAAGATTTTTGTGATTTTTTTCTTTGCTTTTAATCAAACAATCAAAGAAAATGCAAATAGTAAAATCTTGAAATAAATAGGGTATAAAAATTTCCGGTACCGTTGGTGGTGTTCCTTGGGTTAGATGAAACTCTGCCAAAAAAGACTCTGTATGCCATATTCACCAGGAGAGGCTTGACAGACTGCAGGAGAGTCTTGACAGACTGCAGGAGAGGCTTGACAGACTGCAGGAGAGGCTTGACAGACAAGGAGTGCCCAGCAGTGTTCATGGGAATGAAAGGAGAGATGTTTTTGGGTCCTTCGTTGAGTCTGCTTCTAGACAGGAAACTTTTTTGCTTAGATGGTACTCAACCATCCGCTACACCAGGAGTCTGGAACCTTTTTGACCAAGAGAGCCATGAACATCACATATTTTGAAATGTAATTCCGTGAGAGCCATACAATATGTTTAAAAGTAAAAATACAAATAATACAAATAAATGTGTGAATTTTATGTAATTTCAACACTTTTAAAGTACAATATGTCTCTGAATTGAAGTGCCGCTTCATATTTGACTGTTTCATAGGTGAAATTTTATCATTGCATATTAGACACACTGCAGAGCCTAATCTCTCCACAAAGGCAAATTCCTCTGTCCATTCCTGCTGAAAAGTACAATCCTCTTCGTCTTTTTTTCTTTTAGCCATCTTCTCAAAAGGGTTTCTAAAATTAGTTAGCCATAAAACGCGGTAGGTTTACATCTTGACATCATGACAAACCATTGTGCGGACACTTTTGCACATGCACACATCGGCAACTATTTTCGACAGCAAAATAGCGCAAAAACACATGTCTCTGCCTCATCTGCATTGCCTATGCGATTGATATAGATAAATAGATGGATAGATAGACACAATGACATGTATGTTTGCCACTTTCCCACCGAAATTACTGCAAACCGGCTCTCTAGTCGCCAGTGACTGTCGCTGGTTCCGGATGGGCAAAGGAGTCTAACGACACTTATTTATACAGTGGGACCTCTACTTACGAAATTAATTGGTTCTGGAACCTGAAAATTACGTAAGTAGAGACGTGTTTTCCATGTAAATGCCCTAATCCGTTCCAAGCCCCCAAAAATTCGGACATAATTTTTTTATAAATCCTAAAAATGCATCAAAACATGTAACAAATACATGTTACAGTTAGATTAGCGCATAATAAATGTAGGAATTCAGTACAAGGCTTCTCCAGGAACAAAATTAACTTTATTACAGGCTGATCTTACAATAGCCGTCATTACTAGCAACGAATGTTGTTTTAATACTGTAGCGTTCCTCACTGTCAGGATAAGGAACAGCAGACGAGTTCTTTGTTGCAGAAATGCTTTATTCAGCAACTCAACAGGTCGGCCGTAACCACGCCATAAAAAAAAGAAAGAACCCCAGAACAACTCTCGTACCTCGCTCTCACTCTCGCGCCACTCGCACGCACACACACGCCCCCTCATGTCACTCACTCCTCGCCCGCCCCCTGTCTCTCTAACCCTGTCACCAACACAATATAACACGACACAACAGGCTTTGTAGCAGAACATTGAACATTGCACATTTAACATTTAACATTGAGGTTATTACAATACCGTGCCAAGTGTCAATGTATTGTGGCCGTATTCTCTGGCGAGATCAGCCAAACACATCCCTTTTTTGTACTTTGCTATTATTTCTTGCTTCATTTGTATGGACAAAAAAGCTCTCTTCTTCTTCTTTTCTTCTTTTTCACTTCTCTCCATCATTTTCCTGGGGTCCATAGTGAATAAAAGTTAAACGAAGATGACACTAGGATACACACACACCTGTACATATTGACGTCCCTCCTAGCCAATGGGATTACAGGACGTTGCTAGGTGACAGCCAATGGCAGAGCAGCTACAAGCAGGTTTACGTACGCTAAACTCCGCGAGCTGCGAGTAGCAGCGGTAGCGTATTTTTGCCTTGCGTATCCTGAAATTTCTTTCGTAACAAGACGTAATATTTTCCCATTGAGAAATGTCGTAACCTGAAAATTCCACAGGTAGAGACATTCATAAGTAGAGGTCCCACTGTAATTCAAAATTTTTCTGCGAGCCAGATGCAGCCTTCAAAAGAGCCAGATCTGGCTCGCGAGCCATAGGTTCCCAACCCCTGCGCTACACCTACCCCTGTATAGGGACGATGGCCGACCAACACATCAACTTCCCTGACACTCCCAAACCACATCTTCTATCACTGGTTTCCACATTCTCCCACACTGCACTGTGTCTTCTGTCAAGAATTAAACACCATTTTAACAAGGTCCAACTGTCACACCCAATCATCCAGAACCATAAGGTTATCTCACCATTTAGGAAGAATCCAAACTTACACAATATCCTGGGCAAAGCAAACTTCATAACAAACAGAAAACCACCCTCAACACCAGAGGACCAAACGAAAATTCATTATCAACTCACACAGCAAGCTTCCCTTCCCTTCACAAAAAAAGAAAAAGAGCAAAGAAGAGAAAAAAGGAACACTACACATAAGGTTCCAAAAGCACATGCACAACATTAGGAGAGGGCAATTCACGACATCGCTCATTAATCATTTCCAACACCACTCTCCAGACCACCTCATCGTATCAGGCCTTGAGTCCAATGACCACTGGACCACAGGACAGAGGAAAAGAGCTGAGAGGATCTGGATTGAGAGACTGGGGTCCATCACACCCAGAGGACTGAATGACCTCCCATAACTCCCATCCATCCATCGGATGACGGCGGGAGCCAAGTAATACCCTCGATTCTACAGGCCCAACCCCAATAGTGTCCAGATCCCTGGGAGCACCCGTATGTCAACTCCCCACAAGATTGAGATACAGCTGGTGCCCCTATCCCAGACAAGTCTATGGGGGCTGTGGCAAGTCCAAGTTATTAGGCCAGTCCACCACAGGTCCACGTGTGACCCCCTGAACCCCAACCCTAACCCAACCCTAACCCTAACCCCCTTCCCCCAACCTCTTAACCCTAATGCGGACAGAGACTTGTTGGGCTGTCTTCAACCCTCTGGGACCTGAGTGAGGGATTGTTTGTTCCTGACCTGGAGTAGATGATGGCCAATGCATTTAACCCCAGAACTGCTCAAAGTTATACTGTACCTCCTGTTCTACTTCTACAAACTCTAGGAACTACAAGTAATCCTGCACTTCAAGAATGCAGTGATCTGTTGGGATAATATGGAACTATGAGGTCTGTCAGCTGTGACGGAGCAAGGCCTTTTAGAGGTTCAGATACTACACTAGTTATTCAGCATCATTCCAACCCAGGATGTTCCTATTTTTTGCAAAATTATGCAGGTGAAAGAAGGCACTCCTGGTCACTTGCTTTACATGGGGATGAAAGGACATATCCTCGTAAAATATAACAGTGTCATTTTTTACTGAAGAGCTGAAGGCCAAGGTAATATCGTCCAAAGAAACCAGGTGATTGGATAATGAATCTGTGAAATGTTTAGGGCCAACAACAATGACTTCTGATTTTATCTGAGTTTAGCAGTAACTACAATGTGGTATTTACATATTTTGATCACACGTCATTCAGTGAAAGTTCTACTGGTATTGCCACCCCACACCAGCTCTGTGTCCCATCTTGGCCACTACAGTTAAAAATGTCCTGGATACCACTAAATTCTGGATGCTACCAAGACGTTATTCCGAATTTTATCCACTAGAGGGTACTCACGCTCTTTTAGAAGAGCAGCCTTCAGAGAGTTTTTCAGAGGACCAGGCCCATCGACTTCTCCATCATTTCCCTAGTGACATTATTTTCTTTACCATTGGCCCAACTGATAAAAATGCTGAGAAATAATTTTAATAAATTCCTATCTGTATAATATATTATTCACCAGCTGACTCATAATCTCCTGGGCAACCACTCCACCCTCTCTGACCATAGAGTCATTGCAGCCTAAAGGAAAAATAAAAAACTACAGAATCTGTTGGTCAAGGCCAAGGTGAAGTCTCTCCTGACCACGAAGCCTAGAGGTTGCGGTTACTCCCTTAGGCAGAGAAAGTGGATCTGGAGTTGGGTTAACCACAAGGAAAGGAAATTTGTTTAACAGGAAGAAACCATGAATAGACCCAGTTTATATGGAGAGACCCATCTGTTGAAGGCCAGGCAGGCAGAAATAGAAGAGAGAGAAGAGGAGAAGCATGATAAAGTCATCTGACAGACATACATGAAGGAAAAATGTAGAAACTAATCAGACAGGATCTAACTGTGTTAGGTTTCACGCGACAGCGGGTGGACCCAAATGTAGGCACAGGGTAATGGGGGGAGAACAAAGGTTTATTTCAAGGATAACACAAAACGCTCCTCAACAGGAGGGAAACAAGGGCTCTCTGGCCAACACAAAGAGACACCCGCACGGGGAAAAGTCACAACAAACAAAACTCTACCTCCCCACAAACCGGGATGTCCGGGGAATGGACAAGCGGGGGATCCGGGCAGACGGGCATGGGATTCTTGAAGGGAGTCCAACGGGGAACAGACGAGGGAGACAAGACAGCCAGGCGAAGACAAACCATAACGATATGGTACAACAGTACCACAGTCCAGTAGTACAGTACAGTGCAGCTCGACAGTACGATCCGACAGCTTCCACTGTCGGACCCGGGCCCTAAGAAGGGGAGATAATTGCGGGATCCAGCTCAGGTGTGCGACCTCCTGCTGGTCCCATGTCAGGGTTTGGCGCCCCCTATGGGGAAGGAGGTGCCCAGACCCTAACAAACTGATGATCTTGTGTAATAGTTTGAGATTATAAGAATGTCATGGACAGGTTGGAGCATTGTTCATCCAGACAGAGTTGATGAAGACTGGACAGGTTGGTGAGACCAGGGCAGCAGATGTAGTTTATGGAGCTCCACAGGTCAGATATAAAGCACTCCCTAACCCTAACCCTGAGACGCTCAGAAGAAGATGGATTTTTTATCACATGGGTGACTGGTATCACCAGAGCTATGGTCATTCAGCACAACCCTATTTAATGACCATCCAGGGAGTCCGAGGTGAAAGATGCTGAATTGCTCGACTGGACACCCAGCTTCCCAAGGGCCTGAATGTTATGGAATATTTTTTATTTTATTATATCATTCAAAAAGGTGTACAGTGGTCCCTCATTTATCACAGGGGATACGTTCCAGAAATAACTCGAAATAGATAAAATCCGCGAAGTAAACAGCTTTATTTTTTACTTTTTTACTTACTACTATTTTACATGTTTTAAGGCCTTAAAACTCCTAACCGCACACTTTTATACACTTTTCTCACAGGTATTAACATTTTCTAACAGTTCTCTTTAAACACATTCAAAATTCAAACCTCTTCTGCCGCCTTTTGGGTGCGACTGCAGGTGCCTTTTCCCCTGCAGTTAATTTCATCGACATTATGGGTTTTTTCAAACCAGAAAAAAACTTGGTTTAAACTTAAAACTTAAAAGCTTAGTACTTGGTTTTGGGTAGAAAACATACAACACTAGTCACACTGCTAGTGACTGAACATAGCTAGCCAAACTCCTTCATACTGTACGCTGTAAAAAAAAAATGACACAAAAAAAATTTGCGAGACTGCGATAGGTGAACCTTAATACAGCGAGTGACCACTGTACTTGAAAACAGGGTTTCGTATGTGTAGCCACAGTGTTGTAATCTTGTACATATAATAATAATAATAATAATAATAATAATAATAATAATAATAATAAATAATAATAATAATACATTTTATTTCAAAGCGCCTTTCAAGACACCCAAGGACACTTTACAGTATGTCTATGCAGCACTTAAACAATATACAATTTAAAATCAAATGTCAGGTACAGGTACAATAGCACCATTTACAACAGAAAATAGTCAGTAGGTGCTTTACAGAGATAGCGACCCAGAGCCTGAGCCTCCAGGTAAGCACAGTGGCAAGGAAAAACTCCCTTTAAACAGGAAGAAACCTTGAGCAGGACCCGGCTTACAAGGAGGAACCATCCTGCTGGTAGTTGGCCGGGAAAAGGAGTAGAAAAAGAAGGAGACAGGAGAGGAAATGACAGAGAGAGAGAGAGAGAGAAAATAGTGCAGTCTATTACAAACATACATACATACATACATACATACATACATACATACATACATAAAATCAACAAGCAGCATTTAATCATAAACATAAACAAAGAAAACAATTAAGGGTGGTGCAGTGAGTAAGCCAGACGAAAAAGGTGTGTTTTGAGTTTTGAGTTAAATACGGGGAGAGTGTTGGTATTTCGAATGTCTGGTGGTAAGGAGTTCCAGAGGTGAGGACCGGAGCGACTGAAAGCTCTGCCCCCATGGTCCTGAGGCGGGCAGGGGGCACAGTGAGGTTGGGGGAGGAGGAGGATCTGAGGGGCCGTGTTGAAATGGCGTTGTGGAGGAGGTCAGACAGGTAAGGAGGGGCAAGTTTGTGGATGGCTCTGAAGGTGAGTAGAAGGATTTTGTACTGGATTTAGAAAGTGATGGGAAGCCAGTGGAGTTGTTGTAGGTATGGGGGTAATGTGGTGGGAAGATGGGGTTCTGGTGATGATGTGAGCAGCTGAATTTTGGACCAGTTGTAGCTTGTGTAGAGATTTTTGAGGGAGACCGAAGAGGAGGGAGTTACAGTAATCTAAACGTGAGGTGACGAGACTATGGTGGTAAATAGTGGCAATGACGGTGGGAGTGGGTCCAGGGAGTGTAAGTGCTGATGATGATGGAAGCAAAGACAGCAGAAGGACCTTCCACTTCTGGTGGTGAATCACTGCAATACCACCACCACGGCCGTGGGAGCTGGGGTGGGAAAGGTATGTACGGTGGGGTGGAGTCGTTGAGTGAGGAGAAGACATTTGGTTGTTGCCAGGTTTCCGTGATACAAAGATACCCTAACCCTCTAACTCTAAACCTATTTGCCCCTCAGTATCTTTCTCAACTACTGCAGCCATACACTCCATCTGGCTCCCTCAGGTGAGCAGATCAAATGCTTGGGCTCTCCCAAAGACTAAGAGGAAATCAAGGAGCGACCGAACATTCTCTTTCACGGGTCGCAACACTGCAATGATCTTCCCCTGCATATTAGAAAGGCTGACTCTATTACAATTCATTTTGAGGTGTTGGCTTTCTCAGGTTTTATTTGGAATTGCTAAATTGTATCTGTTTTTCCTCTTTGTGTACAACATTTTTTTCAACTATTGGTGATTAAACATGCTTTATAACAAAGTTGAGAGTTGAGTTAGCTCAATAATTATGGAGCTCTTCGCAGCTACTGGAATAGGCTGACAAGACAAAACTTTAAACAGTGCTACTACAAAACTGAAGTGATTGTGTCTGCTTCTAAATTTCTCAGGGATAGATTGTTCTAATCTATGTCATTACTTTAGATTGTATTTCTTTAGACAAAAGTGATCACATTACTCCTGCTCTGTCTTCATTGGCTGCCCATAAAATCAAAAATAGTTTTAAAATATTTCTTTTGACCTATAAGGTCCTCAGAGACCCAGCTTGAAAATTATGTCAATAAACTGCTATGGCATTCACAGTCGGCAGAACTCACTCTTTTTTTTTTTGTTCTTTTTTATTTTTAAAAGAAAAACGTACCCCGGTCAAGTATGGCAGAGTATTTTAAGCCAATTTGGCCTCTGGATTATTTTACTGCAGGCCTAGCTTGTCTGGAAGCTAATATCCATGCAGATTTCACACTGTAAAATTATCTGCTCTGTGAGTGACCAAGGTAAACAAAGGTGAACCCTGCTTGCTGAGCCTCCAGCTCCCTCCCAGCCTTAGTGGGGACATTGAAAATGAAAGAATGACTGAATGCCATTTTGATGATTTTATTTCAAATGTCATTGATGAACACACAAATCAAACAATGTCAGCAAACCTTAGCAGAGAAGATTAAGAATGCATCTAATGTTCAATAAAGTAATTTTTAACATGCCCATCAAAAAGTACAAAAACTTTATTTTTAAATATTTAAATATTTTTCTCTGGGTAGTATTTGACACATAGATATATCTTTAATCGTGGATTTTCTTCATGAAAAATTCCATGTCCTCTATTTTCTAAAGTGAAAAGGAAGGAGAGCTGGATTTCAACCTCATCCTTGTTTTAAGACAGGAATTAATAAACAGGTCCTGCATTGAGATTCCCATCACTGCATCATCACCATCATCATCTATAACCTTCCCAGCAAAATGGTGTTGGTTATTCTTCTATTCTTCTGGCAAGTCCTTCATGTTAATTGATAAGGAATTCCAACAATAATTGAATTAGTCATGTTCTCCTCATTGACTCTTCCAACTGTTAATTACATAAACAAACAATCATAAAGCAATAATAAACAGTTGTCTGAGCCTATTGTGTCTGGGTGTGTTGGGTCGGTCTGACGCATCTCTTGCACGTCAAACACAACCGGGCATGTCAACATGTAATTTCCACCTAATTTACTACATATACTGCATGGCAAACATTTAAAAATAACTAGTGTTTATGCCAACATAATGATATAGGTCTAGAAAGACATTTTAAACACTTAAATAGGTTTTAAATTGGAATTACTTACAGCCATGATATTAGAGCTTTTCCATAATTGCTGCTGTGGGAAGGCTAGCTCCAGAAGTCTATTAATGGGCGTGACCGAACCGAATGACCCACCTATTCACACAGGGGAATGAAATGCTTGTTGCTTGCTGGCACCAGCTCATTGCTGATTGTCAGAACCAATTGGCCTGTTGGTTGAATGAAAGTAGCCCATATGGAAAGCAGATGGTCATTTACACCAAGAAAATAAATAAGGGCAAATTTGATGGCCTTGAGTTGCATAAATTTGTCCCAGAAACCATATATTTTTCTTTTAACTATTTGGTGCTGTTGCCACTTTAGGTTTCACTAAATCCTCTAACTTATAACAACCTCTTCTATGTTATTTAGTAGACAATTGCATAAGTAGGGATGGATTAGCCTTGGTAGCCCATTTATAACTGCCCATTCATACTTTCCATTCCTGGTATAAAGTTAAAGAACAGAGTTCAGAATATAGTTGTCTAACTTTGATAGTGCTAATGCAATTTCTACTGCAAGGCCCTATACAGCTAGTTATATCATCTACCCATCCATCTAATGCTTATCCAGAGTTGGGTTGTAGGGACAGGGGCCGAATCAGAGATCCTCTGTCTTCTGACTCCCTGGCCACATTGTTCAGCTCTTCGATGGGGAGACTGAGGCACTCCCAAGTCAACTGTCCCAGTTGACTTGGGAGTGCCTTGTCAACTTGACTCCCTCCAGACTCCCTCCAGCATGTCCAGGGTCTTCCCCAAGGGTCTTCCCCAAGGCCCCCTTTTGATGGTATGTGTCCAGAAATCCTCACCAGAGAGGTATCCAGATAAAATGCCCAAGCCCCCTGATCTGGCTTGTCTCAATGCAGATGAGTAGTAGCTGTACCTTGAATCTTCTCACCTTACATCTAATGGAGAGTTACATCTAATGGAGGAAACACATTTTCAACGCTTGCATCCGTTTGCATTGTTTGGTCACTAACCATACGGCTCATGACCACAGGTAAGGGTTGAAATGTAGATTGACAAGTGAATTGAAAGCTTTCACTTTCAACTCAGCTCCTTCTTTAGCACAACAGATCCATGCATCCATGAGGAATTGAAGACAAGTCAGTATTTATGTATTTATTGACCTGTTTTTCACAAAATTTATAAACCTCCCATCTTTTGTACTGTAAAATGCAGTTCCATATATGAACAAAGTGCAATGTTTTATGTGCTTTTATCACGTGGCTCTTAGTTCTGAAACACATGATGCAAGTGAGCTGATTGTGAATTTGTCTGTGATTTTTTTGGGGGGGGTGTCACAGTCATTATCTTTTTTTCCCACATTTCAACATACCTCGTACCTTCATATATGCATGTTTTCATCATATGGCGAGTAGTAATAAAATCATTTTCACCATCTTAAAGTTTTCTGTTTAAGTTATTGGTAGGGGGAGATGGCTGCCATTTAATAAATCCTTGTGCTTTGTGAATGTTTCAGGTCACATTTGCTTACATGAGCAAAGTCATCAGAAGTCTTTATCCCAGCCAGAGAGCTCATCTGGAGTCTCCTCTGTGTCAGGAGGAAACATGTCAAAGTGACTGTGATCCAGGGGCCCCTTCACCTGCCAAAATCAACATATGTATGTGTATATATATATATATATATATATATATATATATATATATAAAACATAGTACAGTACAATAGCCATATGTGCATGTTTTATAACAGATAATTTTATTTTATTAAATTGTATTTCACTATAAAAAATAGACAAAATATATAGTATATAGACATTAACTTGACACTACTGTTATACAAAAATGAGACATTAATTCTTCAGTAAGTCTTCAGTGAGAACCTCCTAGCTTCTATTGTAGTTATGATCTGTAAAATGAAGAATCCTCCTCAGATACACCTGTCAAAGTTATTCAAATGTTTTTAACACCTACCTAGGAAAGTATTAGATTTAACAAGATATTTAATTTGAAAATAAACTCACCTCTCTTCTCAGTGGAGACAAGAGTTTGTGATGCCTCAAACCTAACCAATTGAAACCTTGGAACCATCTACAAAACAATAGAAAATGACAAATTAGTAAGTAATTTTTAATCATGTCAAAAATGAATTTTGGAATTTCAAACTTCTAATGATAAACAAAACACAATAAAAAAATCACATCAATGGATGCACAAGGATACCACCAAAGAGGTATTTAAAAAATTGATTTGGATAGCCTCATGCAGTCATTGGAAAGTATCACTTGGGTGACTGCATGAGTTATGGTCATGTGGGCATTGACATTGGGACTATATATTCCATGGCCTGGACCCAGATGTAAATTCCAAAATGGAAAAGCATCCATTTTACTTCAATTTTATGTGGTGCAATTGACCACTTCAACAAAAATAGTTGTTAGAATCGTTGTGAAAATAGTGACAAATTGTAATTTTGGGTTAGGGTTAGGGTTAATTTGGGTTAGGGTTAATTAAAAGTGAGCCAGCAGCTCAATCGAATAACAGTAGTCAAAATTGGAATGAGATAAGCAACAAATTGACTGAAATCTTAAGTTTGCTTAATAGTAAGTTGACTTACTTTTGTTTCTTGATCTCACCTATACCATTCTTTTTATTTCCCAGCCTTTCTGCTGGGTTTAACCTGAAATGAAATTATAAAAGAAACAATTAATCTTCCAGATGGCAAGAGAAAATCTAACAAGGCATTTGATTAAATTACCATGATCTAAGACCTAATTAACTCTACAGCAACAAACAGCATCCATGACAACAACCAAACATGAGACAGCATTCCCTGTCTCAACCATCAATGAGACTATTACCACTATATTTTTAGATCATCCCTTAACTCAGGGGTGTCAAACTAGTTCCACAAAGGGCCGTGTGGCTGCAGGTTTTTGTTCCAACCAGTCAAACACACACAGTTTGACCAATCAGCTGTCTGAAGACTCAGATGAGTTGATTAAATGAGTCCAGTCTGGTGCTGCTGCTGCTGGGTTGGAAAAAAAACCTGCAGCCACACGGCCCTTTGTGGAACCGGTTTGACACCTGTGCCTTAACTCATGTACCATCTACTTTTGCTGACACTAATGCTCATAATCCCTGTGACAAATTGCTGTTGCAGATCCCTTTGTTTTAGTCTGAGTTGTCTTTATACTTGCAGAGTCTCCTGATGAGGTCATCTGGACGTTTGCCTATTTTCTTAGGGAAATCCATCTTCTCAATGCCATGGAGGACCATAGTGTAGATCTTGATGGGGTCTGAGCCAACAAAAAGTGGGCTAGAACAAGAAGGGGGATGTATATTTGATGATTATCTGATTCTCTCCGAAGTCCGGGCTGATTCAGCATTTTCCATTGCCATTCTGTCACATGTTCACATCAATTAAAGGATGTATCAGCAGAACAAAAATATTTTTTTTTCTAAAATGATAATGGAAAAACCTCCCCTTCATGAGGTGGAAACCCCAGTCCCGCCTTTTGATTGGTTGTTAAACTTTGTTATGGTTTGGGGACCAGGTAGGTTCATATGATTACTGTGACCGGAGTTCATCACCATCCTCTCATGAGACAAGCTGTGAGGAATGATCTCCTGTAATTGAGTTTTTTTTGTGTGCAAAAAACACTGATACAAGCTTTGATGGTGTCAATAACACAATGTATTTGTATTGTTGTTTTACCAACAAAACCCAAAACACATAATTTTGTAATTTTTGTTTTGTTAATCTTTCAGCTTATCATGGTAGGACTCATTTTACTGTGGATAATGACAATGTCTGACCAGTTTCAGCCCACATCTTCACAAATTCTTTTGCTGTTGTCCTTGGGTTCATTTCACACCAAAAAACATTACTCTCTGGGACTCAGAATCTGTCTCCTTCCTGAGAAGTATGATGGTTGCACAGTGCCATATTTTTATATGTATTATTATCTGAACAGAAGAACATGGGATCTTCAGGCAAATTGTACCATTCTCTTTATTTCCCCATGATGTCAAAGGAAGACTATCTGTTTAAGGTGGGAATTTACATGCTTTCACAGATTTGCCACTAATTAACGAAAATGGAATCAATTACCTATCAGAAGCTTCTTAACTTCAGAATAGAATCATCTAGTTTTCTTTTTGTTTAAAGACACAATAAACTTACTGTATGTATACTTCTTACTTTGACAAAAGTGATTAAAAATTACAATATAGCTCCCTTGTTTGGTTCTGACAACAAATGCAAAACCTAACCTTAACCCTATTTTATATATTTATTGATCTAAAACAGGAGTTTAATGTGTGACAGTAAAGACAAAATGTTTTTAAGTACAGTCAAGCCTCGGTTTTCGAATGTCCCAGACCTCGAACAAATGGGAGTTCGAACAAAAAATTCGAGATTCTTTTTGCTTCCGATGTCGAACAAAAATTCGAAAGTCGAACCCCGCGAGATGAGCCGAGAGGACCTGAGAAAACCCGACTGCGCGGCCCGGATGCCGACTGACTCCGTTGGTTGTTATTGACAACAGCTGTACGCAGACATGTTCGCTGTTCTTAACGCAAAGAAAAGAAAAAAGTAAGTGTATTTTCGTTACTCGTTTTGAGTGTAAAGGGAGAGATTTTTACCTATTATTTACCGTATCTGTAAACGAGGCTGGGGATAGACAGATACGGCAATACATTACTAGCCTACTCTATTAATTCAGTTTATTTATTACATGTATATTATTTATTTATATTATTTATTTATATTGTTTATTTATACATTACCTACTCACTTATTTATGCAGTTTATGGTGTAAAATTATGAAACAATGCTTAAAAAAGGCATTTTTTAGTCTTTGAACGGATTAAAATTTTTTCCATTATTTGTAATGGGAAAAATAGATTCAGAATTCGAACAAATTACTTCTCGAACCGCCTTCTGGAATGGATTGTGGTTGAAAACCGAGGTTTGACTATATGTATATATAAGTAAATCTCTGGTTTCAACTCTATATGAAGAAGCATGTGGCACAATTGAAAACTAATTACACAAATGTAAAGTTTTTTGGGGTTTGTTTTTTGTCATATGTTCCTCTTGCTTTTACTAGTATAAAAAAGACAGGGCAAATAGTTTTAAACCCTTTTTTAACTGACTTGCCAGTGAGAAGTTCAAATATGAGGACTCCCAGGGACCAGCAATCTGCTCCAAAGTCATGGCCTTTGTTCATTATGACCTCTGGGGCAACATATTCTGGAGTCCCACAAAAGGTCCATGTCTTCTTTCCAAGGCCTATCTTTTTAGCAAAGCCAAAATCTGCCTGAAAAAAAGTTGCCAATGTGTTTTAGGAAGAAGAAAAAAAACAGCAAATAATCACAGAAATTCATTCAAATTACAAGATTCCACACATCCCTTACCAACTTGACATAGCCCTGTGCATCAAGAAGAAGGTTTTCAGGTTTCAGGTCTCTGTAAATGATGCCCATAGTGTGGAGATAATCAAAGGCCTCTAAGACACAACCAGTACAGAACCTGGCTGTGGGGTCATCAAAATAACTCCTGATATGGTAGAAAAATAAATCATAAATGTAGAGCAGCCAATACAGTGCACATTCAAATTAATTACTTGATTACAGAGCAGATGAATCAGAAATATCAAAAGTCGTTTATATTTCACATTTGCATTCTGTAAACACCTTTGGTAAACAACTTTGGTTGTTTACAGAATGCAAATCTGGGTGTGAATAAATCTAGGTGTGAAATTGAGGTACATATTTGAATCTAGAGGTTCCAATGAACATAATCACTATTCAACTGAAAATGCAACTTCAATCATAAATGTTTCAAGAGTGATGAGAACACACTTGTCTGCCTGTCTATCTATCCTTTCAGCTGTTCCCTTAAGGGATCGCTACATTGTAGCACTATCCTCTGAGTTGTTCTCCTCCACATCCTCCTTACTACATCCATAATTCTGCTCTTTGGTCTTTATAAGGACCTCCTCCCACTTCAGCATCCTTCTACTGATATATTCACTGTCCCTCCACTGGACATGTCCAAACCATTTCACTTTAGCTTTATCTCTCAATCATCTAATGTATTATCCCTCTGATGGACTCATTCCTGGTCTTTTTGCTTGGTTTTAAAGTTATTAATGGCCTGGATCTACTCTGTTCATCACATATTTTAATTATCAGCCACCAAAGCAAGGCCCTGCAATCTTCTTGTCAAAGTGTAAGAACATGCAACATATGAATATGATGGGGTGACCATTCATTTGCTGTTGTTGCTCCTAAAATGTGGAACAAGTGCTCCCCGATATCCACACCATAACAGATGTTGGCCATTTTAACTCAAACGTAAAGATACATCCATCCATTGCTTTCTTCTGATTATTCCTCCACTGAGGGTTGCACGGGGACTGAAGCCTATCCCAGTACATTGGGCAAAGGCAGGGTACAACCTGGACTAGACTGGACGCCAGTTAGTTGCAGGGTTAGGGCTGACACATATAGACATACAACCACACACTCTCACACACAACTATGGGCAATTTAGAGTTCCCAATTAACCTAATCCACAATTGTTCATGTCTTTGGACTGTGGGAGGAAGCTGGAGTACCCGGGGAGAACCCACACAGGCATAGGGAGAACCAGGATTCAAAACCTGGGCCTTCGTGCTGTTAGGTGAAGGTGCTCACCACCACAACACTATGCCACCCCTTCATTTATTTTAATTTACTGTTAACTGATGATCATTCTGTCATTGTTCAGTCTGTCATTCTTCAGTTCTGAAGCACTTTGTTTACCTTTCTGTTTTTTTTTTAAAGTGATATATAAATAAACTTTGATTGATCCTCTCAACCTTGTTTCCTGGTTTCTCCTCAGTGCCACTATCTCTACACTGCCAGCATCACTCATTTAACCACCATCCTGTACTTTCTGCCCTACACAGACCAAATATCTGAGGTTTTTCTCCACCTGCTTGCACATGCACTTATTTTCCACACTCTTCACTGTTCTTGACTGTTGACTTAAAGGTGACATATTCGGCTTATTTTCTTAGTTCTGTTGTTAATTCTTAGTGGTTTAAAAACTGAAGAACTCAGCTCAGTTGGAGTCTAAATGCACAGGGATGTTTCAGGTTAGGGTTAGTGCTAACCCTAAACTTTTAGTTTGCTAAACACTGAATTAGTTCTCCAAACTGATTTTTACAGTGTGGGGAGGCACTCTGGATACACTAATGTATGGACTAAAGCTGAAAAAAGATTTTGCATAATATGTCCTTTTTAAAATACAAAATACCTGAAAACAAATACTTTGTTTTGATTCGTATTTTTCTAAACACATATAATAAATTCCATTCAGTGAATGGACAGAGAAACATTGATTTTGAGCCTATTATCAAATTGGTATTATTCATATATTTCCCATATGTAAATACAATGAATATAGCAGAAGGACCTACACTCACATGTCCCGCAGCACAGACCACAATTCTCCACCGAGACATGCTTCGAGCAGCATGTAGACAAACTTATTATCACGAAATGTTCTGAATAGCCTGAAAGAGGAGAAGAGCTATTCTTAAAACACAATCCTGCTAGACCTGCAGCAAAAACAAAAGTGATGGAAAATAATTATAAACTTGTATTTCAATACATATTTTCAATCTGAAATCTGGTTTAAGATGGATCAAGACATCTCAGTCTTATATATTTCTTTCAATAAGAAACTTCACAACTGAAATCCGTAAAAGAACTTGTGAAGTGATGAGAAAGACAGTCAAATAAGTAAAAAAGTGTGAACACTAAATCTAGGCTGAACTTTTCACTTTGAATGGTTGCTTGCACAATGTCTTTTTTTAAGCGCCATGGTCCTGATAAATCTCAGTGGTCAGCAACATTTTCAGAAGAGGTCACTTAGCAACTTCAGTGAGAAGCACCCAGACAATACACACTCCCATTTTATCTTCTGACGAAAGGGTGTGTTAGTAGTAGACTTTAATCATTTCCTTTGTATGGTATCACAAAGCTTTTTTACCATGGCTTTCCGTCAAAAATGGAAAATCAAATACTTTACCACATTTAAAAAAATATTGTGATTTCAAAAGATGTTAAAAAATGTGAAGCTATAATGTGAGAACAAACCTGATAATAAATGCAGAGTTTGTTTGGTGGAGGATGTTTTTCTCCGAGTAGATGTGCTCTTGCTGTCTGGTATCCACAATGTGTTTCTTCTTAATGCACTTCAGAGCAAATGTGATGTCCTCATCAATAAGCTTCACCTGGGAACAGAATGACTTGCAAATTATTTTTTAACTCAGTGTGTATGTTTTTATCTGGTTAAATAAAGGTTTAAAATAGTAATAACAACTAAATAATATGAAACACACTAAATATGAAATTAAGCAGCAAATAAATGTAACTGACAGAGAAAACAGAAATTCTTTGCCTTAGGGTTAAGGTCTACAGGGGGGAAAAGGTTTGGCTTGATGCCAACAACATTTCAAAATTTTCTAAATTTAACCCTTACTTTTTACACTGACACTGTAGCTGGTTTAGGGGTTAGGGTGACATCAAGCTAAGAATATATGTAAAGCATGAGCACAAATTACCTAATATTATGTTTAAAATGGCCCTCAAAATTTTACTTGAATCAAGTAACAAATTTCACAGTTATTCCTTTTACCCAGTCAACTGTGGTAAAAAAAAAATCAATCTTTATTTATATAGCGTCTTTTACAATCAAAAATAGTTTCAAGGCGCTTTCCAGAATCCCAGGGCCTAACCCCAGACAAGCAACAGTAGCAAGGAAAAACTCCCTTTTAACAGGAAGAAACCTTGAGCAGGACCAGGCTCATGTAGTGGGACCCTTCTGCTGATGGACAGATGGGTAGAGAGAGAGGGAGGACAGGTAGAGGATAGAATAGGTAGAGAATAGAATAGGTAGAGGATAGAATACGTAGGAGAGGAGAGGAGGGGAGAGGAGAGGAGAGAAGGGGAGAGGAGAAGATAGGAGAAGAGGGGAGAGGAGTAGTATGCCGTAAGGTGCTGTCCTTGACCCCTTATCCTTTTTAGCATTTACATACTCCCACTCAGTCAGATCATCCACTACTACGGTTTGAATTTTCACCTTATCTCAGTACGTCACCATCTACCCATCTTCCTTCACAATATTCCAACCTGCCCCAAACTTTAGCAGCACATCTGATAGGGTTTTCATTTAGTTTATTTTGTGTTAGTTTCTGATCCCTGTCTCCCTCTCCCTCTCTCGGCCAGGGTGATGCAGGAAGGCGGGGCTGAACTGCTAGAGGGCAGGGACTCACCTGCACATCCATTACTTCAGGGATGTCCAAATTATTCCACAAAGGGCCATGTGGCTGGAATTTTCATTCCAACCCAGCAGCAGCACCAGACTTGACTCATTTAATCAACTCATCTGAATCTTCAGAAAGCTGATTGGTCAAACTGTGTGTGCTTCACTGGTTGGAACAAAAACCTGCAGCCACACGCCGCCTTGTGGAATAGTTTGGACATCCCTGCATTACTTGCTTTGAAAGACAATGCACCGCCAGGTTCAAGGCCAGGTTCACTGCCTCAGGTAGCAGTATTAACAAAAGCATCCTCTTCTATGCTGTCGCTGCTAGCAACACCTGGTGTAGGTACTAGCTAGCTAGGTGCTAGCTGTAGCCAGTACAGTATTTCTCTGATATAATCAGTACTATTTGCTTCACCAAGCCTCGTTTTTGTTTTGACATTTATTTTAAACAACCTTTGAGAAAAATCAGAAAAATACATTAAAATAATATTAAAATAACTTTTTCAACTGTCCCTGTACCTCATTGTGGGGAAGACAGAACACAGTTTAACATGAAGAGTTTTTGGTGCTCCCAATGAAACTCTCAGACAGCAGCCTTTCATGGGACCTTGAAACCTTGCAGGAGCAGTGCACAATCGCATGCCCCCACAATCACACCTCCTGAATTTACCTCACAAAGCAAAATGGAGGATATAATAAAAATCCAACCTGAGTTGTATATAAAATTAACAAACAACAATTTATCCTGTGCCATTTTGTAATGCAACTGAGAACTACAGATGAAACCATGATTAACCTGTCCGGCCAATGATATCATGCAGACAATCTTTGTCATTGTCAGCGCTTTACATGTACGGTGGAGAAAGAGGTAAATGCTGCTAGTCCCTTACTATGGTGAAATGATTGGGCAGTGGCACATCCATTCACCAAGATAAGGTAAAAAAGAAACATGATTATTTTTAGATGGAATAGCTGTAGGAATATGTGAAGAACAATGACAGGTGAAATTGGAATGGGTGAGATTTATATATATATATAGGTATTTTCACTGTATCACATGCTGGTGCTACAACAAACATTCACATTAATGGGAGCAAAACCTGGGTGTCTGAAAATTGTACATGTCTCAAGTCTCAATTCTTTCAGAGCAGGACCCCATCCAGTCTAGACATAATACACAGCTCATGGTAAAACAAGATTTTTGTCTTTTTCATTCTATCTGACCCACCCAAATTACTTACGTTAAAAGTAATCTGACAACTAGAACCATCCAATGTGAGCAATTATTTTGGGAACGAGAGGATTTGCTAGCAAATGAGCAATTTTTGTTTCCCATCTCTTTGCTAATCTCTTCATGCTAACTTTACCCTATGAATAAATAATCTTGCATGGTTGTCTTCCACGTTTTAATCAATGTTTTAGTTGGAGCAAGTTTTGACACTCCAACAGGGTGTACGTGCCCATACTGGTGCTGACCACTAGTGGTCACTCTCTCTAACTGCATCCGCAATCTGTCCCAGCTGCAACGATCTGGACATCTGCAAACTAGATACACAAGGCTTCTCTTTTTGCCAGACACCAGAGCACAAACATATCAATTAACCTTAGTGCAGCTCAAGCAGGAGAGGAACTCATAATGAGTGGAGCCAGGTCAGAGATCAACAAATCAAAGGTTTTTCAGTGGTCATTGACAAAATCATGAATGAAGAGAGGCCCATCCTGGAGGTCAAAAACGAGAGTATAATATATTATACTTTCCACTTTTTTCAGCAATTCATTCCTTCAACTTGTTTTCATAGGAATAATAGACTTTTGTTATTTCTAAGTTTATATTGGTCAGTATATGGTCAGAGGGAAATAGCTGCAGTCTGGGAGGTCAAGCAGCAGCTGTAGCCCCCCAATGAAAACCACAATGGCACAGTTTCCTCCATCTGAATAAACTGAGAGGCCCGGTAGACCTTGAAGTGTCTTTGATATTTCGCTTTTTTCATTTTCTTTAGTACTCGTTATCCTGAAAGGTAGGCATCTGAAACAGAAACTATCAAATGACATGATGAATGTGGTGAGTTGGCTACTCTCCTTATGCAGAGATTATCTGGTAGAACCCTAGGGGGGCTGCCTCCAGGCTGAAGAACTCTGTTGTGCCACTCAGCTGGGTTAGGGTTAGGGTTGGGTCTTCTACTGCAGGTAGGTTGAATCTTCACCAATCTCCACCTTTCTCCCTCTCTTGGCAGTGCCTTGCCATTTTGGATTCGTCTTTCTCCAACCCTGCCCCTCTTGTACAGTTGGTGTGGCTATTGAAACCTTTTGCTGCCTGGGCACTGATTTGCATGTTCACCGTCTCTGACCAGTATTATTTTCACCAAAGTAAGATCTGACATGAGCTGCAATGCAATAGATTTGTCTTTATCACGAATCCCGACTACAATTAGAAAAGTACTGGTTGAATTTCTCCATCACTATCTTGTTGGCTCTGTAAAACTTGAAAATATTCTCAGCTTCACTCCCCAAAGCACATATCAGGGAACACATCTGTATGTCACCTGACTTCTTGGTCAGAACCAGGGCCAAATGTTTCAAACCTCCTTTTCCAGTCCATCATTTGTCATTGTGCAAAACTTTATCTTCTCGTTCTCCACTCATGCACATGGCACACACCAACTTGTGAAATGGCCATCTACTCCTAACTCATGTCTTGCATATGCAGCTACAGTGCTGTAAAGCAGAGTACTGTAAACACTCAGACAGTTTACTGTACTTCAATGTTATTTAATGTTTATGTTTCTGCAATATTTAGTTCAAATTTCCTTTACTGTTCAGCCCTGGCAGGATTGAGGTTTTTCATGTGAGACAGTTGAAGCTTACCAACTCTACTCGACCAAATCCTCCCATGCCCAGGGTTGCTATGACCTCAAAGTGTTGGAAAGGCCTGTGTGCAGGCAAGAGAGCAATCCTCTCCCTCAACTGCTGGGCTTCTGCAGAATCCATTTGAGGTGAGTGAGGCCTGAGAGAAGAAGTACCCCAACCAAGAAAACTAGAATTTTAATGGCATCTTGCTCATTCTTAAAGGTGCACTATGCAATCCTGCATGGTTTCAATGAACTTCTATTTATGTTTGGAATCACTAACATCACTTTAGACAAGGGGTCGTAAATGTAAAAAAAAAGGGTCTATGAGTTCATAGCTGGACAGTGGCATGAGCAAAGTCTGATGACTCAAAAACAATATATCTTAGCAATGGCTGAGGCACAGACATGACCGAAGAAAGGAATACAATGAATATATAGTGAGGAGAAGAGAATCTGAGTAGGAATAAACAAAGACGTGCATTTACATTTTGGAATGGACTCAAAGGTGGTAAGAAGTCCATCGGCAGAAGAGACGTTAGTTCAGCCATCTTAATAATGTTAGCGTAGCACAGATCCCCTTTCAATTTTGATGGAAACATTGGAGGGAGGGAGGAATGAGCTTGCTCTGTTTTGTTTGGTATTTACTTTGAACATCATGCAGGATCACACAGTCACTTTTAACTACAGAACTAGATACAAGTGCACAACCAATAATGAATGCTGATGAATTGTGTTTCATACATGAGAGTCATTTTACAGTTGTGTGATTATATCTGTTGCACTTACGAAGCATTTCTTTTCTTGTCACTTCTGGAGAGCTCTTCTACATATTCCTTCAAATAAGACTGGAGCTCCTCATACGTTCCCACCATTTGGTTAAAATTGCTGCAATGATTAGAGCAAGGACATTTCTCTGTGTGGGGGGTGTGTGTGTGTGTGTGTGTGTGTGTGTGTGTGTGTGTGTGTGTGTGTGTGTGTGTGTGTGTGTGTGTGTGCATATACAAAGGAATTATCTTTTCATCCTTTTTTTAGTTGAAGTTTTAAGTGTGGACATTGACAATAATATCCTATCATTAGTAATTAAAGGTACTTTTGTGTGCAAATGTTGATAAAAGTCTAGCATTGAAGATTCAGATACTCACTCTCTATCCACCACTAAACAGTGTGTGTCATTCTCGTTACAGATGATATTTGCTGAACGAACATCCTCACTGAAAACACACAGGACCTCATACAGCATATACAATACTGATGCATGCCCATGTCAGTCAAACATAATACAAAACAATTTATAACCAACATTCAGTCGCTGCTAAAGAACTTACAACCCCTGACCTATAGATTTATATGTGCAAATATGTAAAATATCAGGTTGCAGCCCAGTATGTTCGAAAAAAAAAAAAAAAGAACGTTTCAAAGATGAGGTTTTTAATAGGAGTTATTGTAGTCTTTAGTTATGGTAATAACAATTGATGTATTCTGCAGAGCTATCACATTATTCTCCAATGATATATTACATTTTGTTACTATTTTCATATCCAGAATATTTTGTTTATCTTGACAACTAATGAATGATTTCATTGATTATTGTTGTTAATAAGAACAGTTCAATGCAACCAGTGCTTTAAGTAAATCAATGCCAGATAATTGTATATTTTCTCAGTATTGTCTGTAAAAAACTGATCTCTCCTATATTTTGTATTTTTAGGTCTTTAATGATCTAAAGTCTTTAATGAAACTGTTTCTACCTGATTAAAGCCTTTTCACCAAAGTAGTCTCCAACCCCCAGTGTCTTGATTTCCTGTGGTTCAGCACACCCTTCTGTGCTCTGAGTAACTCTAACCTGTAGACAGATGAATGGAGGTTAACAAGACACACCAGCTCTTAATATTTCATTCTTCATTTGAATGTCTGTTGTATTTATACACACACACACATATATATATATATGTGTGTGTGTGTGTGTGTGTCAGAAAATACGTTTAGATAAATATACACATAAATATACACACACACACACACACACACATATATATATATAACAGGTCATGTTTCTGCAGATATCTTACCTGCCCTTTTGAAATGATAAAGAATGTGTTCCCTTCTTCACCCTCTCGGATAATATATTCACCCATTTCAAAGTAGTCCTGAAAAGAGTTTCTCGGTGACTGACAGTTGTTCATGTCATCAGTTTCCAGATCTGCTCTTAACTTGATTCCTTATACACATATATACATGCATATAACACACACATATGCATACAGCTTTCCATATGTGTTTATATCCCAAACATGTTTAAGTTGCTGTTTAAGTGCAGTGGATTCAACTCAACTCTATTTGACTCCTTCTCCTATAACATTAAAAGAGGTGGTACTGTTAGTGACTGCAGGAGAAACTCACATGGACACAGACTGAATCTTTAAATGAAAAAATAAACTGCTTTAGAGTAGATCCCATCTACAAGTATTGTAAGCAGATATTACCTGCAAGTACTGTAGTAGATATAAATGCTGAAACACTAACCACTTCGAGACAGTCGACAATCTTAGCAAGTTTTTGCTCAGGCAGTCCTTGCAGTAGAGACACACTGTCAAAAAAAAACATTTCAGACTGTACAGATTAGATAGAGAGGAAGGAATGTTATAATAAAAAATATTACTCCTTTTCCTAAACAAATATATTCACTAACCAGCAGAAAAATCTCCTAAACCACTCTATAGACTGACCTAGGTGCTCACCCTTACTCTCAGGCCTGTCTCTCTTTATTCAGTGTCCTGAAGTCACATTCAGAACTCTCTATGACCTGATCTGGTTTTCTATACCTGCTGTAGACAAAGCAGTGCTGAGGCAACAGCTAAACTGGGTGTACATGCAATCGAACATCCACTCTCAAGCTCACTCGTGAAGATGCAGGACAACATTTTAGCCTTCCTGGACTGTGCAGTCCACGCTGGTGAAAGAAGCCCCAACACTGAAGTGTACAGAAAGGGCAGACAGACTGGTCCACCCAAAGGATGACACAAATAGAGTAATGTGTTTTTTCCAGTGCAGTGAAGATTGTACAGATTTGTATATTGGTGGGACTAAACAGCCACTGCACAGACACATGGTCCACCACAGGAGAGCCCATTCCTCAGCACAGAACTGAGCAACGACTAAAAGAAGCGTCTTCATTAAACTGGCGAAGCCATCATGGAACAGAGTTGGAGGCATATAACACCAGCAGCACCTGTTTACAAAGCTGTCCTGGGACCACTCCCCAGAAAGTTTCACAATTGTTCACACCTACCAGCACATGAGGCTTAGGAGGATCCACACCATTTAATAATGAAAATGACCAGCAGCAACCACTTATGACAGCATTCAATAAACTAGTACACTGGAATTCCCTCCTGGTAATTTAGAATTGAAGAAGCCTCTTGGAAAAAATTGAAATATCTACAAAAAACTAATATATAATGTTATCTGATATAGAATACAAGCAATGTATGCTTTCACTTCTGTTGTACATCTGCTAATACAACTTTTTCTTTTATGTGAACCTTATTTACACCAAACTGTCATGATTCATTCCTGTATTTTTCATTTTGAAGTTCTCTGGTTTCTAACTTAAGCAAAATCAAAATGGAAAACATGCATTATGTGATGCATCAGCACATTCACAAAGTCAAAATATGGCTGTTAGCAGAAGAGAAACTAATATGTTCCATGATATAACTAATGTCCATACTATTCATTATATCCTGAAATGACACAAGAGCATAACCCTTCATCGTCTGTTGTCATGGAGACAAGACTCTCCGCATCACGGACCTGCGCAGAAAGCTGAAGTACTCCTCGTGTCTGGCCTGTGTAGTCTTCCTCATGATGGTCTGGAAAGTCTGGCGATCCAGAGTCCAGATGTGAGATTGGGACACAGCTGGATGAGAGAGGCTTCATTAAATCAACTGGCGTCACACTCTCAATAATGGGAATAATGAATAACACCTGCTCTATGAAAGTAGTTGTAGTATAGCCCAGAGTCACATCTAATCTTCATACTGTGTGGAACACAGCCATGCCAGTCATACTAACTTACTTCATAATGATTGTGACTGCTTTAATTAAAAAAAGTTAACAATTGTCATGAAAAACATATTTGTGTTGTTTTTTTTTATTTTTTCTTCATATCAATCTTCCTAAAGGACTATTTGTCAAACAGATAGAGGAGATGGTAGAGGAGATTAGCCCAGAAATAACTACATGTCTTTCCTGTCAGAATCGGGAAGCTAATTTAAAATGATTAGTGTTTCTGTTGAAGGAGATTGAGCCAGATTTGTGCTGTGGTTACAAAGAACACCTTTGAGCTACAAAACATCACACACTTGCACAGTTTTGTTTTTCTGAGTAGCATACTAAACAATCCTTCCTTGGGCAAAAACACAGCAGAACTGTAGATGCAGTGAACATCTTCATGGACATGCACATATGAGTTACACACAATGGACACTCACATGTACAAGCAGGGTAGCTGATGCCGTTTCTCACCTTTAACACTGGCTGTTCTTTTGCAATTGTACAATATGGCCAGCTCACCAAAAGCAGTCCCA
The DNA here is from genome assembly GCA_911728415.1 of Lagocephalus sceleratus. NCBI lineage: Eukaryota > Metazoa > Chordata > Actinopteri > Tetraodontiformes > Tetraodontidae > Lagocephalus > Lagocephalus sceleratus. The sequence goes on from CAJVRN010000021.1 coordinate 108,634, forward strand.
GCATGCATCTTCCCAAGGAGCTTGCCATTTTGGTTGACCTCCAGCAAACCCTCTGATTTGGTGAAAAAGTGTTGAGCTAGTCACATACCGTTTACTTTGACGAATGAAGCATGACAATATTATATTAAATGATAATTACAGTTTATCTACAATTAAAAAACAATGATTTAATTAGAAGACAGTATTGAGATTAGGAGTTGTGGATATCGGTATAGGTGAAAGGTGTGTAAGTAGTGTGTGAATAATATTAAAGGATAGGCTCCAGTCCCCCCGCGACCCTCAGTGGAGAAACAAGCGGTAGAAGATGGATGGATGGATGGATGGCATTTCCTTAAGTGATATTTCTTATTAATATCTGCTGGTACCTATAGAAACTGCAGGACTCCTTTCATTGTCAAAGGTGATTTAATCCAAAACTGATCATTTTATGCATGGATAACTGACAATAACTAAAGAGATAATCCTACAAAAAAGAATATGAAAACTTATTCCAGTTATAAAGTACTTGTAAGGTAACTTAACTATGCATATTTTTGTAAGGTAAATTGTGTTACATTTCTAACAACTTTTTAATAAATGCATAAAATCATAAACCAGATTGGAGCTCTAAGATGGAAAACTGACCTGAGAGCACATAGAGGTAATTTCCAGGTTCTCCCTCCTGGATGACCAACTGTCCCTCTGTGTAAATGTTCTCATACATGCAGTCCACCATCTGCCTCATGTGCTGGGGCTCAAGTTTCTTCAGGAAGTCATTGTTCATGATGGCCTCGTTGATGAGTTTCTTGGTCCTACAATAAAAGGAAGAGCAAGTTTGAAAGTCAATTTAATCAGATTTGAGTTATATATCATGGATAGCATCATGCTACCCATGATATTTTCTTTTCCATTCATGGCTTCAGAAAGTTTCAAAACAATAAAGCATATTTTAATCAGATACATTTGGAAGAAGAAGAAGGCAGTCAGGCAGTCACTGATAGATAACAAGCAAATCTGATACTAACATGTCATCTATCAACCAATTGATCGATCGATCTATCATCAATATATGTATACAAATATAGTTTTGTAATACATACATAAACACATACATAGATACACACACACATACATAAGGCAATCTGGTGGAACATAAATAGGGAAGCACTAAGAGAAGAACACAGATGAAATGAAAACAATCAGGGAGGATGGAGCGGGGGCTAAAAATAACCATGGAAGTACATGGCAACTGAATCAACATAAGGAGGCAAGTTTGATGGAGCTGCGTCTTAATGACACTATGGTCCAGGATTAAAGCCCTACATGTTAACAGTAATAATAAACACTGGAGCAGGCAGCTTCGAAGCCCAAGATAAAATATTAAATAAAAACAAAAAACAAAATGAATGTATCATCAGACAAATATGCTTTATTCAAAAGGCTTTAATGAATCAATGTATGGTCCCTCCAGTGGATTGAATAATCCAACATGGAGGAGAGTTTTGTCTGTATGCTAGTCCAATGATTGTATTGAGTGTGCATAGATTTTCTTGAGTGTGTCTGATTATCACATCACACAGATGATGTGTTAATTCAAAAGCACTGAGCTGATCAGCTCAAGGACAGCCAGGCAGCATTCTGGTTGTATAATTGGAGCTCATAATGACTCGGCCTTGCTCAAAGATCACATGGCCTTTTGTTTGTCTTTATGTTTTTTGTCACATTCTAAAAGTGCTGTTTGATGTTGTGGATAGTATGAAACGCTGACATTTTCCATCCATTAACCAGAGATGTTTTACATCAACTCTTAACCAGATACCACTGACATGACAGGTGAGATGCGGATCCATTATTTAAGTATCAATATCTACATTAAGGGTCTTCAGTAAATGTTTGTGTTTTGAATGTGTAAAATGATGATTGCATGCTGTTTTGGTTAAAAGTCTCCCTTCCTTTTTTCCTCTGTCTGCTTGTTCCACATGCAGCTATAAAGGAAAGCTTACTGTGAGTCTTTGTGGACAGCTTTGGAGAGGTGGTCTGCCATCACCTCCTGACAGAAGTTCTCAGAGGTTGGTTCTGCAGAGACTCCCTCTTTTGCCTTGAGCCTACGGTGAACCTCCACAGCCACCCTATGGAAACGACTGGGACCCTGGTTGATGACGCTGAAGCATTGGTCATGGTGGGGAAACCTGGCAGATGGTGGTAAGTGACCAGTACCATTGGTGTAGCCAATAGCATCCTGGAGCTTGTCGATCTGAGAGATTTTGGCTTCCAGCTCCCTTTGGAGTTGATATAACTGATACTGTTGTGCTCTGAACTCTTCATCCCTATGTGCCAGCTGAGACTCGAGCTGCGAAATTCTCAGTCTGACAATCAAAAAAGACAATTACAAACTAGAAGCAAATGAAAAAATAATGGAAAAAAATTAGCTGAAAATTGAAAACAGCAGAATAACTCTTGAAAGTATTCTAAATCAATATCCCAATCATGTGTATTATGGTATCATCATATATAATTATAATCACGTACAGTAAAATGTCTTCTTGATATTTAAAATCACCACAGGGCGAAAACTACACACAATTCAAGTTGCAAAAACATGCTGACAAGCTGAGTTTGTAAAGAGGAAATGCATAGTAAACATTTTACCTGAGGAAGTCTGTGTCTGCATCTTTGTTTGTAGAGGCCAAACAGCTGTTCTCCTCAGGCCGAAAGACTTTTATCGAACCATTGCCCATGGCAACCATAGGAATGTCCCTCACCTCAAACTAACCACACAGGCTTTCTGAAAGCAAAACATTGCTGCTTGTATGACTCTAACCACTACAACAATGTACTGACCAGTGCAAACAATAAGGAGACAACATGAATGAGCACAAAAGCACAATAGATATGTGAATTATGATTTCCAACATGGCATTTTGACAACAATAAAGACATAATACATGATTTATAATTGTACTTTTCAAATTCTGAATTCAGTTGCCTTTAAGTAATGTTACTGTCATTGATGCTAATTCTGTAGAATGTACTTATCAACAAAAAGACTTTTCATTTGTTACTTACTGTCGAGTTTTTCCCAGGGCTGTGTTGAGGATGATCCTGCAGTGTTGCTTATACAATCATCTTTTCAGTCTTCTCAAATTCAGCTTTGGCTCTCTTTCACCTGCACAGTTACGGTGGGAGGGAGCTTTGAACATTTTAACCAATAAGGCTCCCTCACTATTAGAAATATAGGTGATTGGCTCCCCCTGCTGGCCTTACGGTGTTTGACACGAAAGACGGAAGATGGAGGAGACGGATGGAGGTGAGAGAGAGGGGGCAGGGGTCTGGTTATAACCTGGGCTCATTGACACACGCACACATCCGTATAATTAAAGGGGAGGACTTCCATATGCGTGACCTTAAAACTAGGTCTTGACCATTGAACAACAGTCCCTCAGTCAACAGTAAGCAGAAGTTATAAGGATCAGCCAAAATGCCCTCACTTTCCAAAAATTTATTTGATTCATTACTAAAAGGAGTAATATCGTACTCAATATGTAGCAAATACAAGGATAAACACACATGCACACATGAACAAACACACACACATGAACAAACACACACACTAAAAATCCAATGAAAACACGGAGGTTCACACATTTAAAAACAAGATACAAAATCGAAAATAGGATTCTTTATTTTGACTTTGTGACAAATTAGTCAAACATTACTGTTTGCCATCAGTGATGACAGCTGCCATTGTTGGATTATAAAAAGTAGAAATGTTTTTGAATAAAATAAAAGTTCTACAGGTAAATAAGAGGCAACAGACGTGACAAAGGTAGTGAAGATTTCACCTACTGTTGGAGGTCACATCTTCATTCAATGTTGTGGAAGCGTATAAATCACAACAAAGAAATTAATCAGCTGTCATATTTCTTTTGAATGTGCAGAAAGAAGAAAATATCAAATGTACATTTTTGGAACCATGACCAAAATACAACAAAGCAATGAAACTAAAGAGAAATGTTTCAGAGGATCTGTATAATGCCCTTGGATCTGAATCTGTACAGAATTTCAAACCAAAACAAATTCTCTGTCTACAGAACTACTTTGATCAAATCTCCTTCCATTTTTTTAAACCGTCTTTTTGTTCTTATTTTATGTTCTAAGGAAAAGTTGTAGGAAAGATCAGCCAGGCTTTGCTCCATTGTGTTTGATGTGGAACCCCAAACCTTCAAATCCTGCTGTGACAGTTGGCATTCCAGATGTTTTCAGCTGTGTGTGTCAGCTTCATTCTGTTTGTGTTGCTGCTGTTATGAGCATGACCATAAAGTTAATCAGTGATGACACTGCTAGATGTTCCTGCTAGTTTCTGAATTGGGCAGAGCTGCTTTTGTCTTTCTTTCTTTTTGGCTCTAATTTTCTTTCTTTCCCTTTTTTCTTTACACAACCACCCAAAGATGCCATATGCAACTCTTATGTGTCAGGCACAGACTCAGGGAGAGCGGCTGAACATCAAGTAAGGCTTAAAGTTGAACATCAGCTCATGACAGGAAAGTGTACTTTGTAGATCTGAATGTTTAGATACTTAACAAAATTGACAGAACAAGAGCCTTATCCTACTTTTTGAGTTCAGCAGCTTCAGCCAGTTGAGAGCCTCTCAAAGTCTTTTAGGTTAAAGCTGAAAATTTTGGACAACAGTATCACTTTTGAAGTTGTAGTTCTGCAAAGAGAACTATTAATCACCTCACAAAAACCTACCAATATAACCTCGCTTAATGTATTTATTTATTATAACCCAATGTAATTTCTGCTTAACCATTGTTATTTGAAGCTTCCTGACCGGCAGGTGAAAAAACTGGAGATAGAAAGAAAAAGGTCACCAGACTAAGAAAGAAACTGTTAAGCTGCACCACAAGACCAAAATCAGTGTTCTTGAAATGGTGGACTATGGATAAGATCACTGATTTCGCCATGTTCTGCAGACTGAAGATGAATGTATGTCAGCTCATTAGGACCAACTGACCTATAGAAAAACAGTCTAATCAACTAACTAACATTTTCCACACAGCTTTTACCTCTTCATATTTGAAAGTATAATGAGACCATCATTGAAACAAAAAGAATGACAAAGAAAGAGGAAACAGATTGCAGTATGCACATGCTGCATAGTAGCTTTGATACACCATGTTGGGCTAAATTACATCCTGCAGTGGTATTATACAAGTTCATATTTCTCAATTCAAATTCATGCACTAAAATATGAATAACTCATATAGCACTGTATGAGTACACTGTATAAAGTCTATAAGTTAAAAGCACAGTCAGTTGTCATCTGCAAACCAAGTAAATAAAGCAAATGAACTTCCGATTTGTGCAAAAACAGAAAAGTTTGAGTCAGCTTTTTAAAATGTGTCATATAGAGAATGGTACACTGCTTGTTAGGAAAGTTGAATAAAATGATACAGCAATTAAAATAATTCTTTAAAAAAACTTAAAACTTGCTTTTAAAGTAGATTTGATGAGTGTTGTAAATTTGACACCGTAGATTTGTCTGACTGCTGTTCAAACACATTATTCAGGAAATCTGGACTAACAACTAGAAAAACAAGAAATAATAAATAGAAATGAAACACCATTTTGACCCATGTCTGTTCACAAGGCAGCTGTCAAAATGACATGAGGAATGCATGTGTATCTGGGATTTTTCAGGAAAGTTTCTGGTTTAACACACCAAGCAGGACATTTTGTGTGCAGTTTTAAAGAATTATTCAGAACGTTTCTTTGAAAATAACTGGACATTTCCATGTTCAATGACATAAAATATGTTTTTCTATTTAAAAATGTTATTTAATGAAAAAGCTTTAGCTGCTTTTTCTTAGTTCTTAGAAATGCTGCAAAATAGTTGGACAATTTGGTGAACAAGGCCAAAATAAATGTTTCACAATTTCTATATATCTTAATACAATTGTTGCACGCAGCCAGTAGATGCCCTCGACCAGTCTCTCCACTGATATTAGTAAAATAAACTAAATGTTTCATCAATGCAACCTATTTACAAAGAAATAATGAATTATTTTATAAATACAGTTATTTGCCCTATATTTTACAATACTTACAATTACAGCATGAAACGATGGTGCATTTACACCTTAATACAAAATAATTAACTAATATCAAATCAGGCATAGTGTCTGATGCTATTTTCTATACAGAATAATAATTCAAACACTTCATAGCTGCAGATAAAGGTATTTTAGAAAAGGCAGTCAGTCAAGATCAAGGAATCATCAAGAGGGTGTTTGTTCTTTGGCTTTTCATGGAAACGTGTCAAGATTTAGTCTGTGAGCTGCTCTGAATCCTCCATCACTGGAAGGGACTATCTGTGACTTCCTAAAGGATGGTACAACACCTCTGCTCTCCAGTCTCCCTAAATTCAACATGCTCAATGCTGCTGTCAGAGCGTTTGATCACTGGCACTGTGTCCAGTCCCCTTGAAGCAAAACATCAAAACTCCAGGGCTGGCTAAAAACTCAAAGATATGTCCAAATGTCTTCAAGTCCCCTTCTGTGTGGCTTTGTGAAGAACTCTCTGGTATCCCTACTTCTTCGCCAGTTGGAAAGGATGCTGACCCTTAAAATATAAACAGGAATACAATTGAACCTCCTCCCAGACACAAGCAAAAGACAGTCAGCCATATTCAGCTGATGCTACTTCATTAGTTGATGCTTTGCATTTACTGGTGATCTATCTGACTGTCATGAACCCAAACACCTTTACTTGTACACTCAATAGTGACAACATACAGAACTGTAGTTTTGATTCAGCAGAAATCATTGATGTTTTTAGTTATCACCATGTGGTGTTAAAGAGCATTACACATTTATAGAAGTTGTTTTCCTGTAGTTACTGAACACTGTATTTTACATAACTCTTTGTAGAAAAAGTGGCCCAAACACTAACACACTGTGCTGCTGGCTTAGCTGAATAATGAATTTCATGCTTTATTATTGTTATCATTTTTTACTGGTTGCAATACTTGTTAATGCTGCAAGCATGTCTATACAACATCGATATGTTCCATGTGTTCTGATGTGATTTAAGTTTCATGATTCATGTACAATTACATTTAGTATCCAAAGCCATAAAACCACTAAACCTTTCAATATACTTTGCCTTTTCAGTTAGACTTAGTTGGAAAAAAAATGTTCCTAGCTCATTAACCATGACGGGTGCAGAAATGGGACACAATGAATACTTTATTGGTCACAGGGTTGTAACAGGAGTCTCTAATAACAATACCCAATCGAGACAGGAATATAAAGCTTTGTTAAAGAGCAGCAGCATTTATGGACCAGAGGTCTACTCCAGTCATCCCAACTTTTTCTTCAACACCGAGTCAGTTGATTAAATTAGTTAGCTTAACAAGCATAGCTAGTATTCTGTATACAAATGTTCTTTAGACAAAGATACATTCATATATATCTGAGCAGGTTACAGCTTTCTTCAAAAATGGATGTCTGCAGCAGTGTACCCTTGAGGGTCAGCCACAAGATTTTCATCCACATGAACAAGATGGCTTTGGTGGCAGATTAGAACACTCTACAAAAACTACAATTAAAATACAGAGATCAACATCAGAAATGCTGGATGCAGCTGTCTGTGGTCAAACCATACAATGCAATTAAAACATGATATACAGACTGAGCTTTCATGCCAAAACTTGCAAAATGTTAAGAAATCTTTGTTGACCCCCTCCTCTTTGATGCAAGTGTTGCTCTGAACATAAAACAAGTCACACTGTGCTTGGGTACATTTGAGTCATTATAATTAATGGCTCTCAATGAAATACCCAATAAAATATTAATTGTGTATTAATTAATTGCAAGAATTACAGGAAAATTGTCGGTTTTATCTAAGGTCTTTTTAAAAACACCTTATAGATGGTTCTGGTTTGGCTTTAACTGTCAGAAATTAAAACTATGAGGATGATGATTGATGGCCAGTATTTACAAAACTTGTATTTAATTCATTTAATTTCTTTGTCATATATTTTTCTCACAATGATGAATTATTTGTTATCTAGGCAGTCTGTTGTCAGTTGAACTTGACGCATCAAGGGAAGATGATGACTTTTTGATCTTCACAGACGGCGAAGCGTTTGAAGGCTACATAGTACTAGTCAACCTATTTTTCTTAAAGACCCAAGGAAGGACCTGTATTGCTTAGACCAATATATTCTTATCAAACACCTGTTCCAAACTGGCCAAACTGGGGACTCTTCTAAGATTACACACCCCATTAATACTGAACTAGATAACATAATTAACCACTTGTAATTGTCATTTGCATGTTAAACCTCTCTACTGATTAGTCAATGGTCTTATAATTATTAAGTTGTCTATAGACCACTGACTTGATTGAAATTGAATGCAGAACTCTGTTGATAATCACTTAAAAGGTCAGGTTGATGCCACAGTAATGTCGTTGTAAGTAGGCTAACAGAAGCTACAAACAAATTTTTTTGTTAAACATAAAAATGTAAACTTACAAAAACATTTTGTGGCTTATTTCAATAAAATTACAATTGAGCCTTTGGAATTTTATTTGGAAATACACTTTGATATTGTCTCAGTCAATTCAGGCAAATGTTTTCCTGGACTCAAATGTTTCACTGTCTTTAGTCCTGAAGACCAGCTCCTTGAACTTTTTAGTTGTCCATGAATATATCGCTTTATGAAAGATTTGAGAGTAAAGACCAAATACTTATTTTGAAATAAATTACTGGGGTAAAAAAAAACAGGTCAGATTTATTTGTTTATTAATTAAATACTCTTGGACATCTTCTGACCGCTGGTGTCTCGTGGAATTTTGCTAAGGATTCTAAATCCTATATAAATGGGGTGGTGTATTTGCAGAGCTTCTCCAAGTTTTCATAACACTTCATCACAGAGAGGAGAGTTCAGCTAAGACCATTCAAAGGCTAACATAATTACTCCAGCCCACCACTCAGTGCAGCATGGTCTATTACTTCAAAAGAGAACAATGTAATACAATAAGTTAATAGGCATTATCAACGTCACATTATGCACAAATATCATGCTTATTGTATGTAGCCACACTAGCAATTTTAATTATCAGGTCATAATACTAAAATGCATGATGAAGTATAAAAATTCAATACTTAAACATTATCATATGTATTAAAATAAACAATCTGTACATACAAACAAACATTTTGGCTTATCTTTTTATAGGACTTTTCTTCTCCAGGTATAACAGAATAGGGAATATGTAAAAAAATAAATATTCTATATACAATCACACAAGCCACTCCAAGTTAATGTCACTGCAAAAAGAAAAAACATACAACTGTTAGTTCAAACAGCTTTTATAAGTAAGTAAATAAGTTAGCAGACATTGTGTTAGCTGCTTCAAAACAACATGGTATCAAACTCCCCGACTTACTTTGTTCCAGCATCCTGGGACAGGTAAGCCATCATCACCCTGTCAACAGAAACACAATGTGAGTATACCACAGAAAAGAAACTGCTGTCATGCAAATATGCACAGCATTCAATCCAGTTTTACAGCTATACACAATGCTTTCGAATCTTGTCATGGAAAGTCATGTGAGTCAGAACAGAAATATATTTTCCAACCTCCTGGTTAGACTTTCTGCATAACTTCAATATTCCATTCTAGAATTTGTAGATTCATGTTACAGGTACAACTGTAGACATTAAAACATTTTACTGTTTCAGTTACATTATTCAAAACATTTCCGAAAGATTTTTGTCATACATTTGTGAAGAAACTTTACAGATATTGAATTGATTGATGATCTATAATTACATCATGATACCAGCCCTGAACTGAAATAAAAGTATTTTGAATTACCGTAATTTCTGGACTATAAGCCGCAACTTTTGTCACACGCTTTCAACCCTGCGGCTTATGCAACGATGCGGCTAATTTATGCATCTTTCTAACGGCCGCCAGGGGCGCTCGAGCAGAAAAGGTAAGAGTGAGACAGGTGGAAAATATGTGTCGAGGAAGATGCAAGTTTAATGTAACTTCGCGCTTTGTCCATGAATAAAATTAGCATGAACAGACCCTCATCATGGAAAATGCAAGAAGAAATGCATATGACGCAGCTTTCAAGTTAAAAGCAATCGAGCTGGCCGATACAGAAGGAAACAGAGCTGCTGCACGTAAACTTTTACGGTGTTTTTTTAACCAGCCCTGTTAGTGCTGTGCTACCGTATTCCTGCTGTCTTACTGCCGCGTCACAGGCACTGTTTGGAAAGAAAAGCTAAGGTATATTATTAAAACTTTGAAAACTCTTTTTGTGTACCCTCTTTTTTGTAAATATCTCACGTTTCAATGTGGGCACATGCGGCCCACATTGAAACGTGAGATGTTTTTTTCTTTAAAAATGTACTGGGTGCGGCTTATAATCAGGTGCGCTCTATAGTCCGGAAATTACGGTAGCACACTACTTAAAAATGAACCATCCTAAGAAAGATGTAATGAAATTTATATCCTGCTTTTATAGTACTTCCTCAATACTTGGAAAGTGGTATTTTTAGGGTTAGTGCTTCCTGAAAGGGAAACAAATGATAAATGTAATGGTTCAATTGCAAAAAAAGTTCATGTTCTATACTTTGTTGTGAATGGAGAACAAAGCATTGAAGCAAAAAAACATTTAATTTGCTTTAGTTACATTTCAGATATGTGGCCTTACCTGTAAGGATGACATTTCTTAAATAAACAAAGCTTTTTTCCAGCAATGGTCATGAACTAATGTCTTTAAATATTTGTAGAGTAAATATATTTACGATATGATGTTTAATCTTTGTTACTTTTTGTTTAATGTACGTACAGAATGAATGCTCATGTTAAAAAAAAGTTATCATCGTTCATCCGATATTATCCTTCTCCAAATATTATCACTTTCAGCTGGGTCCATTCCAATTTACAATACAATAGACTCTACCTACCCTCTACCTCACCTATGTTGCTAACCTGGGGTTACATAAACAACTCACCAAATATAATGATGAAATTCATCTCTAAACCAGCACACAAGACAAATTCTGACAGTAATGGTGTCTTGATTTCACTGGATTTGGCTGCATGTTCTCACTCCCACTATAACAACTTAGCTGATGCACAATGATGGTACCCCTTTAGCATCACTTCTCAGGTGCAGTTCAATAATATTAACAGAAGTGCCAATACGTCTATGTGGTTAAGGCAGATAATAAATAAGTAAATCTGTAGTCTAAAATGAAACACTGTGTGTAACATAAAACATTTCATTGTGAAGTCAAACGTAGACTGTCATAATTCCTTAACAATGAAAAGCGAGACCACAGTGTGTTGCATTAGGGTCTCGTGAAAGGACTCTTTAGCCCAGGGGTCCCCAACCTGCGGCCCTCTAAGTGAATTAACATGAGGTACGGCCCGCCTCAGAAAACCAGGGCTATCCCTGCGGCCCGCGAAACCTTCCGTGCAGCCCGTGGAGATAAGTTCTCTTCAAGTGATAGGCCGACGGGTTCCAAGCGTCGCCCATCTAATCGATAGGAATGAAAAAATCCGAGCTCTGTGGTTGGTTGTTTCCTAATACTGACAGGTCAGCGTCAGCAACCCCTCCCGACCCGCCCCCTGTCTCTCATCCTGACTCAGTCCCACATAGTTTTTTGCCCCGAATAAGAATATGTCAACAAGCACTGTATCAAGCAGGAAGCGCAAGATCAGTCGTGAGAATCACAGCTTCAACCCCGACTGGCTGAAAACGCCGCCGTGTTGCTGCCTCATTGGGCTCTCCATACGTGTGTGAGCAGCTCTACATACGTGTGTCCAGCAGATGAAGCTTGTAAAGTCACTCACACAAGCCCAGCTCACGGATGAGCGTCTGCAGGGCGCCCTTCTTCTGTCTGTGAGCAGTGTTGTACCTGACTTTCAGAAGCTAGCTTCGGCCAAGCAGCACCAGCCTTCTCACTAAACGAATGCATTAAATTAACGTCTAAAGATCAGTTGTTTCTCTCAATCAGTGTTTTTAGCTAAATTTAGCTAAAAAGGTGTGTGCGGCCCACGGGGCCCTGGAAGGGAGCCCGTGTGGCCCACTTGCTGGAAAAGGTTGGGGACCCCTGCTTTAGCCAAATGAACTCCTCTGGTTCCCAATTGCTTTCCCTCCTGTGGTATTGTGTTTTTTTTAAATGGAGAGAACATGGTGCTCCATGCAAGGAATGGTCAAGTTAATAGACTAGGGAGAAAGGTGGAGATTATCTAGATTGTATATGGTTAGAACAGGTTATGATCATATCTGTTCATATCTGTGTTAGAGTTCTAGTGTTAGTGTCTGAGAATTCTGATGGGAAAGATAAATTTCATCATGTTAGTTCTAAGACAGGCTATTCCAGGGTGTGACAGATGTAAGCTACAACAAGTAAATCTAAATATCCAGTCAAACATGCAGGTTTCTATGAGTGTAGCATGCTAGAAAACTATGAAGGGAAAGAAAGAGCACCATACCACAGGACAAGGGGCATCCAGCCCATCCAGGCCAGGCAGGCCCGGTTCACCCTTCTCCCCTTTAAAGCCTCGGAAACCCTGTTTGTGAAATCAACCATGTAAAACCAAGTCTGCAGCTCCTGTTGCAGAGGAGTATTTGTGCTCCTGTGCATTACTCCTGGACGGTTTCCACTTCTGTCCACGCGGAAACTGGATGCAGGGTTCCTAGACATGCAGGTAGGTTGAGACTGACAGAAACTGGGGTCACTGGGGTAAATTGAACTGTTTTGGGTGTTGCTGAGGTAAACAAGGAGTTGGATCTGCCTAAAGACCAAATGGTCAGTAATGGTTATATGGAAGCAATATTTTTCCATTTGTGAGGGTTTTGAGTATCTTTCTTAGAGTTATTCTCTTCAGCAGTGCAGTATGAAGAATTTGACCAAAAACAGCTTTTATTTGAATCACCAGCAGTTGCTGCCTTGTTTCTGTTTGTCTCATGGGATAAAAAAAGTAATTTAACCATTGGAAACCAGAGATAAAAGGAAGTGTATGTTGCACTATGAAACAGTGCATCTTCCCTTTGCCTCTTGGCTACTCATCAGACTACTGACATACCAAAGGACAGGGGGCATCTAATCCAGGTGCTCCTTGGTCTCCCTTATCCCCTTTGGCCCCCCTGTTGCCTTTCTTGCCCCTCTCTCCCTGTAAACAACAGTGTATTAAAAAGACAAACTTTAGTCCTCCTCATTAGGCCACACATGAAGCAAAAGATTTTTGTTTAATTTTCCTTTAACCATTCTATCTTGCTGCTACTACATCTGTGGATTTCACTGTGTAATAAGAAGTTTTGCAAAGTTTTTTAAAGGGAAGTACAGGGACACTTTCGTGAGCATGATCCATCTTACTATGCAGAAATTAAAATCTGTCAGAAATTAGAGTTTTTCTTTTTATTACAAAAGGTAAGAGGTTTAAGGTAAGATTTCCTTTATTTGTCCCATGTTGGGGAAATTTAAATTGTTTGTTGGTACTTTGTGTTTTAAGTTCTGTTTTAGGTTTGCGGTATGGCTTTGTTACGTGTTCACCCCAGCATGCAGCATGGTGTTGCTCCAAATAGCAGCTGAAAATGAATTTGCATATGATAGCACAATATTACCACTTTCTAGCTTATAAAATGAGCCACTAAAGAAGCTGTTTGTTCCTAGCCAGAGGAAGAAGAGCATATCCCTTTTTTCAGTTTTTGGTGACTGTACCATAGGAAGTTCCATTCATTTCACTGAAATGTTGATTTACCGGTACTTCATTATTTATTGTGTATTGTGGTTATTTTTCAAACCCTAACCCTAACATATTTTACAAGTGGTAGGCTATATTAAAACTAAAAAGTTTTAAAAGTTTTTCTTTTTAACTTTTGATCGTGTAGGGTCTGCCCTAAACATGTTTTTTTTTTTATTTAGAACATTACTGGATATATCTTCTCTGCTTTTCAGCTGCATTTTGCTTCACCGTTGGGCAAAACTAGATGTGCATATTTTTTGGGGGGGATCTCTGAAACGCCGGAGTTGTGACAGAATCAGGCCGTAACACAGCCACAACCAGTGGACACACGCACTGATTAGAATGGACACGTTTCATTTCCGGTGCAATATGGGGATCAGAGTGACTGTAACATCACATCTGAAGGTAGCACAATCCTTGCTACAAGTGTTTCGCTCTACACAGCTCAATGCCAGCTTTTCAAAAAAACAGGCATGTTTTAGTCAGCTTCTTCCTGTACAACCAACTCAGAACTGCTTTGCTGCTGAGATTGGTCCTTCTTTGATTTACTATCATTCTTAAGTTGTCTTTTATAATGATTTAAAACTGCTTTGGGGCTTTTCTAATTATTTGGAAAGTCCACAACATTATGTTGTCCAAAAGGTTAGAGGGAAGAAGTAGAAACTAATTAGTTCCTTCCTATAGCAAAACGCACACTTTGTTCTTGTGGTGTCACTACAACTAATACCTAAGTTTAGCTAACAAAATGTTTATATGAACTAGACTCATGTGATATACATATATACAAAAAGACAGCCTATACAGATGATTAAGTATTATAATTACACATGTTTCTAATAGCCCATCTGTCAAGGTTATATACTGCAATTTTATCTTTTTATATTCTTAAGTGAGTTTGTTTTTGGAAACCTTGCGATTTTGGGCAAGTCTAAATGAAAGAAACACATTTTGCCAATGATGGTCTTAATAATAATTCTAATAATAATTTTGTCTGCTAAACCAGAAGGCAACTCTATTTGATTGGTTTTACCAAAACTCGTGCCCACCAACAACTCTAAATGGTAATAATCAATAATAATCAATAATAATAGACTTCCTGACAGCTGTCTTAACCTGAGGTGCTACAGAACTCAAATAAATGCTCATTGACAGAAAGGATTGAATTGTTCAATCTAAAGTCTATCTATTAATTTGTGATTTTGTTGGAAGGTACTTGAAAAGTTCTCAGATCAAACATTTATTGTCTTTGTGCCTATTGATTAGACATAGGTATTTCTATATTTTGCTCTGCTCTGTTCTGTTAACATGTTATACAGACATTTTCAACTTTAATTTTAGGATATACCAAGAGATGTTTCCAGATCATTCATACATCAAGCACATTAAATGATTAGCTTAAAGAAATGGTGCTTGCATTTTAATGAAACATACATGTGGACAGTGAAAGGAGAGCACTGCTGACCAGGTTGGGAAAGGAGGATGAAGGGTTGGAGGGGGTGCATGAAGGCTTGCAAGAAAGAAGTCTGTTAAATGGGGGTTGGTAATTAGGTCATTAGGAGGTGTAAGAGGAGGAAGATTAACCCAGGACTACATTAGAATGCAGGAGGAGGAGCAGGAGGCCAAGGTTTGTGAGAGGGAGAGAGGGCAACCCCGGCAAAAAAAAGGGCCATGGGCCACAGAGCAAGGTGGAGGGAAGTAAAAGGGGATAGGAAGACCTGCGGAAACAAAGACAGGACAAAGAGTAAAAACAACAACAGTCCCACAGATTTGTCTTCAACACCTTCAACTGGACAGTCGCATTCACAACTGCTTATTAAATATGTATTCTATAGGATAAGGTCCCATTTTCAGGCCAGTTGAATTTGTTGAGAGATTAAAGGTGAAAACTTGTGAAACAGATGGGAGTGGAAAGATTAAAAAAATCACATGTTACTGGGAAGGAAACAGAACACATTCTCTCAGCAAAAAAGTATGTAGAAATCAGAAAGTTATGAGAAAATGCAAACTGGAAATGAAATACAGCCTCAAAACATTCATTCTAAAAGGTTCAATTTATAATAAAACACCACAAATTTGGGTGAAATACACATTAATTTCTTTCTGTAGAACTAGAATAATGATATCCTTAGTTCAGTTTGATATTTAATGTTCATTATGTGAATTAATTTACTCTAAAATATAAATATACATTACATAGTATTTAATTGCATTTTCCTGACTTTGGGCAACCAGGTCCTGCTTAAATAAAGCTATAGATTTATTTACTTGTTGACAACATGATGGTTCAAGCCTGCAGCTTATCTATATCTATAGCTTATCTATAGAGAGAGAGAGAGAGAGAGAGAGAGAGAGAGGGAGAGAAAGAAAACAAGTTTGATATCGAATCTATCAAATTTAAGTACTCCTTCACAGATGCCATTAGTGTTATAAAATTTTCTAAAGTTTGATTATCTGGTTATTCAAGGTTCATCAGAAAGGTTCATCTTCTAATATACAATAAGAACAAATACAAGAAAAAGATGTAGTTCTGACAGAAATCTTCTTGGAGGCCATTCTCAGTTCAGCTTAGATGGCCTCTTAAAATCTCAAACATCAGTTACAACAATAGTCTTCTTTTATTAAAATATGTTCCAAATAAATGCAGTCTGTTTCATAGTAACTTGTAAAAACAATTGTCATCATCTTACCCGGTTCCCTTTGAGTCCTTGTGGTCCAACAATACCCTATAAAATGAAGAATAATTTTAGTTCCATCTTGCTGTCTCACTAACCTCGCTCTAGGTATCTCACATAAACATGTTTGGTCTAGACCTAACTCACAGCTGCCTTGAAATGTGCTCACTCTTACTTATTGAGGAGGAGCATTGTTGCTGTGTCAGAAAGATTATCTAAATATCTGTGATTAATATTTACGAGAAAAAAAATCAATCATTGCATCATGCATGTTTGCCACTCATATAAATGTGTATGTGTGTGTGTTTGTGTGTGTCTGTCTGTCTGGCTGTCTGTGAATGTATATACAATTTATTATTATTTCAGCATTAAGACTTCAGCAGTAAGACTGTAAAAAAAAACATCCATTACTGCACAACCAATCAGACCATTTTGCTAAGCTTTTTGATTTTTCTGAAAATAATGTCAGAAGCTTGGTAGTGGGGAGTCTACTCCCTGTGAATCTAGTAGTAGAATAACTTCAGCTGAATCATATGTTTAACATTGATGATGGTCATTCCACTCAAATATCCGTGCTCTAACGTAACCATGGTCCACATGCAGCGTCATCATAACTGTAGGCCCAGCCTTCACTCCTGAAGGGTTCCTAAGGCAGTTCAAAATTTGTTGTTACACTTATAACATGGTATGGAAGAGTTCGCCTACTTTTGTAAAACTCTTGTGTTTTTAAAGGATTTTTAAAAGTCAGGTCAAATGTTGTTTATGGAGGGATTAAGGGGAATCTTTATTGATAAACTGAATCATTTTTATAGCACTGATTTATAGTATTTCACATGATGTCTCTCAGTTTATCTGCTTCTTGTCTATCTCTATGTATATGCCTGTTTTGTCTGTTTCTTGTGTGTAACATCAAAGTACAAGCTGGAAATAAGTATTTTACTTTAACATGCCATCCTTTGGATTTCAGTTTTACTGTTTATCCAGGAAATAAAATTAGTAACTCAATCAATTTTGTGTGCTTTAAAAGTGCAAATGGATAGAATGCTATCATCACCATTGTCCTGTTAGACAGTTTACTACTTGATCCACCGTCTTGGAGACGTTAAACACGCAACCCACATGAGTTCTCATGAAATACACAATATCAGTGCGTAGCGATGGCCCCCCCAAGCCAAGGGGCTATGCGAATACATCAGACAGCAGAAACCAAATAGGGAACTATGGTTGGAACCCTCATGGGAGGACAAACATGCATGACATGTACCACCGCCAAACTGAGAAAGTCCAGGTAAGGCCAGGTGTGAAATTCCCAAGCTACTTCATTTTGCACAGTCAACTATGAGCAGTATTGTAATAAATTGGAAATGATTGGCATTGACAGCAACTTAGGTCATGTAAGAACACAGAGGGGGGCTTAGTTCACTAATGTTGCTGCAGACTCAAAAGCTACAAACCACCAAACTTATTAACTTAAGCATTTTGCCTTCAGATTAGCTCAAGAACAGTGTGTAAAGAGCCTTATAGAATGGGTTTCCATGGCTACACAGCTGAATCCAGAGAATGCAGAGTGACAAATCACAATTTACTGTCAGGCAGTAGTTGTAGCACTTGGCTAATGGCATTGTGGCAATTGTGTCAACCCAAACATATTTCAATTTTAGGTTCAGATCAAAAATATGAAATGGAAAAACCCGAGCTACAGGACCACTCTTTCATTCACTTCGACTTCAATATCCTGCTTTTAACCTTCAAGTGTATCAATAGCAACACTCCTCAGTGCCTTCAGTATGAACACAGTCATCTGTACTCACATGTGCACCATCTGACCACTATGAGCTCTAGGGCTTTCAGCCACTTTGACCCCATTTAGGAAACTCAATCCCACCCTAGTTCAGTGACTTGGGTTCTTTTTGCCATTCTGGATCCATCATCATGGGACATTAGTCTACACTTGTATCAGGGAAGACATAAAACATTTCCATTGTTTCATACAATACTGTATTGCACCAAACACAAATCACTCCCCATTTTGATGATAATTAATTATAAAAGACTTACAGGGATGCCTTGAGGTCCAATTGGTCCTGGTAATCCACCATCTCCCTTTTCGCCCTGCAGTGACGAGACAATCCAGAATACAGAATTTCTCAATTATACATATATTTCTGTAGAAACAAAAACAAAAAACACACATATAGTAGATACTCACCCTTTCTCCTTTTGGTCCAGCTGGCCCTGGCATACCTGCTGGTCCTATAAGACCCTTTTGTGCAGAAAAATAAATACTGTAATAACCATTTAAAGACTAACAAGCATGTGTACAGAAAATAAACCAATCATTGCTTTAAACAGTAAATCAACAAGCTTTCTGTTGGACATGAACAGATATGCAAATTAGAGCAAGGAGCCATTCAAACCTTTTCATTTTACTATTTCTGAGACTGACACAAGGGTGTGGAGATAAATTATGGTCCAAACACCTTCAACAATACAGCAAGCTTGTTGAACTACTGCCCAAACTGTTAAAAAGAAAGGAAAGAGAACAAAATGTCAAAGACTGCAGGTTCCTGCCTGTGCAGCAATCAGGACTGAAGAGAAAGATAATGTGTGCAATGCTGAGTGCAATGCAACTGTTCAAATTCACTGATCATTTCTACATGCAACAAGGGCATCCTGACATGCTCCTTTTTGGACAGTTCTGTGCTGTGGGAAATCAGCAATCCACAGCTTGTAAAGGGTCTCTAGGGAGGAATCTGTTGAAGCAAGACTGGGAACTGAGGATTTGTCCCTATCAGAGATCCCACATAGTACACACACCTGACTTCATAGATCTATATCCTTCCCCTAAATTTAGATTGTGAAATCTAAATCCAAATATAAACCAAGCTGGTCATGGCAGTTTATGATTTTTACATGTTTGTGCTTTTATTTAAATGTTCCAGCTGTTTGTGGCAAAAAAAGGAATTTGTTGAAATAAACTCTCTTGTCAAAGTCTAATTCTTGTGCAATTTTTTGGTCATGTGATATTTTTGTTGAAAGCCTAGCAATCCTCAGAGCCCAAACCAGCCCAGCAATTCAGTACCCACAGAGATACTTGAAGAAAAGGAATAGAACAAGTACGGGAAATGATAAAGCAAACAGACATGACAAGCAGACATCAGGCAAGCTGCAGCAGGGGGTGGAGAAGGAAGAGGAGGATTGGGAGAAGGATCAGATGGTGAGGGGACCAGAGCAGGACTTGCACCACTCACCACTGGACCAGGTCTGCCGTCTAACCCATGAGCCCCCTGTATAGTGTTGTATATAGTTAGAGAGCAGAGATAGTGGGAGGATGGGGGGGGGTGAGGGGCGGGTGAGTGAAGCTGTGATTCATGAATTCAAAAAACAATGTTGAGATGATGAAAAATTATGGGTGGTGGAAGTGGAGGCCATGACAGTACAGTGAGTTGGAAATGTGAGTAACATTTTGTACTGATCATGGTGGATGAATTCAGATGCCATATTATTCCTCTGTAGTCTGACAGATACCAAGACCACTGTCAGTAACTGAACCTACTCTTTCCATCTAAAGACAAACAACTACTACTTTTCTGAAACAGGGGCTTCTTTAGATAACACTAAAGTCGGTTGCATGTGAATAGGGAAATTAAGTCTATCTACACACACACACACCATCTAACCTAAAACACCACCACTCCTGAAATGTGATGGTACTGTTTCTTATTGCAAAATAACTAAAAGGTCATTGGATGCATATAATAATAGAAGAGGAGAAAAAATTAGGACTGAATCAGGAACAATGAATGAGTATATAAAATAATAGTTTTTGGATAAATATATTTAAAACACAAATGCAAAACCTTTAGATGTGAAAGAAGGGTTGCTTTGACATAACCCCTCCCCATTCCATGCAACAAAATTATGACAATATGAAATTTGCATCGTAGAAAATAAACATTATTCATTGTAAAAAACAAAGATTGTGTTCAATCAACATACATTTACCAATATTTGCAACGAGTTTGCAATGATTAACCCTTTTTGTTAGTCTGAACACAGCTAAAAATCCATTAAAATTAGGTTAAATGTTAATGCTTACTATCAAAAAATAAATACAATATCCAAGAATTACTTACAGGAAGTCCAAGATGGCCTCGGTCTCCTTTCTCACCCTTCTGACCTGTGGCTCCCTTTTCACCTCTGATGCCATTTCCTGGTTCTCCCTGTAACATTGTGTCATGTTATATACACACACACACACACACACACTTTGGGGAATATATAAAGAAAGAATATTTGTAATAAAATACGCATGTTGTTATTAATATCTAACCTTGGGCCCCGATGGTCCTTGAGATCCCTGAATGGAACAAAATACAACAATTACTGAAACAGGTGATTTAACATTGATGTTTGATTTCAGCATCTTTTATTGTCTGCATATTTTGCCATGCTATATAAACTTAGGTGTTGTGGATAATGTTTGGCAATTCAACACTGAAAGTGGTCATCACTATTGATATTATCTGAATTATAGGTAGTAGAGGCAAAGGCAGAGGTGGACTTAATTGAACAGAACCCAGCAATTCACTAGGACTAAACAAAGTCCAACAAAGAATTTGTCAAACAAAGTCCAAATTGAAGTTCAATGATCAAGTCAACATTAAACTAAAACTATCATAAAATTATGCTTAATATGAAATGTAAGCCCTTAACAAACAATAATAGATTGACTCCACATACCCATGACCATGTCTATTGCAGACTAATCTAACTGAGGTTACAACCTGACAGAGACTAAATGTGAAAATTACTCTAAGCTACAAAGCTGTCAAAGGAGGACAACCTGTAAAATCATTACATATTTAATAAAATCACTTACTGCAGGACCAACAGGTCCTGGGGGGCCTGGAGGACCATAGATCTAAAAACATTCAGACAAACACAAGCAGAAAGATTTTAGTACAGAAAGTGCTTCTAAACTTGCAGGTAAACAAGGTGTAATTTAGATGCACTAAGCAGATTTGTGAGCTAATCACCTACCATTTGTGCTCTCCCCCCTCCTCCTGGTTCACCCCTGGGTCCCTACAGCAAAGAAAAAACACAGAAAAACACAATATTACTATTTTCCATCTTTGTGTAATTTTAAATGGATGAATGCGAATGTGATTTCCCTATTTTCCCCAGGACTGCCAGAACAGTCACTGCATCCAGACAGATGTAGCATGACGGACATGATTGCATACCATTGCACCAGGTAATCCAATAGAGCCTGGGGCCCCTGTATCCCCCTTTTCACCAGTAGGGCCATCTAAACCCTATGGAACAAGGAAGGGGACATAAACATAATGATAGCAGGAGACAGTATTAAATCAGGGATGTATTTAACTTTTTAAAATTTTATTAAATTCTTCATTCTACCAAAATCTTCTTTCTACTATCAAAGTGAGGTCAAAGTAAGGACATCAACCAAGACCTGGTTGAGGTTAGAATTAGGTTTAGGTCAGAGGGTAGGGTCAGGGGGTTAGGGTGCGGGGGCTGAGGGGTAGGTAAGACATTATGTCTAAGTCCTCACAATGATTGAAGTATAAGGATGTGTGTGTGTGTGTGTGTGTGTGTGTGTGTGGCTGTGGGTGTGTGGGTGTGAACTTTGCAAAGTGAATTATTTATTTATGGTTTAGGTTTATTTATTTATATAGATCTTAATGTTCTATCATGTCTCATCTGATGCCTTTTGATTTTTTTTAAAAGTCAAGACCTACTTGTAAGGACATGTTATTTCTTGAGGTTTACTATAGTTATTGTTATTATTATCAGTAGTACCTAGCTTTATATTGCTATGTTTTTGTTAATTTTTTCTCCAGAATATGATGACATACATGTGACATATTCTGCTTCTTCTGCAAGATAATATGGTTCCTTGATGTCTAAATGAAGGATTGAGGATGCAAAATGGGATTGAGCATAGTGGTACTTCTGTGGGTGGGTGAGGTCATCTTCACTTAAGCAAATCCTTGCACAGATAGCTGTGGTTGTATGGGAAGAGATTCCCAGTGTGATGGTGGGATTATTCAAATTGACTGTTTAGTAACAGTAGGGATGTAAGTAAGTGCAAAATGGTCTATTTAGAGACATTTCCAGACTACAGAAGTTTACTGAACATTGATTTAGTTTTTGAAACATATTTACGGGATGGGGAGGCACTCTAGATACACAGATGAATGGACTAAAGGCCTGAAATAATATCCTTTAAATCTCATATTAATGACCCTACTCTTTAATTAATTAATTTAATCTATTCAGACATAAGACAAAAATACATGAATAAATGAAATATCATGTTGATTAATAAATTCTATGATAATAATTCTATAAGTTTTAGGGTCTTCTAATGCAATGTATTAATTATTACAGTTAATTCCAGCCTACACTAAGCTTTTCTTTAAGAGTACACTCTGCAATCCTGCATGGTTTCAGTGTGGTTTCATTCTTGGCTCATAGCATTAGCATTTCCTCTTGATCTACTAGCTGCCTCCCTCCTGAGCACTATGAAAAAGTTCAGTCTCTAGAGAAACACAGGGGCATAGGCTGTGCACCAAAATACAAGAACTGAAATTCCAGTCAATCAATGACAAGGTGCCTGGGGGGTTACGTTTACTTTGGTGAATCGATTCAAAGGTGAGGAGATCTTCGCCAGTAGAAGGGATGTTGGAATTGCACTTCACTCAGCCATCTTAGCAAAGTTAGCCTAGCATAGATCTACTTTCAATTTTGATATGTATTCATAATAATGAGGGGTGAGCCTGTTATGTTTGGTATTTACTTTGAACACCCAGAGAAGTGACATTAATGCAGGATCACACAGTGAACTTTTAACACAAAAATGGAGACAAGAGCAGCCATATTCAGTAAACGTCCACCTCTCACATGAGGGTATATTCTGCCTTCCTACCACTGTAAATGAAAAGGTAACTTCAGTGTTGTTCTTTGTATCTCGTCTAAGTTAATGAATCTCCCAAGGCAGTCATGTGATGTGGTATATTATGTGTTTAACACTGTCACTAACAGGTGATCCAGATGGACCCATGTCTCCTTTTTCTCCTTTGTGGCCTGGATATCCCATGACACCAATCTCGCCTCTGGGACCTTCTGGACCAGGTGGACCTGCAGGACCAGGTTCTCCTGGCTTCCCACGGGGTCCCTGAAATTACATGCATTAAAATGAACATGAAAAAATCAAGTTACACCAGTCTGCAACCCATTCATACAACTGTACTTAAGTACATTTTGAAGGTACCTGGACTTATTTCAAGTTTTTGTTTTGTTTTTCCTTTCAACTACTGTATTTTAAATTTCAACAGGGTACAATGTTGTATGATGCTTATGGTTAAGGTTGGGTTGTATTGTTGTATGATTGCATATTAAGTTTAATAACACATATTATTACCTTCTCTCCATCAAGTCCTGGGGGGCCTGGTAGACCAACTTCACCCTGAAAAAAACACCATGTCTGAATTATCATGTAGACAAAATGGACACAGTTAAAGACACCTATTTGTTCAGTTATTACTAGTTAGTTACTATTTGACAACATCTGCTTATTGGATGCCAGTTTCAGTTTTTATTTTCTGATGATGAAGGATTTTCATGCCGGTATTTCTATAGGGGCTTCTAATAAAACAGGTGATCACAATGTCTAGTTTTGTCAAATTCTATATTCACTACAGTAATGTGTGTTCATTTAACAAAGAAACATAAATCATAACAAAATAATTAAAAAAATGATAACAAAGAAACATAAATAATAAATATGTATCCAACCTTGGTACCAGGTAGTCCAGGGGGTCCTGGTAAGCCAGGGGGTCCCTTGAAGTAGAAGAAGAGGAATTCATATAATATGATACATTTTCTTTTAAAAAGTTGGATGTATTAACATGCTTGGGTAGACACTTTAGAAAGTACATACCATCAGAGGTATGTTACGAATATCCTAAAGAAAAAACAAGTTTAGTGAATAAACTTAATGATTCTTAGGTTTGCGTATGTCTGCATGTACAAATGTTAAGCTAATTAAGAAATTCATACATTATCATTGTTGTTCATTTCTGTTTTTCCTGGTTCCCCAGTAGGACCTGGTGGACCCTAAAAAGTGATAAACACCAAATATTATGAAAAGAATGATCATAAATATGTATAAATGTGTATGAAATGAAATTTGTGATATTTGTCTAGAGTTTTACGTTCTCAACATACCCGTGGTCCAGCTGGGCCTTGAGCGCCTATTTCCCCCTGTTGGTGAAAGATGATTGGACTTCCTTCAAATTCATCTTTAACATTAGTTTTAAAATGATTATTTTCCCCTTACCTTTTCTCCATGTTCCCCTTTATCACCCTGTATGAGGAATCAAATGCAGTGACTTGAGGTTTTGTTCATATATAATTGTCCTGATTACCACATGTGAAGATCCTAATCACACTTACCTTTGGCCCCATTAGGCCTGGCAGTCCTGGAGAACCTGGCTCTCCTTTAGTTCCCTGGAGGGTAGTAGTGGCTTCTCCTTTCTCTCCCTGCCATAGATAAAAATAGCGTTTATCTATACAAGCTAATACTACCAGCATAGCTTTCTTTCTTGTGAGAAACATTAATGCAAACTACAGAGAGAAACATTAGCCTTTGACAACACTGGGATCAAAATAATTTGACTGATGGATTTGACTGTCAAGTTAATATCCTCACATAATATTTAAATCCTTCCGAAGCATGATTCAAATATGGAATTATACCAAATCGCAAATATAAGCAGGCTCACAGACATGGGTTTGCTGTTAGTAAACTATGCAGTTTTCACTCAGCTTTCACTCAGATGGAACCAAACTGATTTGTTAGGGCTTACTCATGGTTCATGATTAAGAGAACAAGTCAGTCATGGAGACCACACCACTCCAACAAATGTTATTAAAGCACTGCCATTAACACAAAATAAAATCATATCAAGACATCATTGTAGTCTTAGTTGGCAAGTTGAGAATACATTAAAAAAAAGAAAAAAAAATTTGTCTCTTAGTATCTCAGTTACTGAAAGATTTAAAATGACCCATGACCCAATCTGTTAGATGCTCATTTCACTCCAGGCCTACCCTGTAGCCCCTCTTGCCAGGGATGCCTGGGGTACCAGGGATGCCAGCCTGTCCCTTCGCAGTAAAAGAAGGCATTAAATACAGCAGAATATTGAGCTATATGTCCTAAAATTGCAGCCACAATAACAGATGAGTCCGAACATAACTTTACCTTTAACCCAGGAGTGCCAGGGAAACCTGGTGCTCCCTTCAATAGCCAAACATTGTGGGAAAGGAAGAAATGAAAATCAAGAGTTTTGTCACATATTCACATTGTTCTAATTTATAGAAAATACTGAAAAGAAAAACTCATTCACCTCTGAAACTGGCTGTTAAACATTGAAAAGAAAGATTTTTTTCCAGTTCATCTGTATTAACTGTATTAAAACTATTTTAAAAAGGATTACATATTCCTTACTATTAAATATTTTAGTAACTACCTTCATAAATACATGTCCAGCAGAAGTCATTAGCATATTTCTACCTTCTGTATCACCTGAAACTTTAACAAAACTACCTGACAATTAAAATATGTCTCAATGGCCTCCTCAAAGAACTGCTCATAGTTTAGTTATTAAGTCTTAGTGTTCAATGCCTAAACTGTTGTTCTTAAAGTCATAGTCAAAAGTGTAAATCAACATTGAAACATAAGTGCAAAGTATTGCATGGATATTTCAGATTTTTTTTTACATTTTTGTGTATAGAAAATCTTTAATTGTATTTCTGTCAAGATTTGATATGTCATACTGAAGAGGGCTCATCCAAGGATAAATCACGTTTTTAATCCAAGATCTGAGATTAGAAACAGGTATGAGATAATTCAGACGGATAATTTATCTGCCTGAATCCATAAAACCAGAGTGAAATGTCATGATTGGCAGCTGCACTCTGCTCATAAATTGGGTGGAGGTCAAATATTACTTCTCTAACACAGGTTGTATAACTGAAATGACAAGATGGCGTCAGGATTGACTGGCTTCAGTTTAGCACCATAAGAATAAGTGTTCATCTTTATCAAGTCACTGACAGACTGAAGTAATCGCACAATCTCTTTTTTTCATTTTTAGCAAGACACAAACACAAGTATGAGGGCTCATCCAAATATGACAAATATGTCATGTTTCAGGTAGCACTGGTTTTAAACAATGACAGATGATTTTAATAAAATCATAAAAACCTATACATATTTACTTTCAGTTGGGCAACTCATTGTGTAAGGGAAATTCATTCAATCAAAGATACATTTCATTAGGCTCTTGTTATGAAATGCATACTCTCGAATGTCATCTACTGCTGCTCTCAAAAGGAAAGGGAGTGCTGTTTTTACAGCTCTGACATAACTTTCTAATCCATGTTCTCTGGACCACAGTGGTAGTTGAGAAGAAGTTTAGAAGATCTAAGATACTACTTTTTTATCTGTTTTCTCATTTCTATTGCCTGTAGGGAACTTTCAGTTGGAGCATTGTCTGTGGTGTATGACGACTGAGATGATGCACATACACAGAATTGCTAGAAGTCTTGGTTCCTTTGCTGACACAACACATTAGGGGATTGGCCTGCAAAAGCACTTTCTCTGTATTATTGAATAATAAAAGTCTTTCCAGGTTGTGGTTTTCTTTGGAGTAAAGAAAACGCACCCTTCTCAAGGTTTTTTTGCTTGTGACCTCTTCTTCTTCCCATCTGTCTGTCATTTGTGAGGCTTAATCGAAAAAGCAGGAACCCATAAATGTTTGCAACCATGTTGCTGCCATGCTACTCTTGCCAAACAGATGTGGCCAGATGCTGCTGGTCCTGGACTCTATCATAGATGGATTGAGATTTACAGTGAAGAAGAAGACACTGTGGAGCTACTGTTGTCGATACTGAGGTTTGGACTAAAACTTTCCTGGAATTTCATCAGCTATCAGCATGTATAATTCTTTTAGATTACTTCCAATTATGTTTCAATCAATGCATATTCAAAATTATAAATAATCCCAAAAATGTGAAAGGATTTTAAATATATGTAATAATAATTATATTAATATATAAAAAGGGTCCATTCTATTTTTGATCAGATCCTCCTGCAGAGTGATCAGCAGGTTTGTGAAGATAGCAGACCATATACAGAGAGGGCAGTGACTGGCTAATAAAAGCATTCAACAGTAGCCAATCAGGATTGTATTTGTCAGTCAGTTTCAGGTAAGTCAGGATCAAAGCTCCTTGCAAAAAACTTCAAGTGAACAAAGTGAAGGGAATTTAATATAATGGCCATTTAGTTGTTACAAATGTTCTGCTGGGAATTCTTCTGACTTTATATAATTCACCTGCCTACTTTACAATAACTGTATTCCCTGAAGAATGCAGCCATGCAGAAGAATAGCTTGCTGGTCTCTTTCTGTGATTAAAACAGGGGAGCTGAAAAAGAGATATCCAGATATCCAAATGACAGATGACATCACAAGACTACAGACTGTTATAATACAGTGATATATGATAATAGTATAGTAATTCATGCATTTTAAAATAAATTAAATAATAAAAATGCATTTTATATTAATATGAAAATTATGTAATTCCAGGACCTCACATAATTAAGTAGCTACAATTAATGCCTAATTTGCATGATGATTTCTTGTCTGTCCTCTTTGTGGCCTCAAACTCAGTGGCCTAATGTACTAATGAAGCAGGAAATAGAACAAGAACTCTGGCCTGATCTTTGAAAACTCTAAAGTAAGATGGAAGAAGCTATTGAAGTTTATAAGGCAATAATCTGCACGGAAGCTCACAGGAAGAAGGTTCCTCTCAGCCACAGCTGTAGCCAAGCTTTAAAATATTGGAAGTCTTTCCGATGACCTATTCAGTTTCAATGAAAATGGTAGTATTTCAGATAAAATTTAAATGCTTTTCACAACATTGAGATATAGTCTATTGAAGTATGATTGTCACTGAAAGCATTACAAGGAAAAAAAGGATTGTGTTGTTTGATTATAGTCATTTATCTGATTTTTATCTTTAGTCTTATAATTACATGTTTGCTTTTAACATCTATAATACTGTACTTTTGTCATCCGCCCCAACAATAATAACTGAAATTGATCTGCAACAGTTGCCATGTACATGCACGTGTTTGTCCTCAAGAGGAAGCCTCCTAAGCTGTGGAAAAAAGTGGAGAAGGGCGAGCACGTGGAGAGTATTAGGAGCATAGCTCACTGTGACCCCTTCCAAGCCTCAAAGTCACTGTTGCCTTTGCTCAGTTTAGAGTGTATGTGTGTGTGTGTGTGTGTGTGTGTGTGTGTATGTGTATGTGTGTGCGTGTTTATTTTGTTTAATGAGATTGTTATACGTTTCCAGAAAACTGATTTTCGAACCAACCAACGGTGCAGCAGATGTTGCCTGCATCATTTTGTGAGGTCAGCAGTTGTTTTACAATGTTGTTTTCTGGTATTAATTTTTCAATAATATACTGTTCAATTCCATTTTTTGTTATTTGAGGAGAGCTCACACCAATCAAGAAAACCTAATGACCTGAATGAATAAAAACTGAACACAGATTTGACATGCTTGCAATTATTCTTTTTATCATCTGACCCATTCGCAGTACCAAAAAGGGACAGGATGTCATAAAAAGGCTGTGAAAAGCCACAACCTTTTTCTTTCCTAATGTCCTGACCTCATCATAGCTTTAAAGGCCCTAAAAGGCACAACTCTTTACTTAAAAATATTCTTTATCCTTTGAATGAAAAATCTCCCAAGACAATCAAGTGGACAAACCTTTGGGCCCTCGGGACCAGATGGGCCGACATCACCTCGATCACCCTGCACAAACCAGAACAGAAGGTTTCAAAATAATTTGCAGATTAAACATGTATTCTACATTTGTCCAATTTGCAGCACACATTACAGCTGATTCTATTTTTGATGTTGATGAGCTCACCTTTTGTCCTGGAACACCAGGCTCTCCCTGTACAGACAAAGATCAAGTTTACAGACAGATACAACTACATTGTTTTCAATTCAGCTAAATGGAAACATAATGGTGATATAGTCTGCTTGAAAAGCTTTTGAGATTACATGGACTGCAGGGATTTTTTTTCTGGATTTAAGCCTTTTAAAGTCTTGCATTGCCACCAGAACAATCTTTCAGCTATAAAATCTGTCACAAGGAAACACCACCACTGTGGGTCAATAGAGAAGTGTTGTCCAACCAGTCCATTGTGTCCAACCAGAATGCCGCAAGCAGTATTAATGTACATATTTATGATATATAAAAAAATCTTTAATATACAGATACAGAATTAAAAATATACAAATAATGTACAGCAGGGCAATGGTAGTATGAAGATGAGTGCATGTAGTGTCCTGAATCTGGAGGTTCCAAGTTCAGAGATTATTTTAGTGCCTGCCAGAGGGTAGGACTGCAACCAGACTATGTGCAGGATGGTAGGGGTCTTTAGAAATCAATGTTGCTGCTGGGCAGCTGGATGAGTACATATCCAGGGCTGCCATCATGCCCTGAGTCTTTGCATGAGCATGATCCTGCTTAGTGGAGAATTTTGTTAGGGGTTGGTATTCACCAATCAGCTCTGCCTTCTTTGCAGGGTTTTGGTTGTCCTCAAAATGATTGTGGAAGCTGTTAAGCTCAAAGAGGAAGGAGACATAAGATGGTGGTGACGAAATGGTGTGTCGATAGTCAATGATGACCTGTATGTCTGTATGTCTACAGGGTGCTGGAGAGTTCATGGGAGTTTGCTTAATAAATTGACATGTGTTAGAGAAGGCATCCATGTCCCTCATAGCTTCCTGTGGGAGTATGGGATTGGAGATCGTCTGCTAAAGGTGGTACAGTCCCTGTTCAACCAGAGCAGGAGCTTGGTTCACAATGCCGACAGTAAGTCAGACCTGTTCCCAGTTCATGTTGGACTCCAGTAGGGCTGCCCTTTGTCACCAGTTCTCTTCATAAATTCTATGGATAGAGTTTGTAGGCATAGAGGGGGCTAGAGGGAGTTCGGTTCAAGAGTCATTTCATCTCTGCTTTACCAAGTCTGAGGTCATGGTTCTCGACTTGAAAAAGATGTCTAGCCCTCTCCAAGTTATTGGAGAGTCCCTGCCTCAATTGGAGAAGTTCAAGTATCTTGGGGTCTTGGTGACATGTGAGGGTAGGATGGAGTGTGAGATTGTGCAGGTGGATCAGTGCAGCCTCTGAAGATATGTGGTTGGTGTATCTGAGCATTGTGACAATGAAGGAATTGAGCCAAAAGGAGGAGCTCTCAATTTACTTGTCAATCTATGTACCTACCCTCATCTCTGGTCTTGAACTTTGGGTCACAACAAGAACAAGATGTTGTATGAAAAGAGTTTCCTCTGTAGTAGAGCTGCATGCTCCCTTGCAGATTCACAGGAGGAGCTCTGTCACTTAGGAGTGTTTTAATATTTCTTATATGCATTTTCACATCCCAGTATTTTGCTCACCTGGACATAAACACCCTATATACCATATTGATTAAGGCCAAGGTGCTAAATGGACACTGTGTTTTTTGCACACTTCAAATTCAGTCCTCAGTGTTACATCATTAATAGATCAGCGTGCACATTTTTTTTACATCAAGTTTGCATGTTTTTATACAAGCAAACCTTTAGTAAATCAGACCCTATGTCTTTCTGTCTTGAGTTTGTCCTGCAGCACAGTTTGACCCCTCAGAGCACACTTATTGTCTTCATCGTGGGTTTTCACACAGTGAATGAGTGGCGAATGCATAGGGGAGAGGGCTGTTGGGGACGGGTGTTGCTGACATACACAGTAAAGTGTCTTGCTTCCTCTAGTATGACAGGAAACCTGTTGGTGCAATCTGGGGAGGACTAACATCAGTCATTAGATTGCATTTCTAAGTCCTAGAGGGGTCATTCTGACATCAGGGCACTAAACCAGATTTATACGTTGAGCAGACATACAAATAGTAGTAGTTCAGTCCAGACAAGGGTCTGGACTGAACTACGCAAGACAAAGATGATCTGCACATCTGGTGGATGTGTCATGTTCACTCACAACTCTTGTTTGTATCATTCCAAATTCATTTAAGAATAACTTACCTTGAGATAATGTAATAATGTGATAATTTCACAATTCAATGCAAAAGCATACTGTTAAAACATCCAGTGATTATGTGATACTTAGGCCTTTTCTATATGCGTGGCAGCAGTACGTTTTGAAAGAACTGTTTGGGCGAGTGAAGAATTGTATTTACCTTCAGTCCTGGTAAAAGCTGAAGAAAGTAGAAATTACAAGGGTTAATGTCAAAAATATATTTTCTTACTTCATTTGGAATTCTTAATTTCAGATAAAAGCTTACTCTTGGGTCTTTTCCTGGTTTGCCTGGTTCACCAGGTTTTCCCTGAATGAAAAAAGAAAGGTTTTATTATGTTTTTCCCTCAAATACTCATTTTGATTCTGAACAGGATACTGATACTGGATCCACAGTCAATGTCTTAAAGAACATTTCAATTTGAAGGATTTCATCCAGTTTTTCATGTAGCCATCCAATGGATTTGAGTCAACTACATGGAGCCATTGGAATTAAATAAATTATTTATTTGTAATACATGAATCTGTCAGTTTTAGAAGGCCTGAGTTATAGTTGAATGCTAGTTAAAAAAAAACAAAAACAAAAAAAAAAAAGTTATGTAATCTGATTTTCACATCAGCTGCAACAAACTGCACTCACAGGTGGACCGCTAGCTCCATTCAGGCCTGGGGTCCCTGGGGGTCCAGGGGGCCCTGGAGGTCCTGGGGGTCCTTGTGCTCCAGGCTCACCCTGCTGAGAGACCTTGAGTTACAACCTGCCATGCTAGTGTAGATATAACTACACTGGCCGTGTCAGACACAACAAGCTCTCGTTACACTGCAAAGAAGTGCAGAAGGGGACATTCAGAGACAAGGGTCAGTAAGGCAGCAAGGCAGACAGTTTTAATATGTGAACATGGAGATTTGGGTGCTCAGTACAACAAGGACCAATTACTCTCCTCAGTGATCATATCAGTGTTTTGCTATGGCTGAATCATCAATGTCATTGATAACTTTGTGACCTACTTTTTTCAGAGTCCTAGACCAGGGGTGTCCAAACTATTCCACAAAGGGCCGTGTGGCTGCAGGTTTTTGTTTCAACCAGTCAAGCACACCCTGTTTGACCAATCAGCTGTCTGAAGACTCAGACGAGTTGATTAAATGAGTCAAGTCTGGTGTGATGCTGCTGGGTTGGAACAAAAACCTGCAGCCACACGGCCCTTTGTGGAATAGTTTGGACATCCCTGTCCTAGACAATCCCTTGAAGCTGGCCAAACACCAGTGACAAATGGAAAATCACATCCGTAAATGAGAGGTCAGCAGTCACATCTCACTTCAGAGTCTAGTTGTGGAATTTATTTTAGAGATAGTATAAAGAACTATAATTTTTTTTCTAAGTGGACCTTCAGTAAAATTGTAATGGTAATGATTCTGTTCTTTATTCTTGGGTTTCTTTTCTTTGGATTTATCTACATTTATGTTTTTGTCAAAGGCTCCAGTTGGCCTAGCTGTCAAATATGACTGATTTTCAAGTTTGACAATGACTCCAGCTTCTAATTACTATTTTCTTTTAATTACTACTAGCTGACAACAAGAACACTGCAAGTGCCAAGCCTCAAACTAAAGCTGAGGTAACAAAAACGAAAATAACAGCATAAAGGATCTTTTGCTGAAAGGAAACGTGACATGGTTGCATTATGCAATAGTGACTCCCCATCAGAGAGCAATCTCTAGTAGCAGGATGCCAGATAAGGCAATATCATTTCACTCTTATTCTTATCATTATAAGTCAAAGTAAAGAGCAAAAAACAAAAATAACAAAAAATAATGTTGAAAATATATTGTATTGGTATTTATTTGATTTGATTTGATAGTCAAATAAAAGTGTAAGGCTGACAGCTGAACTGTGTATGTGTAGAGGTTTGACATTTACCACTACACTTGCAAACATTACAAATTGACCACACTTCATTTTGGCATACTTTGGCTCCATTTTTGTGAAAGCTATTGGAGACAAACCATCATACTATCATACCACCAGCATATACTGTATGGCAGAGGGTTATAAATATATCGCTATATGTACTACAGCTGGGGATATATATGAGAACATGCTTTTCTTCATAATCTGACCACATTACACTCAGCTATTAATTACTGTGGGACAACCTTGTGAGATAACTTCCTCTAGCATAGTAGTTGGGTGTATTCAATATGTGGCAGAAAAAGTCTGTTATCCAAATACAGTAGTATGTTCTGATGTAGAGCAGGCAGCAAACATAAAATAATAAAAAGCAAATGCTGACTAAGCCAACCATGAATTCTTCACTAACCACCACTTTTTCTTCACGAACTGTGGTTAAAGCACTCAGTATAATGTATCATAATGTAAACTTATGAATATATGTATTTCATTTCTATGAAAAACGGAATACAGGAAGACAGATGTAGAACTAGAGACAGTAGTAGTGAATGGATTCCATGATGATAAAAGAAGTATTTATAAAATAGACCTTACTACCAGAAGAGGGAGACAGATAATGCAAAAAAATATATAATAGTGTCATTTTGTGTGAATGTGTGTGTGCGTGAGTGCGTGTGTGGTTGGGGGAGGAGGGGGGTTCAGTCATTGTTTAAAATCAATTATTGTTATTCTTGGTCCACCTTCATTGACCCTGAATGTTTCCACTGACAGCAAATCACTGATATCCACCAAAACAATGATAACAAATTGTTCATCCTAGTTTCAATATTTAAACATTTATAATTATGGAGATATTGTTTTAGTGTACAAAGAAAAGTCTGTTTTATGTCATTGATTATTTATTATTCAAGATTAAAGAAACCTAAATAGAAATTATAGAAGCAGCTTTTAGCATTTATACTATATGTCTTATTAAAAAATTTGACACAATGAGCATTTCAAATTAAGCACTGATTATAAAGCAATGGCAGCCATTAGCATTAGGGGGGAAAGAGAATTGTACCTTGAGGCGTTTTAGGATTAGAGGGCTTATTGAGGGCATGTTGCGCACGGTGATGGGCAACATCTGACAGGGGCAGTCACAAAGCACAGGAAAGGTCACCAGGAGGCCAGAGAAAGGAAAAACCAGGAGAACGAAGGAAGAAATTGGGAATATGCAGGAAAAATAGAAATAGAACATGTGAGTGAGAGGCAAGGAAATGGGAAGGCAGAAAAAAGGCACCAGAAAAGCAAACTATGGGCCTGGCATGGGGATGGTTGATGTACAAGGATGTTTTTATTTTAAAATAGCCTGAAAATGTTCAAATCCTATCCTGCTCTGTCCTGTAGCTGACACATCCTGTATTCATGATTTCAGTGCATCAATGGTCCCCATAAAGCTGGAACCAGGCCCCTAGAATGCAATGGAGCAGAGGTGGGTGCCAGTCTTGCCACAAAGAGTAGTGCAGTAACCAGTACACATAAGACTTACGGTGGCCAACTGTCCAACACAAGGCTGTACAATACGCCGCTTCTGTTGAGATGACCAGCATGATCAGAGGCATGTTTAGGAAAAAGCTACATATAGTTTCACTGATTCCCAACAGACACCAAGCATAATTAACTGCCAACAACTTGCCTACTTTGCACTTAGTGTATATATTTCCATATGTTGTTTTATGCAGATGTATCAGCCATAGATTATGTCATATGTGGGCCTTTTTAGGTTATAAAAAGAGAGAGGATTTAACTTTATATAACATTCCAATTTAAAAAAAAAGAAAATAATTGATCTATTAAATTAAAATAGTGTTTCTTAAGAGTCCATTTAATTGATTATTAATTGCAATAATATGAATTAGAAGAAGAAGACGAAGATGAATTGATTTATAGTGTAGAGTATTTTCAATGCTTTACACTGGCTCATTTTAACAAATTATTCACAATTGTCATCACAAGCTGAGCTATATTGTGGAAATATATACAGTGTGTTATTGGTAAATATAAGTAGGGACAAAAACACAGTTAAAGTAGGCAAGTGTGCTGCAAAGTCCTTCAATATTACCGGCTATCCACCACAACAGGAACAGTGAAACTCAATTCACACAGTTCAGTCCTTAAGTTCCATTTTTGAGAGACTCAGAA
Organism: Lagocephalus sceleratus; assembly: GCA_911728415.1. Taxonomy (NCBI): domain Eukaryota; kingdom Metazoa; phylum Chordata; class Actinopteri; order Tetraodontiformes; family Tetraodontidae; genus Lagocephalus; species Lagocephalus sceleratus. The sequence goes on from CAJVRN010000021.1 coordinate 144,332, forward strand.
TTATGTTAATGTAAATTTCATTCTCAGTCAAAGGGGTTTTAGGAAATGTAGGTTTTGAGTTTATTCATATATTGGCATTCTTTAAAGAAATAAATCTGCATGATAACTGTTATCATCGTAACATCAGATTGTATTCTTGTGGGTGGAGAGCAGAGGTTGAGGTGTTCGGCCATGACCTCTCTTTGCGGCATGACTTGGTGACACCCCTGCGGAGTGTTATCTACCGGGGTGTTTTGAAGCACCCACAAACCTTCAATGTCAGAGCCTGACTGGAGCGCAAGGCAGCCAGGGTTTTCAGAGGAAGATCCTGCACAAAGAGGCCCTGCACACCAGGGAAGTGGTCATTTCAGTCAGCAACAACCACACACAGTCGGGGGCCATTTTAAAAGGTTTCATGTAACAGAAAAAGCTGCTCTATTCACTGAGTGACAATGTGATCAAAACACTCAAGTTGAGTGTTGTTTTTCAGTAGTTTAAAGTTTACTACCTGAACTAGCTCACACCGCCTCCTGCAGGAGTCTCTGAAGATATATGAAGCCATTAAATATTCACTATGAGTCCAACTTGTGGCATAAAAAAATAAAACCCATTCATCTTATGAGAAGCAGTTTAATGACTGAAAGCCTAAATCATGCTGCAAAAAGGCTACTTTTCTAAAAAATAGCCTAGTAGACAGGAGACACCCACACCCAGGCTGGTGTCACCTCTGAGCAATGGGAAAACTCAACTCTAAAGAACTCGCCATCACTGCACTACCAGCCTGCTAACCTCCTGCAGCATCTTCTGTTGCATCTTCCTGTTCTGATATTATAAAACATGCATTTGGATATGTGAAAGGTTATACATTGTACAAAAGATACCAGCACTCATTCAATTATTGTCAGAACATTTATTTTTCATGATGAAAGGATTATTTTTTTTTAGAAACTGCTAGTGAGAGTGTGTGTTGTTTTCTTACCCTGTGTGTATAGTCTCCGCATATTCCCTGGAAAATAAAGCAAACTTGAATAATAAATAAAAACAATTTCATTTTTTATTATACAGACAAACCTCGGTACCTGAACGTTTCAAAGTTCAAACAAACCGGTACTCGAACCAAAAGTTAAATTTTTCTCGTGGCCAAACAAAAACCCGGAGCTGGAACTTGGCTTTATTGGGACACCCAATGATGCCCGAGCAACCGAAGCGGTCTGCCTACTTTCAGCGTGGTCTACGTACGTTGCCGTGTGTGTGTGTGCGTTGTGTGCATTGTTTGTTGCCTTATTTTTGACTGTTATTTACATTGTGCCAGTCCAGTCCAAGCAAGCCGTAGTTGGTTTGTAAAATTAAAGAAAAGGAGCGGCATTCACAATGTGGTTCGTCACAGTGAAGCAGCAAGTTCAGACACAAAAGCAGTGGAGGCATTTAAGAAAGAAATAGCTGTTTATTATTATTTCCATACAATTTGTTAGTTACTTTATTTCTGTTTAAATTGATGTATAAATAACGTTAGGATTATCAAATGGGAAGCAATTTCACCCTCAAGAATGAATTCAATTCTATTTATTTTATTTCAAATGGGGATAATTAATTCGGTACTTGACCAAATCGGTGTTTGACCAGGCTTCTCGAACAAATGCTGGTCGAGCACCAAGGTTTGATTGTATTGAGTTATCCTTTAGAATCAGTTCCAAAATAAAAGTCTAGACATTTTAATCATTTCACAGCTCTATAATTAAAGAGTAAGCAAGTATCATTAGTTTGGTTTAATGTAAAAAAGCAGTGAGAATTCTACATTATAGTGGCACAGGAGGGTATTTGTGTAATAGTTCTCACCTTGTCTCCCTTGGGTCCAGGTTCCCCCTAGAAAGCAAAATTAGACATCTCATCTCAAAAAGATCAGCAAGATGAACTCAGGATCTCAAGTTGCAGAAACTTACTGGAAGTCCTTTAGGGCCACGCTCACCCTAAATGACAACAAACAATCATCAGTTAGTATTTTATAGAGACTGCACACAGTAAAATGAATGACGTCGTGTCGACCATTAAAAGAGCAGTTCCTCCAACTTTGACAGTGTGGGTGTATCATGTGTTGATTAATGAGCCTGAGCAGACAAAGAATCCACCTACTAGTGGAAAACCCACACAAACCCAAAAGCTGCAGCCCTGAAATGGGACAGGATGGAGAGCAGACTATTTACCAAATAATCTATTTGTCATCAATATAATCAAATATTAGATAATACAACAATTACATGGAACAAATATTTCTTAATGTGATCCCTGACTGGACTGGTCTGCTACTAAACAAGCTGGGACCTGCTGTCCTGACCTCTGAGCAGCTGGTTACTGGTCTGCTACAGGTTAATGGTCTTCCATAGGTTACTGGTCTTGTATAGGTTACTGTTTTGCTACAAGATGTTGGCCTGCTACAGGTTACTGGTTTGCTACATATTACTGGTCTTCTATAGGACACTGGCCTCCCTATATGGTTGGTGGCCCGTATCCAGCTCCAGGAGATGGTCTGTTGGACGGGACCACCCAGAAGTGTTAAGTGCAGCATGGTGGATGCTGACGATACTAATGAGAGCTTAAATTCCTGTATGTGTATGAAACCTCAAAGACTAACCATGTCTCCTTTGGCTCCATTGTGACCCTATATGAAAAGAAAAAACATAGTAAATAAAACTGAGCTTCCTTTAATAAATATCCACAACATAATAAACCCCATTGCAATAATAAACTCAATCTTAGCTTTCTTTGATTCTTTTTGCTTAAAATAACAGGACATTCAATGGTTGCCAATTTCATGAATTTACTTAGATTTCATATTTTAAAAGGAATCTATAACTCACTGGTTTGCCATCCAACCCAATCGGACCCTAGAATAAAGGATGAAAAGGATGAATGAAATATGAATGAAACATTTTAAAGTATTAAATCAACTTAGCCCAAGTTGTAAAAGAAAGTTTTCCGATGATGTCAATCCTAGTTCATAAAATAAATATTAAATCGAAAATATCAAAATTAGGTTAAAAAAAAAAAAACATAAATATACTCACAGGAAAGCCCGGAAATCCTCTTGTTCCAGGTTGTCCCTGAAAAACAGTTGTAGCCAAATTCAAAATTTGTGTTGATGTTTTTTGCTGCATGCTAATATTGAGTGGAACACAAGTGTGTTCCCTTGTGAACACACTAGATATGTGGAAATCCACTCTTTGGTCTTAACATCAATGCTGAAAGGAACAAGCCAACACTCCTGTTGGAGGTTCAGTTATGGTTGAGTTCATCCCCATCCCTAAGAAATACTGCATCATAGGATTAAGTGACTACAGGCCCGCAGCCCTGACATCTGCAATCATTAGAATGTTTGAGACTGTTGCTGTCTCACAGGAAGGACATTACCAGACCCCTGCTGAGCACTCTGCAGTTTGAATATCTACTACAATATATATCGACTATGAGTATCGACTACATCCTCTAGAGAATGCAGTCAACTACATCCTCTAGCCCTTGGACTTGCTGGGGGTCATCCCAGAGGTTCTCAGCCCCAAACTGATCCAGCTCACAGTCCCAGCTGCCACCTTTCTGTGTATCAGACACTTTCTGAGACAGGGGACAGCAGGTTAAGCTGTGGAAGAGGACAACCAAAACTTGGTCCTTCCCAACACTTGGTCAATCGGGGTTGGTGCCTCCCAATAATGCATGATCTCTCCACACTCTTATCACTATACTCCCATGACTGCAGAGGCCTGGTTGGAAAACTCCTGAATTGATTCTTCTGATTCAAAGAAGACACAATGAGCATTGGCCTCAGCAGAGAAGGCTTTCATATAGACAGTACGTATCAGCTGTAAAACCCTCCTGGTTTCCTGGGATCACCATTTCCTACAACCTGAAATGGTGAACCAACACAGACAGCATCATCAAAAAAGCCTAGCCTATCCTATGATGGACCTCCTGCTCCAGCTCAGTAAGTTCAACCTTCCTCAATAGCTGCTGAACCAGTTCTAGTCTGCAGTCATTCGAGTCTCTTTTCTGTTTGTCTCTGATTGTCTGGTTTAGACTGAAGAGGACAGCAGAGGGAATCATCAGTGTCAAACAGCTTTCCATCCAGGAAGCTTTACACCTCCAGAGTCAGTAAATGAGCAGCAAATATCACTGCTGATCCATCACATCCTAGACATAACCTCTTCCCACTGCTCCCCTTGAAAAGGCATTACAACAACACAAGGACACAAGAATGCTTTCTTCTTCCTAGAGGCTGTCAACCCAATCAACCCCTGAATCTGTCCAACACTGTCCACTGGGGTAAAGCATTCACTTATATTTATTCAGTGTTTATTTATCTTATCTGGAATACTGCATCTTTATTGCATTAATATTTTTGCTCATCAGCCACATGCGTGTGTGTTTGTGTGTGTTTGTGTGTGAGAGTGTGTGTTCCTGTAAAGGACCTTTTGGCTTCTCACAACTTCATAGGATTGTTTAAGGATGAAGACTTGGTTTAAGGTTGAGGTTAGAACTGGGTTAGGGTTAAGTCAGGTCAACGGATCAGTTGGGAAAGGGTAACGGGGCTGGGTAAAACATTATGTCTATGAAAGTCATCACAAAAATGGAAGTTTAAGGATAGGGGTGTGTGTGTGCATGTGCACGGAAGTGGGTGAAGTTAACGGAGTCAAATTCCCTGTTTCGCTGCACATGGCAAATAAACATGATGTGTTTTGGAATATATCTTCTTTGTAGCCCACCATTGAGTACTAAAGTCAAAACCCTACCATGATAAAAATCCCTGAATCATCCCACGACTAAAACAACAAGTACTTGAGCCTCTGCCTGCCGACATAATTTCCCAGCATTTACCTCAAAAAATAAATACTTTCTAGATGAGACAGAACACAACAGCTTCACCTGCTGTGTTAATGTACCTTCTATTTGTTTCTGACTGACCAACACTCTAAGTTGGCTTCATCAGAGAACATCTTCCACACCCCACCTTGGAATTTTAAAAAAATATGTATTATTCTCCAGATCAAGTGTATACACACATGGGTAAACAGTAAACTGCAATAAGAGGCCCAAAAAACAGATGTAGCCTCAAATTCATGCCAGTATCATTTGGGAAAAGAAAAAGGAAATTGACAAATCATGACAAAAAAGAAGAATTGGATGGGGTTGACATTGTTGTTTTGGTCAAAATAATGACGATAATTCAATTTGCTGGTTACTGTTGAATCTTTGGCTACCTGTTATCTTAGACTACCTGTGTGAGCCAACTACATTCCTTCACATATGTCACACACTGTCATTTGACATCCTTCATGATAAAAACTAGAGATCATAATACTCCAGTTTTAGCTTCTCTTCATTGGCTTCCCATAAAATCTAGAATTGAATTTAAAATCATCCTCCTTACCTACAAAGCCCTGAAAGGCTGGACTCACCAACCCTTATTTATGCTGCTATAGGACCAGGCTGCTGTCCTGGTCTCACCAACCTGTCCAGTCTTCATGTATGTCTGTCAGATGTTTGTCTATCGTGCCTCTTCTGTTTCTCCTTCTTCTCACTCTTCTCTGTTTTCTACCTGGCTGGCCTTCGGCATGTTCTAGCTGTGCCTGGGTGGGTTCTCACAACATGTACACCTGGGGATTAGGTTAATTTAAGACACGAAATTATCCTTAAGTGTGAATGTGAGAGTTAATGGTTGTTTGGTCTGTTTTTTTGTGTCAGCCCTGAGACTGACTGGTGACCCCCCTTCAGCCAGTGGCAGCTGGGATATGCTCCAGTGCCCCCATGATCCTCTGTAGAGGACTAAGTGGTAGAAAGGATGGAGAGATGGATGAATTGAATGATTACTGTTGTCAACAGTTGTTGCTGGTAAATCAAGCAAAGGAACCCTCTGCAATGCAGGATGGTATTCTCAGTGAAGAGGGAACTTCATTACACTTCATGAGTGAAAACACAAGAACTTACAGGGGGGCCTCTTGGTCCAATTATGGAAAGACCTGGCTCGCCTGGTGCTCCCTGAAGGCACAATGAACAGACAATTAATGACAGACATCAATTAACAATGAATGCATAAGTGATTTACTTCTGTACACTGAATTTGGGAGACACTGTGCGCCCTGTAGGTACCTACTTCCAGGTACCAATACATACCAACCAAGGTTAAATTCACACTATTGTTCATGTTGAGTGGACACTTAAAACCATATGCAGGTATTCTCAAGACAGATGGCTTGCATAACTAAAATCCAAAGCAAAATATTGGCTAGAATGTGTTATGTGTTGTAAATTTTACGGCCTTGAGAATTTTATTTTGTGTCACTTTGACACAAACTATTACAAAAATATATCCTTTTTCACATTAGAACAAACCTGTTGATGCTCTTTGACCCCTACAGGGTCTTTCCAACAAACCACTGGGTTTATTGGGTGTTTTGGTATTGGACAATACCAAATCATTTTGTCCATCTCATCATAGACACGTCTACGAGAAAACATCACATGTAGTACAAATTCCCATCAAGTTCTAACAGTATGTCTCCTTCCTAGAAATAAAATGGAAGTCAGTAGATTCTTTTAGCTGAACCTGCTGGGCAGGTTTCTATGTCTGCTCTCTCTGAGTTGGTCAGAGGATGGGATTACTTTTGTTTTGACAGTTCACTTAAACCACTTTCATTACACAAGTGAGGGCACATTTTTAGTAGCCAGTTTTTGGTATGATGACATGCACAAAATGAAGGTAGCTAAAAATATACCAGCAGCCAAAGAAATGTGAGGAATATAAAGAATGTGCTAAAGGTTTTTTCTCAAACTTAACATAAATCATGGACCAAATGTATAAATCATGTGTCTGACTGATGCGGGTGGTGCAGTTGCTCTGATGAATATGCAAAAAGAAACACACACACATCTTACAGATACACTCAGTAAAGGCAGGAACATAAGATCAATGACTGATTCTGTGAAACTGCATGTTGTAAAATGTATTTTCTCTCCCTCAATTTACTATCACAAATGTCCAATTTCAGTTGTCTACAGCAAGCAAACAAAAATAATCACTTATTATTTCTGTCAGGGGGTATTTGAACCTGAACTCCGTGATACCAGCCATTTCTACCTTGAGGTACAATTTCACTCTTTTCTCGCCCACTCGGTGACTCATATTTATGGTGTCTTCTTTAAAACAGAGCCAAGTTTGACCTTTCTTCATTAATTTATGAACCTCTTCATGTTCTCTACAGTAGCCATCATAAATGTCTCTGGATCTCGTTACAAAGCTCTTCGTACCATCAACATCTCAGAAAGCTGGTTAGTGCAGCCTTTTAAGATGAGAGTCACACTTGATTCAGAAGGTTCAATTAAGAATCCACAAAGGCAGTAATACATGGGGTTCCTCAAAGTTTCATTGGTTGTAGTACATAGAAACATGTTTGTCCAACTAAAAATGAAGGTCAGAGTAAAGAATACTACTGTAAATGTGTAAGGGCCCCATCAGGACATGAGCCATCTGAATATCTCTTTTTATGCTGTCCGACAAGTGTCTGGTCTGAAAATCACATGAAGGAGTCACAACTACCTATAGGTTAGTTTGCTGTTAATTATGTGACACAGATTTGTCAGGTGCATATACGTGGCAGGATGGAGATTATTCTACAAAGAGAACGTTTCTTTCAGGCTTTGCAGTTTTTGCAGATATTTGCCTGTAAGAAATTTAGCTGCAGGCAGCAAGACTGAAAAACTGCACACTTCCTGGATCCTGGAGGAGGGGAGTGTTAAACAGTGAAAGACTCTTCTAAAGGGCTGCAATGTGCAACAGGTTAGAAGAAAACCTGTTTATATTTGAAAAAAAATTAGAAACTATTTTTTTGATGTGAGTAACTTGAAGTTGTCCTAACACAAACAACACCTGATTTACCAAAGAAAGCAGACATAGCCTACAGAAAAGGATGAAGTACAAAGTTCATCATTAACAGTTAGTCATTTTGTTATATTTAATGTTGTTGTATTGTTGGTAGATAGTCCTAAACTTACCTTGTCCCCTGCTTGTCCTTTTAAGCCCTGCGATGAATCACAGCAGTCACAGTCACATGCAAACAGGTGTGAAGGAGGGAGGGAGGGAGAGAGAGAGAGATAGAGAGAGAGACAGAGAGAGAGAGACAGAGAGGAACCAGTGTAAGAGACATGGACAGGGTTCAGAGCATGCAGCATCCTCAGGACTTGTGATGGAGTGAAAGATGAAGGAGAGTTGCATATTCTGTAAGTTAGATGGACATAAGTGTATGTTCAAGGCCTCAAGAGTCTTCACATCTGTATCACATCTGTAATACCCTCAAAAATGAAAATGTTGACTATGAACATGGATTTCATTGCAGCATTTTACAAAATCTGGAAGTATTATTCAACATTTGGCATGAAACTAAAGCTCTTTTATGTCAACCATTACCAGTCTGTAATGTTTTGTATGTATCAAAATTAGAATATGCAAGGGTTCTGGGTAATTCAATGGTTGTGTATGCATTTAAAATCAACACCGGTAATATGTGCCTTTATCGTATGTTCACCTGACGTGAAACCTGGCATGACATTGTTGTTTTTGGTTTTTAATTATATTCTGAAATTGCCTTCATTTTGCCTAAATTCATAAAATATTAAATTGATCCATACTTGTACAACTTTAGTTTTTAATAGGATTATTTGCATGTGCCACTGGTCTCAGCTGAAAGGTTAGCAGCTACCAACTAAGTCTTTACTTCAGCAAAGTAAATCTATCTGTCATTCTCCAAAGCAAATCCCTAGAACATCTACAGTATACAAACATGGTTTTATCAAATGTGATGTTTGCTAACATGACAGTTAAAAATAGTCACTGTTATCAGCTGTTATCATGTGTAAATTTGATCTGATCAAAAAAAAATCTGAACTCAATAATGTCTTTTAATGTGAATAAACAAAGTGGTACACTCACCCTAATCCATCACCCTAAAAGCCCAAATAAATACAAATGCAGAAATGCTTAACCCTACCCTCTGCAGAACAAAAGTAAAATTCAAACAAGAGCCAAGTACAGATGAGTTCAATCAAAACCAAACTCCTTCTCCCTCTCCTCATCTATCAAACAAGCCCAATTACATGCACATGGCTTTTAGAGGTCAATAAATGAGAGTATCGTGGCAGACGTTTGGGGCTTTGTCTCTCACCCACATGGATTATGGGTGTGGGTTCCTGGGAACACTTGTTCATTCACTTTCTCTTCAGCTACATGATTTTACGAGCACTGAAAAAGCCACTCTCTAGAGTCTCTGGAGTCATTCATCTTGCAGTATTTAATTTTTGGTAAAGTCATTACCTTCTTTACACCTGAGAAGTTCATTTTGTATCTGATGTATTAACATCAAAATACATTTTCAGTTTATTAAACTTGGGACACAATGCTTAGTAACTCACCATTCTCCCAGGAATCCCCACACTTCCTTTGTCACCCTATTCACCAATACACATACACAAGAACAGGAGTCATTATAAGATTAGGCTCAAGACTGTCATGAAATCTTATAGGGATGCCTTGACATGTGGACTTGAACATGAACCAAATGAACTGATTCTGCTATAATTTCAGAGAATAATAACAATCACAATTACTACAATCAGTCACATTTGTTAAAATATGTTAAATGTTAAAATGCAATTTCTAAAAGTCCTAATGCCATGGTATCCATTTTAGAATAAATTAAAAGACCTAGTTATCCATGCAGAATGGTGAGACCAAATAGGAACATTCCAAGAGATTATCATAGAAGAGTTAGAGAGTATAGCACAATAGTGAAAAGTATTGAGAAATGATTGAACTAATTATTAATCATCTCGTTATGCAGTTGACTCATGTGACTGGAACACAACAACTTGACTAACTTACAACAGATTCTGGATACAAGGAGAGTTAAAGATGATAATGATGACTGTGTGACACAGTTATGTTTGCGTTCTTGATTAAAATCATTTGAAAACAAAAACAACAAGGAGAAGAAGTCCTTTACAAAACCCAAAAGATATAATGGTGTAGAGGCTCAGTCTGGTCACTTTAACATAACTTATGCTTAACTCTGCTGTATGTGTGTGTGTGTGTGTGTGTGTGTGTGTGTGTGTGTGTGTGTGTGTGTGTGTGTGTGCATGTTTTCTCTCCTGGTTTATACTCTATCAAGCTAAAACTAAGGTCTTTGAAGATCTCTCCAAGGTCCTCATTTAAACAAGGGTTGGGCAGAAGCCATGATGGTTCCATCAAGATTATGGGCTGTATGTAGTGATTCATTTAATTTTTTGCAGTCATCTCTGAATACAAACTTCAGTAAATCAGTTGTTTTAAATATCATGACAAACTAACTCTTTTTATAAACCTTAAATTTTACTTATACACTCTAAATCTGAGCATACTGCTGATTATCTGTATCTATCATCTCCTGCCAAATTATGTCCAGATGTTGTGTGAGGTAGAGACAAATAAACACGTTGTGTGAGGTAGAGACAAATAATCACGTGATTAATCACGCCATTTAGCATTCAGGCATATTGTACAGTATATATTTATATCCTCGCTAGGTTTATAGTAACCCATCCTATGGCCTTTTCCCCAGTCCATCCAGGTCCCATCTACCCTTCTAACCTTAAGTAAAATGTCTGTAAAATAACGCACAAGGCACTTATTCACTGGCAATCTGGTCTTGCGGGCAACATATATTGATTTATTTTTTTATTAATTAAAAAAATATATATGTGTGTGTGTGTGTCTGTGTCTGTGTGTGTCTATATACACATGTACATATAATATTAATTGATATTGTGATATTGGTACTATAATATTGCCCACTGGATTTAAGAATGAAAGACTTGTGTGTTTTTCTGGCACTTTTAATGTTAAAGACATGTGAAAAGAGACAGGGGGGCAACATTTTGGTCCAGTGTTTGAAAACTTTACCTATACTAACATTTATCTGTACAGACATATGACCCTACAGTGAGGCTCAAAATCCAGGCTTCTGTGAATCATGCTGTTACAAGTTAGTCATATGGTGGATGCTATCAGATCAGACGCAGGGACATAATTGTGGCCAGTGTAGAAGCTCAGTTAAGGTCATACATTACCTGCTTCACACATACACATACATATCAACCTATCTCACAGGAGGGTTTAGGGTGGACCATGCATCCACATTGTTGAGAAAAGTGCAAAAACATGTATATTTCCACCGCAGCCCTACTGAATGTCAAGTGGAAGAACAAAAGCTGATGGATTTACACATCATAAACTGACCCAAGACATAATGACTCGATGGAACAATCAATTACACAGGCTTGTGCTACAACAGACTGTTATAGTAGTGACTCATGTCCAAGAATCAGCAAAAGCAGGCCACAGATGTAGGGACATTTAGTGAGTCATATTGTTAACATGGAGGTCATTGTTTAGTTGATGGGTCCTGGCAAAATGGAAACAACTGTGTTTTGTGAAAAACACCACCCCACTGTCTCTGCATTTGGTGCTCTTCCAGCAAAACTGCTGAAACAAATCACATGGCTGTGAACAAGAATCAATCCTGATTTGCAGAGATGAAGAGGGTGGTAGCTTCACATGCAAAGGCAATAAAGATGCTCTCAGGTCAACCTTGGTTATTAGACTATATCAAAGCTGACAGCTCTTTTCTGAGTTAACCTGCTTCCCTGACATCTAAATCAAATTTTTGTAACCTTTTTAGTCTAAAAACTAGGTTTGAGCTCTAAACACACCAGTTTACAACTGGTATGGGCAAAAAGAAATATCTTCATTCATTAAAAATAATCAAATAACAATAATTCATGTATATCCTTTAAAATGTGTGTGTCTGTTGTTTTTTTTGTTTGTTTGTTTTTGGGGTTTTTTTTGGAAAAAAAACTACTTGCTTACCAGGGCAGTTATGGATGAACACATTATTTCTAGTTTAGGTTTAAAGGGCAGACTTAGGGACTTTACCGATCATTAAATTAGTTGTTGAAACTGACGTTTACTGTGTGGGAAGGCACATATACACAAATATATGGATGAAAGATCGTTCTTATAGAAGGCACAAAGCTGCCAGGATTCCAGGAAAAGAGTATATTGACATGCCATTGTTGTTGTTTACTAATAATGAGAAATGGGAAAAATATGGCTATAATTTGAAATCCATTTCATTTCATCATATTGAAGCTTCAAATGAGTCACCTCCTTGTAAGAAAAAAGCCTTAGCTGCACTTATTGGCAATTGCTTGGCAGAGACCACAAGAGAAAGAGCTACCTCTACTAAAGCAACTTGTGTGTCCAAGGCACCAGTGTGCCTGCAGAGCAATTTAACTTGAATAGCAGTTAGGTGAACTTTACTACTGTAGCAGAAGTAACCCTACTTTAATTTAACCTGATGAAATATATTTGGGCAAAGGTAGGGTGCACCCCTGGAGTCACCAGCTCATTGCAGGCCTATCTGAGCATTTTGGGGGTTCAGTACCATGCTCAAGGGTACCTTGGCAGTGCTCTCGAAGGTGTCCTGGTACCTCTCCTGCAAGAACCCTCTGCTTCTCTTCTCAGCCCAGTCCCCTACAGCATTTTATTTCAATAAAATTGAATACATTTTCCTTTGATTGTTGTTTATATCGATAATTAATTTAAACCTGATTACATTACAAGAAACACCAGGGACCAAGGAAACTTCATCTGGACTGTCCAATATTCAAGTTTTTATTTTAACACACACTGCCAGTGTGCGTGTGTGTGTTAGGGACCTGTTTATATTCCATTTATCATGACCATCAGCTCTCTCAACTTTTTGTCATTTTTGGCCAACCCCTTTTACTGTCACATTCTATGAATAATAGCCCACTAGACTTTTAATTTGAACAGGTTCCTTTTAAAAAACCACATCCTCCCACACTCATTCACTCAACTCACATGGGTGATTTCATTTCCCCCTGGTTGGCATGTATAATCAATCACACACCCTGGAATAATTCTCATCCTTGTCTTTGACATAACATTTCACTGGAATTTCAGCAAAGGAAATGAATGGAAATTCAGGTTTACAGACTCAAAATGATGTTTGTTAGTTGCAACAAAGTCAGATTGTAAACAGCCACACGTTCCTGCAGAAAGGATTAAATGGGCTCCATATGTGGAAGGTCTTACTTTGAAGATAAGACACTGGTCATTCACACAGATTTAACACGTCGTATATACCACTTTAACTGCAGGATTTTATAGTCTGCTTGTAACAGAGAATAACAATGCCTAACCCCATGGCACAGATGATGAGTAACGACTATATAAGGCTGTTAGTTTGTGTGACATGGGCAGTGACCCCATACAGATGTAGCCAGACTCAGTTTTACAGGACACTTCCCCATCACTGCAGAGCAAAGAGATGACTGGTGTGGTGGAAAGATTAGTGTTGTAATGAATAACACATGCAAATTAGACATATTTGGATACACACAAAGTGACAAAAGACAGTTACCGGAAAGCCTGGTCTTCCAGGAGGACCCTGAAAAAGTGGTGACAAAGAAATTGGTACATCAAAGATCATCACAGAATATAATTTAAGATATCTCTACTGAATCAGGACCAAGTAAAATAAACACATGCAAGCTAATGCTGCTATGGCTATGCTCAGCATAACATGCAGTTAGATGTTCCTGAGCATAAAAGAACCAACATTTGAAGACAAAGATTCATGCAAAGATTAGATTTTGGAGAATGCATGCAGAAAAGCATTTATGCAAATCTTAACTGATCTCGTCCATCACAAACAGGTTGAAGACAATTATGAACACAATTATTCACAATTGGCAAACCAAACAAAAGGTTAAGTGAACTTCTTTCAGTGAGTGAATGGAACAGTGCTTTTTCCAAAAGTGGCTGTTAGAAAAAGGCTGGAATGCTAATTGGTTGGGAACCATCAACATTTTCCACAAAGTTGTTGAGTTTCGTGGGTGTTTGTGTGTGCATGCATGTGTGTGTTTAATGTCTTTTATATCGTTATTTCAGAAAACAGAGTGCTATCTTGGTATCATTGGCTCAATCTGTATGGTGATGGTATAGGGTAGGATCTGGGATTGCTACATTGTGTGCACAGCTTCTTCATAAAATAGGCTAAATGATAAAACAGTACCGAGGAGCAGCTTGGATGTGGTCTTATTTTCCCCAGGTCTGTGAAACTAGCTGCTTTAGTATAGACTGACTTGAAGTCAACACTTCCACAGTATATCCACAAACTGTATCAGACCGGTATAGGCAAGACAGTAGCTATGTGTGAATCTCTTGAATCAGATTGGAAAATCCAAATCCACTGTTAACCAAATAATCTGATTATGACCTACATTGCATTCCAGCCTTATTCAGAATAGCAGCATGTTGGCATACAGAATTGTTTAATTTACCTAAAATAACTGCTGAATAAAAGTTAGCCTTCTACCTGTGCCGTCCAACAAAGTTTTACATTTAAGTTTTGTTTTTTTTTTAACTTTGATGGATGATGGTTCAGTGAGTTCTGGCTTCCTCCAGCTTTTTATGAATTTGTCTGAATAGTTTGGTGTTTCTATCCAAGTCATTCAAAAAATCTAAGCTTACAAATTTTCTAAAGGGGAAGTTGTACTAGACACAGACCAGTTCTGCTGATGTATGTAAACAGATGTGGTTTGGAAAAAGAATTGGCATACATCATCCCTCTTGAGTGAATAATAAAACAGTTTCCAATTGAGCCAAATCACATCAGAATAATTGACTGACTGACATGTTTACATGACACATTTTTATTCAGATCAGTCCTTTATTCCTAATATTTTTATCCATGTAATCATAATTAGTATTTGTTTATTATTGAGAGCAAAAAAAAATTGGATCAGGACAACCCTTGTTTTAAACCATTATTTTATGCTTTTCTATGAAAATGGAGCTTTGTGTAGAGGTGTGTTTCCACAGGTAGGCTGGGGTTAACAGACAGGGGTTAATCAAACAGATTTGAAATTATACCTTTCACAGTGGCGGAAATAATTATTTAATCCCCTGCTGAATTTGTTTGCTCACTTATAAGGAGACATTCAGTCTCTAATTTTTTTTGTAGTCATTAAAATGTATCAATTAAAATATTATTATATTTTATTTATCAAAAACACACAATATAAAAGTTATAAAATACTGAGTGTAGTAAGTATGTAAGCTCTTGAAACGCACTGATTGGCTGATGCCTGTGAGACACACAGCTGTGTACAATCAACCAATCACCAATACTCCTCATCTCAACTCCTCATGGGTTTAAGGATTAAGTCTTACATTTGTGATGACCCTCACACGTTTTCCTGGTGTCTGCTTTTGTGGTTGCAGGTTGGAGCAGTTGTGGCCCACTGAAATTCACTAACTTACATACCAGATGATTATTTTGATTAGTTATTCTGTTTCGTTTCGTTTTCTCCCCCTTTATCCGGGTCTGGGTCGCGGGGGGCAGCCGCTTCAGGAGGGAGGCCCAGACAGCCCTCACCTCAGCCCCTTTCACCAGCTCCTCCAGCCACTCCTGAACCAGTAAGACATAATCCCTCCACCTCGTCCTGGGCCAGCCACGAGGCCCCCTCCTGGTAGGACATGTCCTAACACCTCTAAGGGGAGGTGTCCTCCTGCTGGGACATGTCCTAACACCTCTAAGGGGAGGTGTCCTCCCTGTGGGACATGTCCTAATACCTCTAAGGGGAGGCATCCTGAAGGCGTCCTAACCAGATGCCGCAGCCACCCCAGGTGACTCCTCTCGATGTGGAGAAGCAGCACTTCTACTCCGAGCTCCTCCCGAATGTCCATGCTCCTGACCCTCTCTCTGAGGCTTAGCCCGGCCCCTCTTTGGAAGAGACTCATTTCAGCTGCTTGTATCTGCGATCTCGTTCTTTCGGACATCACCCAAAGTCGATGGCCATCGGTGAGGATTGGAACGTAGATTGACCAGTAAATCACCATGACAGATCGGTTAAGCACCCACATCACTGCTGATGCCGCTCTGATCCACCTGTCCATCACCCGTTCCATCCTTCCCTCACTCATGAACAAGATCCCGAGATACTTGAACTCTTCCACCTGAGGCAGGACCTCCTCCACGACCCGGAGAAGGCACTCTTCTTCCGGGTGAGGACCATGGACTCTGACTTGGAGGTGCTGATCTGCATCCCTGCCGCTTCACACTCGGTTACGAACTGCCCCAGCATGAGCTGGAGGTCCTTGTTCGATGATGCAAGAAGAACCATGTCATCTACAAAAAGCACCAACGAGATCTTCCGCCCACCGACTGTGCCTAGAAATTCTGTCCATAAAAGTTATGAACAGAACTGGTGACAAAGGGCAGCCCTGGTGGAGTCCAACCCTCACTGGGAAGAGTCTGACTTACAGGTGGCTACATGGACCAAGCTCCTGCTCCTTCACTACAGGGACTCTCAGAGCACCCCCCACAGGATGCTCCTGAGGACCCGGTCGTAGGCCTTCTCCAATTCCACAAAGCACATGTGGACTGGTTGGGCAAACTCCCAACTCCCCTCCAGCACCCCAGCGAGGGTAAAGAGCTGAACCGTGGTTCCACGACTGGGACGAAACCCGAATTGTTACATTGATTTTAAAAATAAAAGTTGAAGATGGTAGACCTGCATCAGTCAAGGATGGGTTAAAAGCCATCTGCGTAAGGCTCAGGAAGAGGCTATCAGTTAACAGGCTATCAGTTGCCCTGGGTCTGGAGCTCCATATAAGATGTTGCCTCTTAATCGCCCAAATTGCCCAAAATCCCTCCCAAAATATATTTCACTCAATAAAATATAGATTTTACAACTTTTACATTGTGTGTTTGAGATTTTAGTAACAGTTTAATATCATAATGAATAAAGAACTATACAAATGAGAGAAAAATAGATTATAAGTGAATAAACAGAAATTCAGCAGGTGATCACATTATTTCCGCCACTGTGTTTTTCTGGGAAGAACCCTGAGATTAAATCTGTTTTTCAAGGGAGACTCACCCAAGACAGCAATACA
This sequence comes from Lagocephalus sceleratus, assembly GCA_911728415.1. Lineage (NCBI taxonomy): Eukaryota > Metazoa > Chordata > Actinopteri > Tetraodontiformes > Tetraodontidae > Lagocephalus > Lagocephalus sceleratus. The sequence goes on from CAJVRN010000021.1 coordinate 161,373, forward strand.
GTCCTTTATCATTCATATAGAATACATTTAGAATACAGAATGCATAATAAAGCAAGAGCTAAGAATTATCCAGCTTGGCATTTGGACTGAAAAAGTGGGAAAGCTAACTTGAGATAATACGCCTTGTTGGCTAATATGGATTTAATAGCTAGATATCCCAATTATGCACCGGGTGCCAAGTGAGAAGATGTCTTCTTCACCGTTTCTGTCAGCAGTGGTTGAGGCGAGCATGAGAATCATTGTTCAGTCTTCACTGAGTGGTCTGTGCTTTGGGTGTCAGAAGAATCATTCAAACAATGATTGTATAAAATGATGTCGAGTATTATACTCTTCATTTGGAGTGTTTTTCTTTCTATTGTACAATTTGTGTAGTCAGTGGTTAACCTCTGTGAGCTGCTGTGCTCCAATAAATCATTAATTACACCCCCTTAAGTGATGTGTTAGCATTACAAGGAAGTGAAATCATTTCTCACAAGTGGGGCCAATTAAGTGCAGTGGGCCTGGCTGGATAATTGCTTTTGGGGGGTGTTAAAGTTACCAAACAACAGATGTGAAGTAGAGAACTGGATTAATATGCTTGTGCCTTTTGTCCATTACACCATCATTACAGCATTCAGACAAACTCTTGAAACCTGCTGGCTCTTTATGATGGTATGATGTTTTATTTTCAATACATCAGGGGAAGTAAACCTTTTTCTCATACTTCTACTACAAATACTGCTATTACTACTGCTACTGCTACTGCTACTACTACCACTACGACTATTACTTCTGTTTCTGCCTCTACTACTATTACTAATAATATTACTGCTACAAATACTGCGATTACTTCTGCTGCAACTACTACTACGACTGCTACTACTATCACCACCACTACTACCACTACTACTACTACTATTACTTTTACTGCTACTGCTGCTGCTGTTGCTACTACTGGTTCTGCTGCTACTACTAATACTGCTTCTGCTACTACTACTCCTACTCCTACTACTGCTGCTACTATTGCTATTACTACTACTACTCTTACTACTACTACTACTTCTATGCCTGCTGCTGCTGTTGCTACTACTACTGCTTCTGCTGCTACTACTACTACTTCTATGCCTGCTGGTGCTACTACTACTACTATTACTACTACTGCTGCTGCTGCTACTACTCCTGCTACTACTACTACAACTACTGCTACTACTACTGCTGCTTCTGCTGCTACTACTAGCACCACCCCCACCACCACTACTACTACTACAACTACTACTGCTGCTACTAGTACTACTAATACAATTACTGTGGCTTCTGTTGCTACCACTACCATGGCTATTACTAATACTATTGCTACTTTTACTACTACCATCACTACTACTACTACTACTGCTACTATCTACTACTACTACTACCACTGCTACTACTGCTACTACTACCACTACTACTATATAAAACCATAAGTACTGAGCCTGGAGCTCTTATTTCATCAATTTTACTTCCATTTCTACGAATGCGAGAAGGTGACCTAAAGTACCTTTTCAAACTCTGTGCTCACTAATTACAGAACTATGCGCTTTGTGCTAATTTCTTTGACTCCTTGACTTTGGGCCAGTCAGCTATAACTTCGGTTACATCAGTGTGGTGGACCAGAGTCTAAGATCGTGGTCGGGTCTGCAGGTCTGGTAGCTATTCAGCCTGCAGGGGACAAAGGTCACCACTGCCGGAAGAAGCCCTTGACTTGAATTACACACTAACCATATAAAACATGTGGTTCCCATTTGGCAAAGTGGACTGGACTTCTGAGTGAATGGGAAAGATGGGAGGGGGATACTGAGCAGTGGGTCATGTGGTCTCCTGGGCACCCTCCTCTGCACAATGAGCAGTGAGGTGGAGCGTAGTAGAGGGTGATGTCTGATTTATCCCATGCTTTCTAATGTCATTTGTGTAGTAGCTGACTTCTGCCTGTAACTTTAAACCCACACAGCAGTCCCCTGGACCTGACTTAAGTCAACTTTTATTATCATCATTTTTACTGTTCACTGTTTGCTTGTGTATCACAACTCTGTGTTTTCACGCATGCGATTATTTCATATTTGCCTGATCAGATCCAAAATATATTCATACTATTTCTAAGTGCATTCATTAGAGACACAGAGAGTATAGAGAGAAGAAACAAAAGAATGTAGTCTGACCTCGTGTAAATTAAAATTTCCCACATTGGAACTATTCCTCACATTTTCCAAGGAGGGACTTTTGGCAGAGCTAATTTTAAAGTTAGCATGACTGAAAAACAAAGACAGAGTGGCCAGATGTGAAGATTTCTCTTCCTAAAGCTTCAACTATTATCAAGAATCGAAGTATTACGACAACTTCAATCACAGATGGGAAACAAATATTTCAACAGAATTGTATTCAAGCCCAACGGTGGAGGTTACACTTCTAATAGAGGGACACAGGTCAAAGTCAAACATATGACCATCATGAAAGCCCCATAATCAATCTAAAGCTTGTTACATTCATTTCATTTCATTCCATGGTCAAAAAGGGGAAAGAAAATGAAATAATAATAATAAAGGAATCACATAATTAGATGGTTTGTCAGTCATTTACCACTCAATACTAAGGAAGTAAACTTGTTTAAGAATGTTCACAGCCTCTATTTGTTCCTATTGATACATATCAGTAATGACCTCTGAGCAGATCAATCAATAACGTTTTGAAAAGATATACACTTTATCAAAATTGCATTGCCACAATCAGTTCATAAAATATGTTACACAAATATTTGATCCCATTTTATGGAAGGCAGTGTAGATAATTCAAATTAGTAACAAAACTTTTTTCCACATATTTATATCTCACAAAAGTTTCATATATTTAATATTTATGGTAACTGATCAATTGCCAACATGGAAGTTAGAAAGATAAAATAATGTGTGGAATAGATGAAATTGGTTGTACGACAAGCAGAGGTTGCAGTAATAAAATACAACCCTGGAAAAAGTAAGATATAAAACTACTGCATCCATGTGACGTCATTCATTCCTGCATGAAAGAATGGGGAGGCTACACAGATGTGTCATTAAAAGCCTCTTTTAACAATAGAAATACAGATGTGTGGGCTAAACTGATGTTGCGTTTATAAAACATAAATCATCATTATTGTGTATTGTTGGAGCAAACAGCTACAAATCTGCTCATTTCTTTTCTGTTGGAATGTTGAGATGAGCAGCAGGAAAGTTTTCTGAGTCGGACCTGCCAGATGATAAAACTTGAATTTGAAATCATTAACTCTTGGATACCAGAACAAAATCACATGTGTCAGAGTTTCTATTCTCATCCAAAGTCTCTCCACATGAGAAGAAGCTGAGTGTCACCACTCAGAATGTCTGCTTCGTGGGTGGAGCTCATTATATCTAACGAGAGGAAACGTAGAAAAGGATGACTCCAACCAGCCAACATTCACTTAACAGACAACGAGCAAAAATGAGCAGTCACTTTACCACATGCAGGTCCCAAAAAGCCTCTGGTCTACTTACTGGAGGTCCTGAAAGACAAAGAAAAAGAAATCTTTAGATTAGTATCAATATAAACGTGTATACATTACACAGCAGAGGTTGTTTGATTAGCTTCTTCCAGAGAACGGACACCCGCAGCCTGACTGTGTCCTCTTAACTGGAACGGAGGGATGATTTACTATATCTTAAAATATCTGTCACAAGTGGCATGAAATGAGTGAAAACATGAATTCCTGCTGAACACAGTGGATGAGTAAAGAACTTTGATCAGAAGATGTCTGTGAAAAGCCAAGCGGAGACAGCTGTCTGGAGGCGGATGGGGACCCAAACAGGGATCACAACTGATCAACAGTCTTCATTAGAAGGTGCAACAGAAGGAACTTAGACAGGTGTGGTTGGAGATGGGCAGCAGATCAGGTTCTCAGGGGTTAGGCCTCAGGAACAGGCCAGGCTGGGAAAACGCTGGAAAGTCAGTGTTCTACAATCTGGCAACATGGAGTGTGACCTAGAAGCTCTGGCTGACTAAAGGTGAATGACTGCAGGTGTGACAGGTGGGCATGGTCTGGGCAGGGACTGTGACAACGTCAACATCTGGGGGGTGGCGTGGATGTTGTCTGCTGGTGGGCTTCATCTCAGTCCATTAATCTGCTGCAGCTCATTTACTTTTTTCAGGCTACAGTCAGACAAAGGTTTTTAAAATGGTTGTAGAAACAGAGAGAAAAATATGAACATGAGGATATCCAGACAGAGCAACATGGTCGCTTTGAGCTCATGCAAAAAAAGCACAGAGACATAGTGAGAGCAATGCTGTCACAGCAACACATTAGTCTGGACATTATTCTCTGTTTTCCTTTTTAGGCAACTTAAACATCATTTAGACAGTTCACAGTGCATGGTTTCCATCATCCTGTGGGCACATACGGTTAAAGTGTGCAACACTATATGATGTTGCATACATATCATACACATACACACACGCATATACGTGCGTGTGTGTGTGAGTGTATACATATGTATATACATACAGTATACATACATTAACAGTTTAGATTTTCCTTGAATGAAGTTCAACCTTTTGCTTTCTTGTGCAGTTCCAGAAAATATTCTATTTCTCTTTACACGTTTGGTACTACCTTGTTTCTCACCTAAACACTGTACCCACACACACACACACACACACACACACACACACACACAACTGTCCAAGTAATGAAGTGTCAGTTGCAGGCGGACAAAGCTGTGCCAGACATTCCTGCAATTGTTGTCCCTTCCCTAACGGGTAAAGCTTCTCTGCGTGCGGGTGTATGCAGAGATTCCTGTTGCATTCTGGGCCTGCTATTACATCCTGTTGGCTGAGGCTGCCCGCTCCAGGGACACAACGTAGAGCACCTTGATCCAAAGACATTCTGGAAGGCAGCTTCAAATGTAGCGCTGTAACTGGCACCTGAGGAACGGATACCGAATCAACAGTTTTACATGCAACTATAGCTCTGGGCGCAACAGTAACAACGTGTGTAGTCATAAACACAGAGCCACACTGACACTGAAGTGGTTGCACTGCTGAGAGCATGGCTGTATCTTCTGCCTTTAATACTGTATCTATTGCTAACACCTGTTGTTTCTGCTTATGTAAGGGCGCCGAATAGATGTGGCCAGAAATGTGATCTAATGTTGCATGCCATCATCCAAAGTCACTGCTTCTCTCCCTCGCCTGCTCACATAAGCAAAGGAGAATTTACTTTACTCTGACCATATTTACATAATTATGCAACTAAAATTGGAGACACCTCAAGTAACAGACAATAAACTGACAGGGGATCATTCAGTCCATTACACAAGGTCAAAGTTTCAGCCCCAGAACTGAACACTCAACACCCCCATGAAGACAAGCCTATATTTATTTATAATTGGCATGCATACCAACACGTGGATGAGGAAAGATTCAACAAGCTATTTAAGATCTCTCTCTCTCTCTCTCTCTCTCTTTCGCTCTCTCTCTCTCTCTCTCTCACTCTCATTAACATTATGACTTTTACCTGATTGCAATCAGTTAATTCAAATGAGCTCAATTAAATTGTTTTATCCTTGTCAACCAGTGTGGATGGCAGGTGGGCTATCATCTTGAAACCATCTCTTGAACTGTATGTGATCCAGGGATAAGCTGTGAAATTCCAGTTCTGAAAATATACTGATCCAGAAAACCCAGCAGTGCATCCTTCCCTAGTTACTCTAGTTACCCAGGCAGAAACAACTAGTCTAGACTGGAACAAGAGCATAAATCTATCAACGTTCTTCAGACAAAGACGGTATAACAAAACAGAATAATAACACAAAACCTACAACTACATGTTTTGCTACTAAGTAATCACGTTTATGTCAGAAAACTGCATTGGGTGAAAGAAGAATCTCATATTTTAAGACTTGAACAGTTTTGTGTATATGGAATATCAGATTGGAGCGATTATGAAACTGGCTTTATGGTCTGTAATTGTTGTAACTGGGATTCAGTAAAATTGCAAGAAAATCCAACAGATTGGAGTAATAAGTATATTTATGAATCGTGCAATGGTCTGAGGTGTGTCTGAATTTTAATGGAGCTGATTTGAAGACGTCAATGGTTTCGTTTCAAATATACGGTGACACGAAAGTGAAGAGATTGTTTGCTTTGTCAGCAGAGCATGTCCAATCGCCTCCACTTAGCTAACACTATGCTATATCAAATCACTTTCATACTTCACAGATTTTTCAGTGCAGATGTGAACATAGTTGAGGGGATTTATTGAGGGGTGTGTATCAAACGATGGCAGTATGTGAACTTTTGCACTTTACTATCTCAGAGGAGCGACATGCCCAAGACCTTATTTTTGTTTTATGCCTTCGGTTGCAAACATTATGCATGTGAAAGTCTTCATTTTCCAAAATAAAACTATGGATAGAAAATAAAGAGAAAAAAAAGAGTTTTGTTGACAGAAAATATTTAATCACACATAAAATGTAATTAAAATAACCATAGAAGTCAGTTGTTAAATTTAGAATTAACCAATAAGGCAGTAAAAAATCATCTGCTTTGCAGCGTAATTAACGTAAGTGTTTTCAAGCACCTGTCAAAAATGTGTCTATGTTATGCAACAGTTATTTTCATTTCTTTTTCAACATTTTCAATTAATTCATTCATTCATTTCTGCAAACCCCCACTTTAGGAATCACTGCAATAAAGTAATACACATCAAAGAAGTTTTAATAATTCTCTTTTTGTTACATCTCTAATAAAAACACAGCCAGCAGAAAAATGGGTAAAGTCCAGCATTAAACTTGCACTCTCATTATTTTAAAGCATCATGTTATCAAATGTGAAGAAAATAGATGAGAAAAGAGATGAATAGTGTTTATTAGTCAGCAGACATTTTAGGGAATCTTATTAGTCTACTTATCACATTGTTACAGTTACAGCATTTCATCCATATTGAGAAGCCAGATTTAATAATTTAGCAGCCTTATAGATTTGATATAGGATGTTATCATGTAGAGTCCAAATGTGTAACATGTTTGATATGTAAGTTACAAATGGTCTTTAAAGACAGTGAATGTTAAAGACATCATAATATATGAGAAGAAAAAGTGCCTGGTTATATTCCATCTCCATTCTGCTCAGTCCAGAAATGAGAACATTGGTGATTTTTAGCCTCTTAGAAACAAATAGTCTCGTCAAAGAAAGTAAATAGTGGCTGGCCCACAAAAAGCCAGAGATTAAATAATTATACAACATAAGAAAACAATGACAGCATTGTGTCTTTGTTGGAAAAGTCACCATGAAGCTCCGTCAACATTTATTCTGTGAAATGATTCCCAGGAGGGAAGGCTGTCTATTAAACTCTTCTGTTCCACTCTGGTGTTGACAGAAGACAAGCTCCCTCATGCAAATCAAGGCTGCGAGCAGTGCTGGAGCAGTGGCGCATCAATCTTATCTTTGTTTAGCCTTTCACTTCTCTGTCCTCACTGAATCACACACTTAGAGCTGCAATAAAAGCTTCATTTGGCCACATGGCTGCACAAGAACAGCTGACAAGACATTTGCTGACTGTGCTACAAACTCACTGGCAAATGCCTCTGCATTTGAAGAAAGGCAGAAAAAAAATTCCACAATATTTATATTTGTGGCTATTTGATCATCAAATCTTCAGTATTTGCTCTTTTCAGCATTTTAAGAGGCCACAGGTGACTCACACATTTTCTCTAGATCTTTTATTTGGCAATACTTTAAGCAATAAAGTAAGTGAAGTTTCTCAAAAAGATAAATGATGTTTGATGAGATAGCTTCCAGATGTGTTTCACAAATTTGACTGTTCCACCCAAGATAAAATGGAAAGAGAATCAAAACTGAATGCATAAGAAAGTCTTAGATCCAGAGTAACATTGGTTCATGTGTCTAATGTGTGGAATAAAAGGGGATGACGGGACAAGTGGCTCTATTAGTGCTTCCTGTAAGGTCCATCCACAAGACCAAGTTCAGAAAACACAAAGGCACCAATATCTGTTGTCACGAGCTACATGGTAACAAATACACAAGGGCAAAAACCCTGAAAGATACTGAGACATACCAAACTCCTGAACCTCGAGAGCCAGTGTGCTGACATATAAGAACTCAGAGGCTCAGGTCTCAGAATATACTGGGTTTTGATGTGTGAAAGAGAAAGAGCAGAAGATAAGGATGTGAGAATATCCCACACCATAACACAAGATGGGCCCTGCTGCCAACGTGAGAAATGTGCAGGTATCTGCCAATTAAACCAGTATGAATGTCAAACAGTCATCAACATCCACACTAGTTCAGTGCTTTCCTCCTGAAACTCCACATGGAAGCAAATGTTTGTAGTGGAACCTGATTCATTCAAGACAGAACAGCCAGAAAGAAGAGCAAAGGGCCAAAGTTAAGATTAAAGATTAAAGTTGTATGCCGGGTTTGGACCAAATCTTTGAAAGTAGTATTTATTTCCAGAGAGAAACTTCTGAAAAGACAAAACATTTGTAGCAGTAGATCAAGAGAGTGATGTTATAAATCTGTAAATCTGAAGTTCAACAGGCTCCTGAGCCCACATTCCACCAGCTGAGCCTACAGCTACCGCAGACCCAAATAACAAAATGACATCAGAAAGACACGCCCACATGGGTCATTAAGAAGATGTTAAGATAATAGCACCATGAATATCTGTCATGGGAGGGACCCCCAACATGACCCATGACTACTTTACTCAACACAGACAAATGGTACAAGTATGTAAAGGTTAAAATAACAATGTCACAATGGTGAAGCCTCACGGTGTTTTATGTGACTGTCAGAATAGTACGTGCATTAACGAGGTTGCCAGAATTGTCCTTCTTCCAGCTTAACATATATATTATGTAAAGTAAGTCTCCATTGCAGAGACAATTCATGGACAAACATAATAATAGCCTTAATGAGAGAACCATTGTCCACAGACTCTGACAAATCCTTTATTCTTTGGAAGAGTTTCCTTTCATAGATCTTCCTAATGAAATGGTATAGATGCTTTAGAGAAATATTGCCCCAAATCCCAAATGTATGTGTGATGACACAAAAGAAAAGAAAATGGGATGACAGTGAATATCATGTCCACATGAATCTGATCTTTCCTCAGTAGACTGGACTTATGGTGCTTGTGGTATAGAAGAGACAACCTTTTTCATTTTTAAGTTTTGTCATGCATAGACAATGTAATGAGCTCCAGCTATCAGATACAAATATATATTAGACAAATATATATGGGACTTATATATTAGATCTTTAATTGATACGAGGGGGTTTGTGGCACTCACTCTCTCATAGTCCCTCAATATCCAAATAAGTAGACATATTACCAAAAAATGTGACTTTATGTCAATTCTGTATGATTTTGTTTTATATATTAAAGGAACAAAAAGAATTTTGGCAAGTATAAGAGTTGAGAAGATGTAAATTCCTTGCAGTCTTTCTTATTGAAACACATTTAATCCATACTTTATTCTCTGATGGTATTGTGGGAAGAGAACTGCCTGGAACTTTTAGTTCGTTCTTGTGCCAAGTTTAAGAATGAGGTGCTGTAAGGATTTAAAGAGGCAACTAATTATTAAAGTGAACTTCCAGGCAGAAGAAATGGTAGCTGGCTCCCTCTACTACATAAGCTATTAAAACAGAAGCTCAGACGCAGGAGAGGGACATAAATGACTGAAGAAAGTGGAGGTTAAGTCAATCTTTTTACCATATGTTCTTTAGGAGTTTGGCACTTGTTCAGCTTCGTACTCAGCACTAGACTCAGTGTTATGTTGGGGCCCTAATAGCATCTCATCTGTTAGATTAATAACAAAAGTAGAACCGATAGAAACATGTCTTGAGTTTGTGGGGTACCTATGGAATGTGGCTACAATTCAAATTATACCAATCTCTAAAGATAAAGAAAATTATGGGCTTTCTCTAAAAAAATGACTGGTGTGTGAGGGAAAGATCTGATATGAAAGGAACTTTATATAGAGAGAGGAAAACTGAGAGGCCAACACATCCCTGGACCTTGACTGTGCATTTTATTAATAGTTGGACACTGTTCACCAAAGTCCTCGAAGTGTTTCTGTGGCTCCATGAAGCTGAAAGATGAGCCTGAGATTCAAAGTGAAGCCCACCTCGTTTAGTCTGATGGCAGGACCACAGCAAAGGTCCGATTTCAACTTCTCTAAATACCCAGGCAAGAAAGCACGCAGCCTACCCCCTATAAACCTCCATCCACTATCTGATTCCCTCCAACATCCCAGGAACAGTAGTTCTCTGCACTTAAAAGCTGTGTGTTTGTTTTGTCTGGAATCCTTAAAAAATGTAGATCCATCTTGATCAATGTCATAAAAATAAATTACGGTAATGTGAAAAATGGAACAAGTAAATCAAACCAAATAAGTAATTATGAAGCATATCAATGAGCTTGCCAGCCTTTGTTCCAGGTTTGTTTGCTCTCTTCTTGTTTTAATTAAAGTGTCCTCTCTTTGTCACACTATCATTCTTATCTACACTGACAGCACTTAGAAATCACATACAAACATCTTAAATCCAACTTTAGCAACACATGAAGTACAACACAGGCCAAAACCTCAATGAGAATTGTGTTTTTGCCATATCAATTCTTGAATAAAGTTCTTCATCAATTCATTTGGACAGCTGAGAAGTCATCTTTAACCTCAACTCATGAATCAGGCACATCTATCTATTAATGCAAGGAACGTCTGTCTGTCTGTCTGTCTGTCTGTCTGTCTGTCTGTCTGTCTGTCTGTCTGTCTGTCTGTTCCATGCTTAACTCTCGAACCGCTCCTCTGATTGATCTCAAATTTGGTAGGTTTCATCCTGTGGGTACAAGTGTGTTGTGTGCAGTGCCAAGTTTCGTGTCACTTGAGAAATGACAAATATATTGGCCAAAAACAAGTTTCATCAATTGCCTGCCATGGCTTTACTCTGCTCAGCTGGGATCTGGCAGCCACAAGACAGCTGCACACATTCTACCTAGGGGCTCTGCCCTTGTGTTCACAGATGATGGGTCTAAACAAAGAATTATCCAGAATGTCATTCAAAATAAAGCACAGCAATGCTGAAAGTCCAAATTTAGGCTGAATAAACCAACTACAGAAGGAAAGAATCTAATTAACTTCAGAATTTCTCAACAACTGGAGGAAACAAAAAGTACATTTTCAAAAATAAAAGCACCAGTCCTGCACACATATTTATTACTTTCTGTCAGAGCCCTAAACAGCTAATATCGTCAAATAAAAATGAATAAATGAGAATAGAGCTCCAGCACATTTGGAAGGGGGCATTTGTGATACCTGTGGCAAAGCTTCAGGTTGATTCTCAGTGGATTGTGTTGCATTCTTTCCCAAACCGACTATCCAAATAAATAGTCTGATGAGGGATGACATGTCCACTGCAAAGACAAACAAAATGAAAAGCTCAATCACACTATGGAATCAGATTTCGTAGAGAGCAGCCCAAATGAGAAAACCAGGTCTTGCCCCAAAACTGCAGTTTAGCTCCAGTTTGGCAGAGTTATGAGTGACAGGACATTCCCACATTCCATCTCTGCTACAACACTCACCTCTCCTCTACGCTTTCTGGTTTCTGACCCTCCACTCAGCAGATATGAAACAAGGCTGGAAGCATCGGCGAGATTGAAAGGCTGAAGTATCCTCGCCTGCTCTGTCTGACAGTGATATGTGACACCCGATGCTAAGCATTTTGGAACACCACAACCACTTCACGCATGTAGAAATCATTAATGCCTTAGGTTGTGCTGGTCAATCAAAGATATAACAGTGTGAATTAGGAAAATGAGGGCTTTGGATGTCCAATGCAAGATTTTAAAAATTTGTCAAGTAACTGTCAAAAATTGTAAAAATGAAATTTGAGCAAAAACTGCGGCCTGGTTCAGATTATAAGGATAAGCAATCAAGTGATTTTAGTAACACTTTGTCAACAACACTGGGTTCTTCTTCACAGGGTCCATTTAACACAGCAAGAAAGAGGAAGTAACAGTAGGGGACTTCCTCGTTTGTATCGTGGATATACAGGATTCTCCAGAACTGCCTGTGACTTTGCTGGTGACTGAATGGAAGTTTCCAACAGGGGAGCTTTAACACTGGGCCTTTGCTCCGACTCATCAACCGTCAGCTATTCAAATGTTAAATCATGAACAAAACCTGGGGACCAGTGCGTGCGTGTGTGTGTTTGTGTGGGATCAGCAGAGTAGAACCTCTGACCTTACCTCCCCCCGGTGTCTCCCAGTGTTGCTGCCAGGGAGGCTGTGGTGTCCATTTTGGCTTGCTGGAGCGAGACTGAGGCTCTGTGGTAAACATGCTGGTTGTGCACAAATACTTTAATGGCATCAGGGTGTATAATCTGAGATATCCATGTCAGCATGTGTGAATGAATACAAGGGGGTCAACCGTGAAAGCAAACCACAAACAACCATATTCAAAGCTGTGATTTTGAAAACTTCATGTTGCGTTACGATGGGTCGGACAGAATTTAAAGGGGCAACGGGCCAGTTGATCCTTTCATTTAACTGGGTTACTCTTGATTTTCTTTCTATCGAGATATAGATACTTTTGATCAAATACTTACATAAACCACATGAAAGATGTAAAGATCTGGAACAAAGAACAACAATCTGATTTCTAGTCACATTTTACCACCACTCTGGTGCTACTGGAGAAGGACCAGGAGACTGATGCAAACTTTTAACATTGTCCAACAAGACCACATTCCCATAGCTTGTTTTACAGTTAACTCACTACAGCCCTTAATTCTTTAATGAATTATGTGCAGTTAGCACTATGGTCTAGTCGATAACAAATATCAGAGTTGGTAAGTGACCTACGCTGTTTCCAACTGCAAAATATTTTCTGCGAAAACTCAACCCTGAAACATAGAGCCACTGAAAACTTTATAATGAAATGAACAAACAACCGATTTGGTGAATTTTTATGAGATTGTCTTGGCTAGGGCCTACTTTAATGCTTCAGTGAACAAAAGATTTGCTCCTCACAAAGAATTTAAACCTCAAAATAGAAAAGACTCTCACTGTAATAAAGTAATATAAATACATCAGAAGCTATAAATAACCTATCAAATGTAATGTTCATTACAGACAGGATGTAAGCTCGTTTTTCAATGCCACAACACAGCACAATTTCTATCAACATACAACAAGCTCGTATTCATTTTCCAGTGGATGTTACCTCACTACTCACTAGTACAGAGTAGAATCACAGCTAAGGTTCTGAGAGAACTATAGTTAGGAAACTGTGACAGAAAGACCAGTGCAGAACCACAGATTCCGTGAACAGATGGAATTCACCATTAGGCCTGTTGGAAAACAGCATGGTGCACTGTCAACTTTCCCCAGGTCAACACCAAAGAGGGGCATGTCAGTAGAGAGTGGGAGAGTGGCTGTCACCTCGGTCTCGTCACTACCTCCTTCTGCACTGTAAATAACCACATTTGTGTTGGGAACATCAAAAGGCTGGTTAACGGCTAGATGAGCAAACCAACTGTCCCCGGACTCCCATTCCCACACAGAAGTCTCCGGCAGCAGCTGCAGAAGCCATCACACACAAACACATGGTGTCATCATCCACCTTCACACACACGCACATACACAGCAGCAACAGGCGGAAGAATCATTAAAGCTCCACATTCTCTCCAATAACTGACAGTGTTCAATGTGTATGGAAAAGAAAAGGAGAAAAAAGCTGCCAAAAATAATCAAAGCACTTTTGAAAATTGCTGTAAATGGCATGTACCAATTATAGAATAGAATAGAATAGAATGCCCTTTATTGTCGTTGAATTATTATACCGTTTTATGTAGTAATAATAATAATAAAAAAAAAAAAAAATAATAATAATAATAATAATAATAATAATAATAGAAGCTCAGTGTAACATACATGATAGTTAATGATGTCCTATCTGTCCAGAGTGACAGAAGTGATGTCGACACTGTCATGCTACCAGAACTTCGACATAATTCCCTTCTAATGCAAATTCAACAGATATCATTATTACAACCTAGTTTCTTGCAGAGGATTGTGAAATTTGGACAAATAAAATGCAGAAGCGGTGCATACAGATACTGGAAATGCAGGGTCAGTTGTTTATAATAGCAATTATATGTCCTGATAAACATATATGATGCAAAACTTCCAATGCAAAAATGAGTTTAGCAAGTTTACAGAGAATAACTGAAAACTTTGAAACCATAATCAAGTTAAAAGCCTGTGGGTTATGGCTCCTTAACCATTAATAGGCCATTGGTATTCCCAGAGTTTGGAGTGAGTCAGAATGTCATTGAGAAGAGTAACTACTCTACTTTTTATGGGTTTTTTGTTTTGTTTTTTTTAATTGCAGAACCTGGCAAATTTCCAACTGTATTGCTCACTTAATAAGACTTAGGTTAGGTTAGTGGAAATGCCCTAATGTTAGCTTACATTGGTGGTTGGAAGCATTACTGTAAAACCTAGTGAAAAATACATTGAAGAGATTATTCTGTAAGAACCTGACTAAATTCTCATTGTTTCAGTCATTCTTGGAAGACTTCTTTGGAACAGAAATGCTCTGGTCACCCTCTGAGGCACTGCTCTTAGCTTCTCACTTTCTTGTTCACTCAGGCAGGACTCTGTAAAATCCATTCAGCTACTGCTGCATTCTTCAACTCACCTCAGAGACCTGACCCGCTAACTTCTTTACAAGACAACGAGAAGCGAAAAAGTAGCTCATACGTGGGAGGCACATATTTGGGCTACTGACTACAACCTAAGGCAGACTGGGTCTACACCCATCTTTACTCAACGGAAAAGAGGGTTGACGATATTGGTGCTCATATGAATGAAGCAAAGTGAGATACTGACAGAACCCAAACAGAAAAAGCTACGAAGAGGAAGAGTTCTTGTCATCAGTCACTGCTGTTTGTTTTTACAGAAACATAAAGTCAAGTTGAGAAAAGCGTTTCCTTCCTCTTTCTCCTCCAAGAAAAACCAGGAGGTTTACAAACTCAGATAACAGTGATTAAGAGCAAAATGGCAATGCACCGTGTCAATATCCCATTGTGTCCATCTTTGCAAAAAGGCCAGAGTTCCAATAATATGCTTATCTGGAGAAATGAAGAATGACTGCTAATGTTAGGGTTGAAGGAGGCACGTGCTGGAATAAAACCACTTGGGTATTTT
This sequence comes from Lagocephalus sceleratus, assembly GCA_911728415.1. Taxonomy (NCBI): domain Eukaryota; kingdom Metazoa; phylum Chordata; class Actinopteri; order Tetraodontiformes; family Tetraodontidae; genus Lagocephalus; species Lagocephalus sceleratus. The sequence goes on from CAJVRN010000021.1 coordinate 176,629, forward strand.
GGAACTATTTATGACTGATGACATTTTAACACAGCTCCTGACATCAGTTGCCTTCAGTGAACAGTGGTCTTACACTCAACATTGAATCTTTAAAATGTAAATGGAAAAAACATAAAGTTTTGTACATTTTGAAAAATGGAGCATTGCTGCTACTTTCAAATTTGACTAACTAGGAGATGTGCTGGCGCTGTCCTCGAGACATATTGTCTTAAATTCTCTCCTACTTAAGGAAGCTTGTTCTCCCTGCCTCTGGCCAAAGGCAGCTGGGATAGGCTCTGGCCTCATGTGACCCTTAGAGAAAGCGGATAGAAGATGGATGAGTATCTGTTCGGTTAAAAACAGGATGTGATGATATTTGAAATCCTAAATTTCAAACTGATGTCAAAATGTATTTCATAGATTTACTGGGTTATTCTTCATGTAGAGGCCTACTGTGTGTTAAATTTAGTTCAACTTTATTTATATAGAGTCTGTTATAATCAAAAGTGTCTGTAGACAGTTTACAGAATCTTAAATGGTACAATCCTTCATTTGTAGAGAAAAATGACTGTAAGACTTCTGCTCATGGTTCTATTGATGCTTGTCAGTGTCAGGACTGCAAAATATTTTCTATGTTTCAGTGTGAGAAACGGATTTTTTTTTTCTGTACAGTGAAACTGATGACCAAATTCATGAGGATACTCTATACAGATGATGGGTTATAATACATTATCACTTCTTAAAAAAACAAACAAAATTACTAAAGACAACAGGGCTGCATTGGGGGAAAGAAGTCAACCTTATTAGGATGAACATTTTAAAAATATAGATTTATTTTTAATTATCTGAGATTCTTCATTGCACCAAACAATGACTTCCTTTAAAAGATCAGTGCAGTGTGTTCACATCTGTCAGCCTGTCTGAAGTTTAGGCTGCTTTTCCCAGATAACCACAGGTAATTTTAGGCCCAGACTAAAAGGGTGGGTAGTTGGGAGTCAGAGGTCAGAACGGCCTCTAGCAGAGTCTGTAATGGATCTGTCTTTCATGAAGCGCTTCTGCTGTGACTCTTTTCATGCTCACCTCCCACCCTGCTCCATCAATAGGCAGCACTAAGTCCTGGCAACTAGAAGAGGCCTATAATAGGATTGAGCTCAGCCAGTGTCATGGGCTAGTGATGATAGCAGCAGCCTGCTGGGGCCCACATCACGACAAAAGGTATTTTTAGCCATCTTTAAACCAAACATTTCCGATTCTCATTCTTCATGTCCCAATCAATAATTCTGTCATATGTTAGAGGCATGATTTTGGAATAGAAAATGATAAAAACCCAGAGGCGAGTCAGGGTCAAGAATGAAATGACAAATAAACAGGGTGGGAGCTGGATCTTCCCCCAGCTTCGTAGTGGGAGCCCAAGCCAATCCCCTACAGACTGAGCTACCGCCACCACCACGTATTATAATAATACACAAATGTGTAACAAACATGTAATAAAAACCCTAACCCTGTAATCTTGTCTCTCTTTTGTCAAGTGCAGGTAAACACCAGTGTTCAGTGTTCGATAAGGTCCAGAACTTAATACCTGATCCAGACAGCTCTGTGTTTCCCATTCAGAGAAACAATTAAGAGCTTTGATTGTTAGAGTCTGCATTTGCTGCTAGTCACTCTAAAGACATCACTATTAAAGAGGCCCCACATACCCTCTCATTTCTGGCTTCATGTGAAAAGTCCATTGAGCGTGAGGGGAAATGAAATAAGCTCAGCCTTGAGGCTGATCAGACAAACGAGAGCCGTATGTCCAGTCAAAGGGAAACCATCCATGGGTGAGGGCCTTCATGTGACTATCTGGGAAAGTCATTGGTGAAGGTACCATAAAGGACCAGCTTGACTGGTCTTTGCATTGATTTGACTATTAGGATATTCAATGCAGGACTTTGCTGTGATCACAACCTTTACATTCTTTGTGGTATGTTACTTTATATGCAAGAATAACATACTAACATGGACCTTCTCACAATTAATTCAATGTGTTACAAAAAAATCAATTTAGCAAAAATAACACAAGTCTACATTTGCTAGTATTATTTAGTGCTGAAAATAAGCAACTGCTGTTTCAAATCATTGTTGATGGCATGAGAAAGAAGTTCCTTAAGAAGAAAAGTTTTAAAGCACCTTCGGCATCTAAAGCAGCACATTGGACTCATAAGTGAAGAGCTTTTGTCCCCTCTGGTTATCATTAGTGGATTCAGGAGCTGCAGACATGCCTGAACACATCAGAGTGATGAAGCTCTGTTCAGGCTTGAGTCCTCAGAAAAGAACTTTTACCTGAGCATCATGCAACCAAAAGGATTAAGCAGCACAATCAAATAAACCAATCATTATAAATACCTTTAGTTTCAGTTTCTCTCCCTGTGTGTGTGCGTGTGCGTGTCCTTTATTACAGTCTTACAGGTGCTCCTAATTACATGTGAACTCTGAAGGTGAAATCTAACCTTTTCCAAATGAGCTACTGCAGTTTTAACTAGCATCCCCTGACCTCCCTTTGAGGCAGCAGAAGGAAAGAAACCGACTGATGGCAAAAGTCTGAAAATGTCTCTGAAACGTGCTGTTGTTGGCCGAGGGCCCACGTCTGTTAACATAGGAGCGTAGTCCCTGTGGGTTCACTAAATCACTCTGATACCCACAGGATGTCTGGAGCAAAGGAGCACAGGCCTCACACACTGTACACCACACTGGGAGTGTGTATGTGTGTGTGTGTGTGTGTGTGTGTGTGTGGGTGTGTGGGTGTGAGTGACTGTTTGTGAGTGTGAGAGTGTGTGTGTGTGTGAGTGTTTGAGATTGTGTGTGTGTGTGAGTGACTGTGTGTGTGCGCGTGTGTGTGTGTGAGTGAGAGAGAGTGTGTGTGTGTATGAGTGTGTGAGTGTGTGTGTGTGTGCATGTGAGTGAGAGTGTATGTGTGAGTGTATATGAGTGTGTTTGTGTCTGTGAGAGAGAGAATGTGTGTGTGTGTGTGTGTGCGTGTGAGTGAGAGTGTATGTGTGAGTGTGTGTGTGTGAGTGAGTGAGTGTGTGAGTGTGTGTGCATGTGAGTGAGAGTGTATGTGTGAGTGTATATGTGTGAGTGTGTGTGTGTGTGCGTGTAAGTGAGAGTGTATGTGTGAGTGTGTTTGTGTCCGTGAGAGAGAGAGAATGTGTGTGTGTGTGTGTGTGTGTGTGTGTGTGTGTGTGTGTGTGTGTGTGTGTGTGTGTGAGCACCTGGGCTCTTGGTTAGAGATTTGTGGATAACATACTTTCTTGACAATTTACACTGAAACAATTTGGGCTCCGTGTTGGCTGTAAGCACTAATTAGTGAATAATGAGCACCATTAGCTGTGAGAGGTGACACAGTCAGCGGGTCTGCTGGAGACACACTGACTGTTGGCCTCTACTCGCTAAGCTTCTTCCCACATATAACTCATCGATACTTGTTTCAGCACGTTTTCTTGGGTACATTAATTATGCATGTGCTAAAAATTCAATTGACTTTGATGGGGACAGATTTTATGACTTGTGAATGTCATCCGAAAAAGATTAATATAATATAAAAAAGCTTAGTATTTAAAACTCTTATGGATCAAATATCTGATACATACAAAATGTATTTATTTTTTATTGATTTATTTAACTAATTCATTCAATAGATGTGTAGATAGATAGATAGATAGATAGATAGATAGATAGATAGATAGATAGATAGATAGCAGACTTGCAGACTTTTAAGTATTAGTCTGTCAGCCACTGAAACTTGTAGAGCAAATTAACACAACAAAGAAAAGACCTGATGGGTGTGAACATCAGCAATGTGCTAGTGAAGTGGGAATCCAGCAAACACATTTTGTTTGAAGAAAGTCACAACCTCTAAGGCTGTTAACTTTCCATTCTGAGCTGGTAGATACTGTATGTGGTAAGTGCCACAGAAATGTCTCTCTCTGACATATGAACAATGGGGCCAGTTACAAATGGATCAATCAGCACAAAATGGAATAAGTTGTTTCGTTGGGAAATTCAGGCCCATCTGGAAAACAACTTAAAGTCTCCATGTGAATAACTCCAGACTTTTCAAAGCTGAGATGCATGTGTGCTTGATGGTCTTCATCCAATGACAACAAACAGTGTTTTGCATTGACATGCATTATAGTTTTTTCCTTCTTGGTTCCTTGGCTGCATGTTTACCACCCCCAACTCTTTCTCTTTCCCAATGCCTCTGAAAACAAAATTCAGATATACACCTTCAGCCTTTGCTGTGCTTTTGTGCACAGTGCACAAAATTTTATCACAACATTTTTATATTTATCACAATTGAATAATGTAATAGTAGTTAATGTTGTAAATAATTAAGACAATCAATTAAAAAAAATATTAAAAAGAAACACTTTACATCAAAACTGCAGCACTGTGACTGACAGACAATCATTTGTAGGGCTTCCTCCCATAAAAAAACAGATGAAGAATAATTCAGTTTGGAGGAGCAAGGGACTCTCCTGTCCCTCCACACCGCTACTTAGAAAAGGAAACACTGGTTACATTCTGGAGGAGATCTGGCTGAAGGGAAAGGGAACTCATTTTAACTTTTAAGTGTGTGTGTGTGTGTGTGTGTGTGTGTGTGTGTGTGTGTGTGTGTGTGTGTGTGTGTGCGTGTTTGTGTGTGTGTGTGTGTGTGTGTGTGTTTGTGTGTTTGATTGTGGGGAACTTAATGCATCTTAAATGGTGTATTTGATTCTTCCAACTGCCATCTCCAATTCAGTGTTGTTTTCTCTCGAGTAGAGGAGCAATTTAGACATTTAGAAAGATGTTTTAAATTGAACTTGTTATCGGTTTTTAGCGTAACTACTTTTACTTAGCAAGTGACAGCATTAATATTTCATAATAAAAAAGGATCCTTTCATATAAGTAAAACTGGACATGTGCTGTCGGCAGTTGATGTGCATGAAAAAATGTATAACTGGAACAGAAAGCATTTAATTGGTGAAGTTACCAATTAAATTCCACCTATGTTCAGGTTGTTCTTTAGCTAAACATTAACAATACGCTTAAACCAGCAACTAGTTTGGCAGCCCATAAAGATGTAATCTTTAAGCTTAATATAAATATGTTAAGGATGAGCTACATAATAATAGTTTGTGGAGGTTTAACACAACCTATATTTTCAGACATGAATTGAATAAAATTTGCAAATAAATGAATGCATAAATAATGTTTCTAATTACATTGAGTTAATTTTCAGCATTTTTTATTTTTTATTTTCAGAACTAATTAACAGAGTTGTACTTGTCTGCTCATTAATTTAAACTGTAAACTGCAGAAAGGCAGATGAGTTCCTTTCTGCTTTTCCTCCTGCCTCCTTTGTTACGTTCACTCTTCTGTCTTTCCCCTCTTCCTGTCTCCGCCTGCTTCATTCTTCCAAGTATGGCTACATGCTGGCAGCTGCACTCTGAACTCATCTCAAGCTAAGAAAGGGGATCTGCGTGCCCTCTTCCTGTCAGCACAGACGTCAAGGTGAACTTGGGGGACTTAAATAAACGGCTCCACAACCCTGGGACCCTCCGCCCCCGTCAGCTGCACAGATTAGAGGAAGCCTCTTGTTTACAACAGGAGGGATGTTTCTATTTTGGTTCTAACTATATCTTGTGAATAGAGATTATACAGATATGGATGATAAACAGTATTTGTTACTAAATATTACATTATACAGATAATTAAGATAATGGACTTTTGGAAAAGAGGATTACTTTTTTTCATAATAAAAAAATAAATAAAAGAAAAATAAAAGAATAAGTCTTTTCATCCCATTTTCTATGTGGACCATGATACAAAGAAAACATTTAAAATGTTTTATGGTTACACGTTTTTGCAACAGACCTGAAACACTCAAGTAGGAGGACATGTTCATATTAGCTGGTCAAGAATTATACATATATGTATTTTTTCCCAAATCAAAGAAAATAGTGTGCATTAAATTAATTTATGGTAAATCCATTAATTTTACAGCAGACAGTGAAACTAGTTTTAGTTCTCTTTGACCTGGTACCTGATGGTCTGTGACCAGCTTGACTGCTTCTCCTCTCCTCTCCTTCTCCTTCTCCTTCTTCTTCTCCTCTCCCTCTCTTCTCCTCTCTCTCTACCCATCTGTCCATCATCAGGAGGGTCCCCCTACATGAGGCTGGTCCTGCTCAAGGTTTCTTCCTGTTAAAGGGGAGTTTTTCCTTGCCACTGTTGCTTTTCTGGGGTTAGGCCCTGGGATTCTGGAAAGCACCTTGAAACAATTTTGATTGTATAAGACACTATATAAACAAAGATTGATTTGATTTGAGATTGATTTGACTGCTTGGGCAGAGATCAGAGATGCAAGCGCCCTCTTGTTGTACCTTTAGCTGTTCTAGTGCTGGAGCACTTAGTTAAGTGTTTGCACCTTTGAGCAATAAAGAAGTCACACTATTAAGGACAAGAGGATGACAACAGTGTGCCATGACAGTGACCCAGGTGGATAACTTTACTTGCTGTTTTTGTCTTCATCTTCCAGCCACTTATCTGGGTCTGGGTCCTAGAGGTAGCAGCTGCAGTGAGGAGGCCCAGACACTTCCACCAGTTTCTCTGTGGGAATCCCGAGGTATTCCCAGACAAGCCAAGAGATATAATCTCTCAGGGTGTCCTGGTTGTCCTCCCAGATGAGCATACCTGAAACACCCATCCCAGGGATGCAACCAGGAAACATCCTGACCAGATCCACAAACCACCTCAACTGGCTCCTCTTCATGTGGAATAGCAGCTCTACTTGCTCCTCTGGGATTTTAGACCTCCTCACCCAATGTATAAGGCTGATCCCAGCCACCCGATGGAGGAAACTCCTTTCAACAGCTTGTGTTGGTGATCTTGTCCTTTCAGTCATTACCCAAAGCTCATGTCCATAAGTGAGGATTGGAATGTAGACTGACTGGTAACCAGAGAGCAACCCACCCTTTACAAATGAGGACCATGGTCTCAAATTTAGAAAATCCGATCTTCATCCTAACCTCTTCACACTCAGTTGCAAAGTGTCCCAGTGAGGGACCAAAAGGACAACATCATCAACAAAAAGCAGAGATGAGGTACTATGGGCACCAATCCCAGCTGGCTCCCCATCAGTTAAGGTCAAAATACCCCTTATTCCCTCCCCTGATTACTTCTGACGACATGGCCATAAGACTTCTCCAGATCAACAAAACACATGTGGACTCCCATGTCCTTATCAGCATACCAACAAGTGTAAAAAGCTGGTCCATTGTTCCACGATCAGGCTCCTCTTGAATCTGTATCTGAACCCTTCGCATGTACCTAGACATAAACCTTTCCAGCAGGATCTCGAGTGTGATCCCCTGAACACCCTCTGCTGGGAGACTCTCCTGGGGACCCACAACCTTCGCAAGGACTTTGGTTTAACAACCAGTACTATGTGTTATACTGAGGCCAATTATTCAGTTGGAATTGCTTTACTTTTTCCAAAAGCTCCACCTCCTTCCCTACCATGGAGGCGGCTTTCCAGTTCCCCATAGGCACTTTTGTCAGCCAGGGATTGAAGCAAAGGGCCAGCCACCAGGCGCTCACAGACAACCTCTGGCTTAGTTCCAGTGCCAAGAATAGTCCAGTGTGTTCATCCAGAAAAAACCAAAGCACTCTGAGCAAACAGCATCCTCTATTTAATAAATGAATATTAGTAATATAACAAAGTAACCCCTGTGTGTGAATGTGAGAGTGTGTGTGTGTGTGTGTGTGTGTGTATGTGTGTGTATGTGTGTGTCTAAAATGGGAGAGGTTGTGAATTATGCCAGCCATTCTAACCAGCCAAGCCAGAGGGTCGAGGTGGAGGAGGGCTCATATTCCACATCTCTGTTCTGCTTCCATGGCTTCCACTGGGATGGTGTCCAGGTAAACTGTCAAGACCCATTTCCTCTGTTCAACATGCCAGCCTGAAGTGGCTGTATACCCATCTAAAGTCACAGCATATATGCATGTATATGGAGTGTGTGTGAGTACACACCCACACACACACACACGCATGTGCACACACACACACACACACACACACACACTGGGGAATAGGTTAATTGGTCATTCTAAATTGTCCATAGGTATAAATGTGAGAGTGAATGGTTGTATGCCTCTATGTGTCAGCCCTGCAACTGATGGCATCCAGTCCAGGAGGGACCCTGCCTTTGCCCAATGGCAGCTGCGACAGGCTCCAGTCCCCCCCATGCAAGACCCTCTGAGGAGGACTAAGAGGTAGAAAATGTATTATGTATGTGTGTGTTTATATAATATATACACACACACACACACACACACACACACACACACACACACACACACACACACAGTGGGACCTCTACCAGAGGTTGTTTCATAACAACCTGAAAATTATCCGTTCCAAGCCCCCCAAAAATTCGGACATAATTTTTTTATAAATCATAAAAATGCATCAAAACATGTAACAAATACATGTTACAGTTAGATTAGCGCATAATAAATGTAGGAATTCAGTGCAAGGCAATAGCCGTCATTACTAGCAACGAACGTTGTTTTAATATCGCGCCGATCGTCGATGTATTACGGCCATATTCTTTGGCGAGATCAACCAAATGCATCACTCTTTCATGCTTTTCTATTATTTCTTGCTTCGTTTGTACGGACAAAAAAAGCTCTCTTCTTATTCTTTTTCATTTCTCTCCATCACTTTCCTGGGGTCCATACCGAATAAAAGTTAAACGAAGACGACACTGGGATACACACGTACCTGTATGTGTAAGTAGAGGTCCCACAATATATACATATATATATGAGAGAGGATACAATGTTCTAAATGAAAATCAAAACACTCTACGATGACCTGAGATGATGCAGATAAAGTCTTGCTCATGTATGTTCACACCCATAAATCACAGTTTAATGTACACAAAGTGTATCCTTTATCCTTGAACAACAATGGTCAGCTCTCATCTCACTGTGCTTATGTGCTGGGGCCGTCTATTTCCTCTGAGCATTACAAATCAAATCTTTCAAACTTTATTTAGACTTACATAATCCAATTTTATTTATAGGTCAAATAACCTTGCATCTATAATTGGCAAATGTAACATTTAAGAGAAAGATTAGAACTAATAACTAACTAGACTTTACAGTTATTAGCTGTGTGAATCCTCTTGGTCTAATAAAATTAAATTGATAAATAAATAATGTCTTAACTTACATACATCCAATCACCTTCACTGATGAATTGTTAAATCCGGCAAATTCTAGCAGACATTGATCAGGAAAAGCTGAACCCAAACTTAGAAGTACCTCTGAGGCCCCTGACCAAACGGATGAAGTTATTTAGAAGAGGATCAGACCAAAGTTATGTAGGTCATGATAACAATGACATTAATCATGTGCTGCCTTTAAATTAATAATGTGGCTCTCGTGAAGCAGATTTATTCTGTGCACCATGTCACAGATACTGACATCACTGATATTTATCAGTTTCCCAAACCAACCAAACCCCCAATTAGTAATAATCAATCAATATGTGATATCGGGTGGAAATTGGGTGAAAGATTACAGATTGATATTTCTTAATGTTCTTTGACAATGATTTACTTTCTATAGGAGCATTTTTTAAAGTTAGGGTTGAGAAATTAATTTTAGACCATTGTTGACAAAACTTAATGTAATTTCACAATTTTGTCAGATTAATGTAAAAAATCATTTGTGATCTTAAAGGTCATATTAGTGATATCTAAAAAAAAAAAAAAAAAAGAGGAGATATTTGCTCACAACCTGAGGACAGCAAACAACACAGTGTGAGTTTCACTCCTAGTGTCCAAAAAAGCTCCCAGAACCTACCTGCTCCCCAAAACAGGAGTTTCAATCAGAGGCAGGGTGGGGGAGGGCCTGGGGAAGGGGAAGGGGCGGGGCCAGACCATTCCATTAGGTTTCAGCTCATAAATGCTGGTACAACCTTTAACCCCAAAGCCAAGCTTGAGTTGAAATCCTTCCATGCTTTGTCTGAGAGCTATCAGCTTAGTGGCAGAGAAACTCAAACCCCTCAAGGTAGAAAAGCAAATGTCAAGTGTATTTGATGCCCTGCGTGACTGTAGTATGTGTGTCCACATCCTGCCCAAACCCTGACGGGCCCTGAGGTGGTTCTGCACCATAACCAAACCATTGACACTCTGGCCCACTCTGCAGGAAGCAATTCTCCTGGTGAGTCCACTGAAAGGCACACGTATGCCATCCATATCTTTAAACACTTTAAACACTGAAAGACAATAGACTGTGGCACCATTCAGCCCTAAAGGGCCTCACATTCTCTCACTCTACTTTTAGCAACTTACAAAGTTCTTTTTTCACTGGCTGCTCAGAAACACTTCAAGCTCAGAATAATACCTTGTCCTTCAAGCACACGACCCACAGAAACATGTGTCACTGAGGTGCTTAAATAACTGCACCATATTCTATTCTTCATGTAGATGTACATTTCAGATTTGTGTGACTGTGTGTGTTTCCATGGTTCTTGTCCTCCACGGATGGACGAGCAGGAGTCCAGGCTGTCTCTAACTAGGTGTCAAAGTTCTGCCCTCTCAGTCACCTGCTACTCGAAATAATCAAAAGCACGGCAGACATGTGAACATGGAGTGTGCTTGGGTCTGACTGGCAGGCACCAGGTGGCCCCTGCTGGGGGCCACTGCTGGGGGCCACTGCTGCTGGCTGCTGGTGGGGGCCACTGGTGAGGGCCACTGGTGAGGGCCACTGCTGGGGGCCACTGCGGTCTCAGCTATGTCATATAAGAATGTATTTTTCAAGAATTTGTACATACAGCCAGTTATAATATAGATCCAATCGACTGGTAATTTCTTGGGGCTCTGCTTTGATTCCTCTTCATTTAGCTTTTTAAAAGTTGGGGTTGAGAAATTAATTTTAGTTTCAAAAGACTATGAAATAATGGGTTTTATTACTTAACTGGCTTGGAAGTCAATGCAGCAGCATGACTGGTCAGCAATGACCAGATCATAATGGAACCCCCAGCATGTCTTCAACCACAGGGTCAGAAGCTGAAGTAGTGAACTAGACGTTTCTTGAGCATGTAGGAGTTCCAGACTGCTGTTCTTCGACAGAAAGTCAGGAGAACCTGTAAACGGCAGGACCATCTGGCAGCCTTTTAACTGCAGGCTGCCCAAAGAATGTCCTCTGAAGCTGCTTGGTAACCACCAGCTTCATGGGCCGTCCCACAGACACATTAAAACACTAACATCCTATTGTCAAAACTAAGTAGCACTAATGTGTGGTGACGTGCATGTCCTCCTGTTCTCACAGCAGCTTCAAAGACATTTCATCTCACAGCCAACATCAAATAGCAGCCATGGACTTTTCACTCTAGATTAATCAAATGTTGCACATTGAGCAAATGTATTATATAATACTACACCTATTCTTTCTAAATTCATAACCAGACCACCACGACCATTGAGCAAATGTGGATTTGACAGTTGGCCAACAGAATTGAATGGTTCCATCATCAGCATGAGGTTCTCCTAGTGTTGCTCCAAAGTGTATTCACATTCATCCCCCCCGGCACAAGACCCAAATAAAGTCAGAAATCTGTGTAAAAGAGGAATTTTCATATAATCCAAAAGGTTCAGTGGTGGAGAAGAGTTGTGCGTCAGGGTTCGAGCTCCGCTGCTGCTGAGGCCAGAACTACTAAATATTCATGTGATGGTGGATTCATTTGTTCTTCAAGTTTAAACATCTTCTCTGATATTTGTTGACTTTGATACCAAAAATGTTCAGAACATTTGCTGTCAAGAATTTTTGTCTAAAGCAGTTTGTGTAAAGTTTTGAGGATGTTTGAAACCATTTTTCTACCACTGTTTGATGTGAGGATTTGAACAAAGCTGCAAGAGGGAAGAGAAGCACGCACGGCTGTGTTTGTCTTCCTGACTACTTCATGATTAACACCTGAGGAATGCTGCAGAAAACCAGGTGCCTCAGAAGGTCGGCAGCCATTCTGCAGCTTTCTTTATGTCTTCATGTATCTAATTACTTTGAGCTATGAGTGAAGACTGGAGCGTTGGTGTGCTGTCCTAATCAGAGTGATGTCTCACAAGTATTGCATCACTTTCCCGTTCAAGCAGCAGTAGCAAAAGAAAAGAAGTACATGTGAGTCCCAACAGTCCAACCTCATTTGAGAGCTGGCAGCCTTCTGTTAGCAGCAGCCTCATATCCAGGGGTCAGGTCCCAAACAGACCTGCAGAAGCTCAGCGATGCTTTTGTCAGCTGCAACTTGTTCAAAATGCTCCAGTTCTGATCAGAGCACATTAGTCGAGTTCTACAGTATTCAGACTGGCTCCCAGTCAGCTACACGGTCATCTTAAACTTGTGCTACCGGTCTTCAAAGTCAACAGTCAGTCAACGATTGACGTTGATTGGATGTAAGTTTTCTCAGATATGCATTTACGCTGCTCACAAATGGAATAAAACTTCACACAGAGCAGAGATCTGCCCATTAGAAGCTTGTAAATGCAGGTGAAACTCATTTCTCTTTTCAAGTCTTTCACTTTAAGTTTACAGTTGCACTGGATGCTACTCTATACTTTTAAATTGTATGAATACTCCTAAACTTACATACATTAAATACTTACAATTGCTGTTCTTATGTAAAGTGCATTGACTGGGCCCGTGTATTGAATGTATTAAATAAATAAAGCTGATAAAATAGCTCAAATGTTATAAGCTAATGTAAAAATGCTCAATAAAATATCAGAAAGTACAAACTTGTAGAGCTTTGGACCAGAGCTATTTAAGACCGTACTCCTGAACTGAGAAGATGGGACCTAAATGTAAAAGTAAATATCATTATTTTCCTGTCTGTATGAGTTGAATGAGCTGAACGCAGCTCCATGCTGAGCTTCAGTGTAGATAAGGTCACGTCAGTAAGGCGCGTACGCTGCAGGAACTCACCAGGAGGACACAGGCAGCTGTGGGGAGTTTCTCTCACCTCCCTCGTCTTTGAAAGGCGCTGCGCGAGCTTCTGTGGAACAGACAGCAGAAAGCAAATGTACATTACACATCTGCAAATCTGTATATTCCACAAACAAGATTTAATTTATTTACATTTCTTATAATAATGAAACTTGATACATTTACAATTAACTAAAAAGTTGCTCAAAGTTATAAAAAAAAAAAAACCCACACAGAAAGGGAGATGCAATTACCATGCAATAAACAAGCCTTTAAACACTCAGTGGTGTAGCCAATCCAAGCCTTGAAGATCCAACGTGTATAAAAAAAAACTTTTTTTTTAAGTCCACTACATACATTGAGGTAATTACGCCTGTGAGAGTGGGGTCAGTCGTAATGTAATCATCAACAGAATGAACACATTACTTGTTTTCATGCCAATTAATCTTATGACCAATTCTGACCCAAACTCTTTTCCAAACTTTCTGCACAAATGGTTATCTGGCTGAGCTACATAGATTTAGTCAGACACAGATGATATAATGAGTGAAGAAGAACCTCCTGTTGTCCCAAACGGCAAGTTTAGTTTCAAAAAGCTTCCATATGGAAGTTTGAATGAAACCAATGTGTGTGCACATATTGCAATGATAAATTGTCTTTCCACCAAAGTCTGACAAGTTTCAGGTGAAACACAATTGTGCTAAGTTTAAAAAAAAATGTGAGCGTAGAGTCGGGTCAAGCTGCGCTCACCACACGAGACGGGCGCTACAGGAGCCTTTACTTCCCTGAATAAATAACCTCACAGGGCAGGTGGTGCAGCCAACATTCTAACTCTGACTGAAAATTAAAATGATCTCTTATTAATTCCTTATAGAGACTATACTGTATTTTAACCTAATTAGATCAACAGAATTCAAAAAAATAAAAGACACACGTGTGTGTGTCCCTGGTTGCAGTTCCTAGCAAAGGAATGCTGGCTCGGATGTTTAGAGGCCTACAACAGGTGCTGAAGGGGATGTGAGGAAGGCTGCAGCAGTTTACGGCCTTCACCGGGAGCAAATCAGCATGGAGGACAAGCATCCATCAAACAAGGATCATTAAGAGACACTGTCAAATGTCTGGGCTTTTCAAAATGAGGATCAAGTGTTTAATGCGAACCAGTGGAACTAAATAGCATCGGGCTCTATTTCAATGTATTTCCTGGTGTCAGATTACTGCAGCACATCCACACAGCCAGTGAGAGTTCTTAGTTCTGGGGCTGAGTAACAAAGGATTTTTAGGTCTCCTTTACTACATATGTACAGAATTAGCAAAGAGGCCTTTTCTTAAAATCTGCACAAAAATGGGACAATGATCCCAGTGTTCAAACATTTTTGTGTTCTCATCATTCAAAAGTCTTACACAGAATCAGTTGGGAAGTTTACTCTCAGGCATAAATTTCCTTTAACTTCATTTATTCATGCGCACTTCCAGGAATGTATTTGGTTGATGCTGGCAGAGCTGCAGAAGTCTTTAGTTGACTAAACTAGAGCTGTGACCCTGAAGTAAAGCAGCAGAGAGCTCCAGACACACATCATGAGACAATGGCCGGGCAGCCAACATCATTCACACTAAAGTCAAGATCAAGGGGCTCGCTTCAGCCTCACAGGAGAAACCAGAACGCCCTGCAGTGTTTGTCCAGAAGATCTTTCTGTGTTCTCATTCTCTTCTTCTTTGGTGTTGCCTTTGGAAGATCAAAGACTGGTACCGACAACAGGAGATAGCGTATCTGTCCTCCAGACGGCCAATGTCCCAAAGGTCAACAGAGTATTTTTAGGATGCTGCATAGCTACAAATAAGGGCCCCCAGCCCAGTACAGCCCAGTACAGCCCAGTACAGCCCAGTCCAGCACAGCCCAGTACAGCCTAGTGCATCCCAGTACAGTCCAGCATAGCCCAGCACAGCCCAGTACAACCTAGCATAGCCCAGCACAGCCCAGTACAGCCCAGTCCAGCACAGCCCAGTAAAGCCCAGTCCAGTTCAGCCCAGTACTGTCCAGTACAGCCCAGTACAGCCCAGTGCATCCCAGTACAGTCCAGCATAGCCCAGCACAGCCCAGTACAGTCCAGTACAACCCAGCATAGCCCAGCACAGCCCAGTACAGCCCAGTCCAGTTCAGCCCAGTACTGTCCAGTACAGCCCAGTACAGCCCAGTGCAGTCCAGTACAGTCCAGTACAGCCCAGCACAGCCTACTACAGCCCAGCACAGCCCAGTACAGTCCAGTACTAGTGGGACGTAGTTTGGTAGTTTTCTTCTTAGTGGGAAAATAATAAAAACTTCCTGTGTACGCTCTCTACAACTGTACAAGCCTGTTTACTATCAGGGTATCATAGGGGTCAGGGAAAGTGTGTGTGTGTGTGTGTGTGTGTGTGTGTGTAGGTGTAGGTGTGTGTGTGTAGGTGTGTGCGTGTGTATGTGTGTGTGTGTGAGCCAATCACTAACTGTGCTGTGATAAAGTCCAGAGGTTGCTCAGACACTTCTGCTCCACGGTGTTGTTTCAGTTAGTCTGTGTGATTAGCAGTCTCTCTCTCTCTCCCCCTCTCTCTCTCTTTCACACACACACACACACACACACACACACAGTGTTGTGCTGTCTGTTAGGGGCTCACAGTTTTGGTTGGCAGCTCTTTAGGGAGTCCTGAGAGGCTGTAGACAACATGGCCTTCAGCTCCCATCGAGCCTTAATATTACCTCTGTGAACCTGTGTACCTCTGTGATCATCACGCTGGTTTTAAGAGGCCGTGCTTTGTGGGAATGAAGGGTGCTTAGGGGCCAGTTGTGTTGATTTCAGTGGTGTTGTTATGAGCTTGGCAGAGGAACAAGTGAATACAAGGACTATTAAGCATCAGGACAGATCTTAGAGCTGTCTAAATAGAAATGAACTATGAACTAACACTAAAGCCTGCATCAGTGGAACACGATAAGATCTATGCATTCTATGCAGTTAAAATAATAAAAATCTCAAGATGGCTTAAACACCAATACTCATCTATAATCACTGACTTTGTATGTCCTCTAATAGAGGGAAGAAAACTGTACATTATTAGAAATGGAAAAGAGGGTGGAGTATTGTCAATTGTAACAACTATGAGACTGGAGCTTCACTTTTACACATTAGTAGAAATCTATTAGAATGAGAGCATATAGCTGCAGCATATAGCTGATGGCGTAACAGGAATCTGCTCAATGAAAAAACTGTTGGAAAAACTGTACAGATATACAATTACATTTATCACTTTACTTCTTCATATCTTCATATTTACTTGTGCTGTGAAGAGTATAGACGTCCCTCCTATATGGCCACATCTGTGCTCATGTCCATTAGTAATCACTATTTATAAACTGACTTCAACAAAGAGGCGAGCTGCACTGCTGCAGGTCCGTCTGGAGATGAAGAGGCTGCGGGTCCTGTGAAAGCGCTCCACGACCTAAACGCTCTCACTTTGATCACGTCTGATGGGTCATCATCAGCTTCATCAAGTTGTGTTGGGGAGCTCATGGATAAAAGAGGAGACCTCTCGTCTCTGTCAGCTCAGCTCTGTGCTCTTCATCTTGCAAGTGAATTGTTGTTTCGTGTACGTCAACACACATACAACACATTACTCCCACATGGATTGATCTTATTTCATTTAGACGTTAACATAGACGTAAAGAGTTGGGTTGCCTCAGAAGCTCAAACTGCAGATAATGTACATGAAAACCTTATTTGGGAAATAAATTACATGACATTGTCATGTCATTCTGACAGACATGACATTTAGTGAGAATAGAATTGTAAATGAAGGAATGATGGAGTAAAATTTATCATCAAAATTTATCATCAAATCAACAGATTATCAAGCCTAAAATATACATTCTTAATAGACAGTCCTGGAGAAAAGTTACTGACACCCATAAAATTTAACACAAACTCATATAGTATAAATATACTATATTATATGTATGCATATACTCATACACACACACACACACACACACATATACATATGGAAAAACCAGACTGCCACAAACATCCCTGAACATTTGTCCTTTTGTCAGCTGTTAAATCTAATTTCAACAAACAAATGGAGATTGTAAAAGCCAGTCAAGTCCCCTGCTGTGCCCCCTGGATGCATCAGTGAAAGAAGATACAAGTGATAAAGGTTCAAGATAAAGGGCCCCATGTGGGCAACAGAGGAGGAACCTGTAGAGCATCAAGGAGCGCTCAAACACAGCGATGGGCTCAGTAATCATACATTTGCCCATGTGCATCCAAATGAAACATTCAGTCAAATAAGAAATGCTTTTTCCCCATTGTTTATACATTTTAACGTCTCATTTCCTAATGAGGTTGAAAGAATCAGCACAGGTAAAACTTGATATCGTTCAAAGTTAATATGAGAGGGCCCTAAGTCAGGAATAAAGTGTGTGGGTCAAAGTCAAAGCAAAGAAACAAGTAGGCTAGTCCAGGGGTGTAGAGCGGCGTTGGTAAAGACCTCACCTCCTCCAGTATGTGCTCCAGTCTGCTCAGAATAACGGGCTCCACCTGCTCAGCAGACCGCTTCCAGACGGAGACCTGCTGCTCTTCCAGATTAATTATCCTCGACTGCAACTCAGAAATCCACACAAAAACCACACTGCAGCCTCCGACCAGCAGAAGAGATGCTGCGATGCAAACCGCGGCGCCGCACAAATCTCTCCAGGTTGCGCGCAACGGTGCGCCGTGAGTCCTCTCAGCCACCTTCCCAGAGGCTCCCCACTTCTGATTCTCCTCCATTTTAAACACTTAAACGCTTTCCCCCTTCACCCACACTTAGATCCTCGTAACCATCAGGTGAAGCGCAGCTCAGGAGGAATCTCTGGACTTTGTGAGGACTGCTTCGGAAGAGAGAAAGGTTTTGGAACAGTTCTTTATCTCAGGAGCACCTATGTTAAAGTTGGGGCAGGAGACGCTCCACGGTTTTCCATCAGTCAGTCAGTCAGCCAGTCCTGCTGTTGACTCACAGGGATGGACTCTTTCCTCGGGGTTCCGCTCCGTTCCTTCCATTCACCGTTTCTTCTCTGAACGATCTCCTCGATGTGCTGCAGGTCAGCCGCCAGCGCACGTCCCTGAAACTCGAGACAGCCTCCCTCTCTCTCTTCCCCCGCAGCTCTGGATGCCGGGGGTCCTTTGCTCGCCCTGGACGCTCCTCCTCCAAAGGGTTTTGGGTTAAACGCCGGGGCGGGATTCGTTGCTGAAGGCTTTGATGGGGATATTTTTAGGCGCTCAGTCCCGCAGCTGACACCCTGACGGCCTGCTGACAGCTCAACAACAAAGCAGCACCACAACTTCATTGACCTACTGCACGCACAAAAGTCTTTTCTGCACAATGATTGCGTAAATTCTCCTCCGTTCTAGTTAGCTTAATCCATAAAGTCCACTGGACCTTCACGCAACATTTCTGCAATAGAATTAAATGAAATATTCACCCTTCTGCACCTGCTGAACAGTGAATATTGATGGATATAATCCATCTTAAGCTGTTGATTCCACTCAAAGATTTAGAGAAAAACATTTGGAAGAAAGAGAGAAAGTTTGCATAAGTCAATGAGGCTCATTTTGGGCTCTTGCTTTGGTGTATATTAAATGTAACTGTAATTTATGAGGATATATTCCTTCAACATTGAAATGCTGACCTCTCAATGTTTAATTGAGTTTTTTATTTTTCATTTTCATAAAAACATTTGTTCCACCACACTTGCTTCACGGTAAAAACAGATTCAGCAGTGGTGGAGAAAAAATGCCAACATGAGGCTGCCTGAAGGCCACATAGGTGGGTCAGGTGGTGCAGCTCCTCCTGGATGGAACATCCATACATCCTGTAGTTGGAAGGCTGGCTGTATTTCCCAGGACAGTAGTACTAGAGTCCACTAGAGTGGTAGAAATACCTGCCTAGTATTCCTGATAACCGTTTAAGGCTAACGCTGACAGTCCACTAGCAAATTTTCCTTTTAGCAGAAGATTTAATTTCCTCTTTTATGAAACCGTTTGATTGAATCTTGTTTTCTTACATCAACACAATGAGGAAATATTTATGTCAGGCCTACGACTTCCGATGGTCTTTTGTTCCACACAAACATATAAAATCTAATCAAATATAAATATATGTATACACAGACAAACCTCAGTACCCGAACGTTTCACAGTTCAAACAAACTGGTACTCCAAAAGTTGGAATATTTTCCGACCCGTTGGCTGAAGAAAAACCTGAAGCTCGTTCTCGGCTCTACTCAGCCACCCGGCGATACCCGAATGACCGAATCGTCTGCCTATTTCCCGCGTGGCCTCCACGCTGTTTATATGTTGACGCGTGTGTGTGTGTGTGTGTGTGTGTGTGTGTGTGTGTGTGTGTGTGTGTGTCTGCGTTGTTTGTTGTCTGTATTTCAAATGGGGAAAATTAATTCGGTACTCGACCAAATCGGTGTTTGACCAGGCTTCTTGAACTAATTATGTCGAGGTTTGTCTGTATATATACTGAAGAAGATGTGAGGCTGGATCAGGACAGAGTCTTTTTTCTGAACGTGTGATAGTTCCTTAAATGATGTATGCCTTCACTTCAATCACCTCTGTGTCTATACCATGATTGAGCGGACAGTCTAAATGACACAGTTAAACTCTGCAGTGGTTTGTGTCATGCCTGGAAAAAGCTCATGGGTAGTTTTCAGTCTAACCATAAACCACTATAGAGGACTTTTTGAAATACTAACAGCAACTCTTCCTGTCATGTGTTTTTGTACTTTAAGAGATGTCCCCTTGAATGCCAGCCACATCACAGGATGACTTGTGCAGAGGTTTATGACATCAGCTTCATAGGCTGCTGAATTCCTCCATATGTCGACGAGCCTTTATATTTACATGGTGCCTATGTCTGCAAGGTGATATAACAGCAGTCATAAAGTTTAGAGTTTAAAAAATAGTATGGTGAAATGCTTTATGGGTGTCTTCAACTCTATTGTGAAATAAATGTGATATGAACTGGTGCTTGACTGGTCATAATTCTCTTCAGCTCAGCTGCATTAGGTCAAGTCAGAGGATGGCCTCTGCAAACTTCCTCAAAAGAAGACAGTGGCTCAGTAGTGTGTAGGGCTTCCAAGTCAAACTCTGGAACATCATGTCATCTGAATGAATGTCCAGGAGGATGGGTAATGTCCCAGGAGACGGGCCTATCTGTCATCTCATTAAAAGATGTCTGTATAAAAGTGTAAATAATAACAATGCAATATATGCTGTTATTATTGTACTTGTAGTTGTTGTTATCCTGGAAATAAGTTCAAGTTTGACTCTGCTCCTTTGAATGAAAGAAGAATCTAAGTGTATTTCTTGTTTTTTGTTTCTTGTTTGGCTGATTTTCTTTTTCCTGTTGAAATTGAAATTATTAGCTTACATCTGAAATAAACATTGACTAAAAACAAGTAACCATTATAGAATTGGTTATTACAATTTTTTATCTTTTTAATGTTTTGTTTGAAATTTGTCTAAACAGAATGAAAAGTGTTGCAATGTCTACTTTTGGCTCTTGACTTTGTTATTGTCATTATTAACATCATGTACTTTTGAACTATGTTTACAACATCAGCTGTGGTTCTTACTGTTGCTCTTACTGTTCTTATTGTTCTTCTTACTGCTGTTCTCGTTGTTACTCTTAGAGTTGTTTTTACTGTTCTTATTGCGGTTCTTACTTTTGTTCTTACTGTTGTTCTTATAGTTGCTCTTACTGTTCTTACTGTTTTTCTTGCAGTTGTTCATACTGTTGTTCTTACAATTGTTCTTACTGTTGCTCTTACTTTTTTTCTTATATTTGTTCTCATTGTTGTTCTTATTGTTGTTCTTATTGTTGTTCTTACTGTTGTTCTTACTGTTGTTCTTACTGTTGTTATTGTTGTTCTTACAGTTGTTCTTACTGTTCCTCTTACTTTTTTTTCTTATATTTGTTCTCATTGCTGTTCTTACTGTTGGTAACCTGTAGAAAGAGATAAAGGGTCTGCTGCTGCCTTGTTGCCCTCTCGGTACACTGGAGCTTTCCTGGAGGAGCTGCACTACCACTACCTCTGTGGGCTGCATATATGACTTCATACTAGCAGCAAAGACATTGAACTAGAAACGAGATTTAGAAGAACATCAGACACACTGTTAGCGTGCAACTGTTCATCATGACTTATACTCATGTTGGAACTCTGTCTTTGGTTAGCCGTTCACACGTACAACAAGAATCATATGCCAGGATCTATAATTTCATCAAAAGCAAAGCTTTGACCTTTCACACATTTTTAGTGAACCTGCTTTCTTCTGTGAGGAGCAGAGTTCTCCTCGTGATGATTCTCAGAACATTCACACAACTGGCTTCCTCCAAATCCCTCATACAACAGCATCAATTGGCTTAAAGATAACAACAGCACACATCTCTTATCTTCCTTTCATTCTTATTATGTTGCAAACTACTTTTCTTTACTAGAATACTATAACATTTACTAGCTCATCTTGTTCTCTTACTTGCTTCCTATCATTTTTTTCCTGGGTTTCTCAGTTGAACAGCATATACTTCTAAATCCTCATCTATGTGTTATATCTGTATTATTTTGAATTATTTAAAGTTTCCCTTTCCCTTGAGGTTTTCAATAAGGTTTTGTCTTATTTATAAATTAGGTGTCTGAGGTAAATGTGTGCTGTATATGTGATGTAGCATGTCCTTGAACTAACTTGACTCACCTGATATGTGCAGTGGTTAGTCTAATCACATGAAGAGGTTGTGGGTTTGACTCTGGCCTTTGCAGTTGAGATCTTCTGCTTCTGCTGTGTGGGTCTTTCTGGGTACACTGGCTTCCTCTCGTGATTGGAGATTTGAAATTGCAACCAGATTTGAATGTGTGAGTAATAACTCTGTGTGTGTGTGTGTGTGTGTGTGTGTGTGTGTGTGTGTGTGTGTGTTGTGATGGACTGTCCAGGGTGTGTTTCTTCTGCAACCTTTGACTGGTGGGACAGGATCCAACACCCCCTGTGCAGTGTTTGCTACATTTCTGGAGTAGGAATTTACTTGAGGTGTTTTTTTGTTGTTGTTTTTAGTTTTTTAGTTTAGTTTAGTTTTGTTTTTTAATAAGAAATGCTCAAGATAAAGCAAAAGCAGCAGACTGTTACCATTTTTGATACTAATGTAATGCTTCATCTGTTGATATAAAAGTATATAACTTGTCTTTCAAATGGCTGCCTTTATCGTTTTGGGAAGCTCATTTTAGTTTATATTGCGTTTTCCACTATTTAAGATAAAAGAATAGGTCTTGGCCTTGCGTTGTGCTTAGATCCAGTTTGGGAGTGAATATCATTATATTTTCCACTATACACCATGCAGTTTGTATAACTACATATTCATTCATTTCTGTAACTTGTAAGATAATATAGACTAAATGAGCTAAGCAGCTAAGAAGTGGATGTTACTCGGTGTATGTTAGTTTAAATGATCGTGTGACACATGATGACAGCATATGTTTAGAGAATTATGTATTAGTGTAGATGTGCCCATAAGTCATGACTCAGCAAGCATATGGTTCTTCTTACTAAGCACTACCATGTGCAAACTAAAGTAAGTACTTATTAGATGCCTTTGGTGTCATCTTCCTTCCAGCAAGTCTTTGCTCATTCCTCCACCACGCCCCCCTTCTCCACAGTTGTGGTACGAGAAGCGCTCTGAGGTTTGTAAAGTTAATGACATGCAACGGCTGACAAATTAAAGCCAGCTATCATTAGGTTTTGTTTTTAACAGTAGGGAGTGAACACTGGCACATGTGGAGCAAAGATCATTTTAATGAAGAGAGAAACCACAGCGAGCATCAGACTGGAGCCACAGGCCAGATTTCTACAAGATAAACCCAGTCCTATTTCAGTGGCTGTGGATCCAGGCTTTGTTATCTTTAAACGACTGCACCAACTGTGGCAACCACACTAGAAGTAGGAGTAGAAGTAGTAACACTAGTAGCAATAGTTATTGAAGTAGTAGAAGTAGTAGCAGTAGCAGTAAGAGTAATAGAAGTAGTAGAAGAAGTAGTAGTAAATGTCTACTACAACGTCTACTACTTCTGTTAGTCGCAATAGTAGCAGTACTAGTAGCAGTAGCAGTAATAGTAGTAGAAGTAGTAGTAGTAGTAGTTGTAGTGGTACTCGCAATAGTAGTGTAGAAGTAGTAGTAGAAATAATAGTACTTCTACTAATAGTAGTAGTAGTAGTAGTTGTTGTTGTAGTAGCAATAGTAGTAGCATTAGTAGTAGGAGGAGGAGGAGGAGGGGTAGCAGCATTAGTAGTAGCAGTAGTAGAAGTAGCAATAGTAGTAGCAGTAGTAGTAATAGTAGGAGTAGTAGGAGTAGCAGCAGTAGTCGTAGTAGTATTAGCAGTAATAGTAGGAGTAATAGTAGCAATAGTGGTAGTAGTAGTCAGAGTAGATTGCCTTTGTAGCAGGTGGGAGAGGTGCTGCTGGTGCTTTCCAAAATACCAATCTGCAATAGATACAGGAGATGCAATATAATCTTTCTCCTTTTATTTATAGCAAGCATATGTTATGATCCTCTACAGAAAAGTGTGAAACAATTCACTCTTTCTGTGAGTGTAAAGAAATCGAATTATTTTGCAGGTTATGCAGAGTCAGACTTTAACTGATTAAAGGCTGTTAGGACTCATTCCATCCTCTCTGACAGTAGAGAGACAATTTTATCTCTTTTTAAGGTGACATATATTATGTTTTTTTCTACATGGTACTATGGTTCCTTGATGTCTAAATCAAATGTTAGTAACATTACTTGGTCCAAAATCTGAAGGTTTGAGCAGAGTTGGACTCGCCAGTTTGCCCAGCTCAGAATGTCTGGTTTCCCTCTAAATGCTAATGACCTGCTCTTAGATCCGCCCACTGACAGTCTTTTGCTCCACCCGTCTCTTCTATCTCTCGGATGCTTTACACTCTGTCATCAAACCACATGATCTAATGTTTTCACTATGACACAGTTGACAGTGAATGTTGAAATAATTAGGTTGAACTGAACATATCAATAAAATGATTGAAGGAACACAATGTTAAGTTTACACATGTGCATCTGTTTATTACTGAAGGAACAGAACAGGAAAGTATAGATGTTTGCTCACGTCTATGTTTGAGGGGAGAAGCTGTGTGTAGAAATAGGGATGTACTGTATATCTGAGTGAACTATGTTTATGTTGAACAAAAATAATTGTCAAAACAGCTCATCTCCATCCAGCATGCCGAGATATAGAGTACGTTGATGAAATGAAGTTGACTTTATGTAGGTGGATCCTTGCACAGATAGGTGGGTTTTTTATGGGAGGAGCTAAACAGCACGGGGGCGGAGCTAATCAAATCACCTCAACAGTTGAGAGGAAATACCAAACGGTGCGTTTAGAGACCCGTTAACTCCAACAGCAGTTTACTCAACATTGAATTAGTTGTCAGACTTGATGTTTATTACTGTTGATGGGGTTTGGATGCACTCTGGATACACCACAAAATGGACTAAAACTACATATGGCTTGAAGAACTACGCTTATTTTTTTATGTTTGGGCATTAGGATCTGTCAGGTATGTCAGGCGGTATAAGGGGGCATGGCCTAAAAAATGCCACTCTCTCTCTCTAATAATAATAATAATAATAATAAAACATGCACAGACAAACTGAAGATGAACATGCGTGCCTTTAATGACTCCTGGACCTGACAACGGAGCGCCATCATTCAGTGGTTTCAAAGACATTTCCAGCTATGATATGTTTGCAGAGTGGTGTCACCACTTTCTCCTTTTACAGTCCAGGAGAGGCTGGTTAACATCGGGCCTATCTCCAGCTCTTTTATCAAGGTGTTAAAAGACAAACATGGCTGGATGACGGCCAGCTGGGAAAACATGAAAGTACCTTTTGTCATGTGAAAGAGAAGGACTTGTTGGGAGGAGCAGGGATCAGTGAGCAGCACAGACCTGCTCTTTCCAATAACCTTGATGTACCCAAAGTGCTTTACAACAAAGCCACAACACAAGACACAAAAACGATACATACACAACCTATAGACAGTATTTGTACACAGTACCTATATCAATATAGGTAGTGTTATTGTACTGTTATATTATCAGTACCTATAGACAGTACTTATAGTAAGCACCTATAGACAGTATTTATAAGCAGTACTTATTATCAGTACCCATAGACAGTATTTATAAGCAGTACTTATTATCGGTACCTATAGACAGTACTTATAGTCAGCACCTATAGACAGTATTTATAAGCCGTACTTATTATCAGTACCTATAGACAGTACTCATAGTCAGTACCTATAGACAGAATTTATAAGCAGTACTTATAGTCAGTACCTATAGACAGTATTTATAAGCAGTACTTATAGACAGTACTTATAGTCAGTACCTATGGACAGTACTTATAATCAGTACTTATAGACAGTACTTATAGTCAGTACCTATGGACAGTACCTATAGACAGTACTTATAGTCAGTACCTATAGACAGTACTTATCGTCAGTACCTATAGACAGTACATATAGTCAGCACCTATAGACAGTATTTATAAGCCGTACTTATTATCAGTACCTATAGACAGTACTTATAGTCAGTACCTATAGACAGTACTTATAGTCAGTACCTATAGACAGTACTTATAGTCAGTACCTATGGACAGTACTTATAATCAGTACTTATAGACAGTACTTATAGTCAGTACCTATGGACAGTACCTATAGACAGTACTTATAGTCAGTACCTATAGACAGTACTTATCGTCAGTACCTATAGACAGTACATATAGTCAGCACCTATAGACAGTATTTATAAGCCGTACTTATTATCAGTACCTATAGACAGTACTCATAGTCAGTACCTATAGACAGAATTTATAAGCAGTACTTATAGTCAGTACCTATAGACAGTATTTATAAGCCGTACTTATAGTCAGTACCTATAGACAGTACTTATAGTCAGTACCTATAGACAGTATTTATAAGCAGTACTTATAGTCAGTACCTATAGACAGTACTTATAGTCAGTACCTATGGACAGTACCTATAGACAGTACTTATAGTCAGTACCTATAGACAGTACCTATCGTCAGTACCTATATAGACAGTACTCATAATCAGTACTTATAGACAATACTTATAGACAGTACATAGAAATTGTTTCCAGAGGTAGATAACATGGAGGAATAAATCCACCCAATAGCACAAGGCTGCCCTCGTCAGAGTAGAATACCAAACCACAAAAGTGGGTGTTGAGCGAAGGTCGAGGTCAGTGGTGGCCAGAATGTCGGGGCCAGTTTGATGCACAGCATAGGAACATTACATCACTGTTTTAATCAGGCTGGTGGAACCAGCTCTGTCCATGAGCTTAACATTAAATTATAACTATAAAAACCCTAACCCCTCTTACAGCTTTCAATTTCTACACTTTTATTCACATTTATTTTTTTTTAACATATGTTCAGTTCAGCACCATCATGAAACAGTAAAGCGAATCACAGCCAGGAGGAACGTCCCTTTGATGTGATATACTGAAGCTGACGAATCATGAACAAGATAAATACCAGAATGAATGCTGGCAACAGTAGACAAATAAATGCCTCCTGAAAACTTTTGAGATTGACTTGGACCATGAGAAGATGAGCTGCAGAAAGTCATCTGGAGCTCTCCCCACCTTTATTTACCACTCACACAAAGGGCTGTCTACTATTTAACTATCTACTTCCTGTTTCCAGCTGTGTCTCATTCACGCGACACATAAATATAAAAGGCATACGCTAACACGTTCCTCTGTTAACATATGGAGCAGTGAAGCAGATGCATTCTCCAGAGTCAGATCTATGCGTGTGTTTAGATGGCTGGTCTGGGAGCAGCTCCTCTGTAAAGCCCTGCCAGCCATGACCCCCAATTAAAGACTGTGCTGTTGTTCCTTTGGCATAAATCACAGGTTTGACCCCAGGAAGCTCTGAGTCCTGCCCTGCTCAGCTGCCCATGTTTATATTTAGGGTTTCAGCCAGAAAGATGGAGCTGTGGTGTAGCTTTACTGTGAAACTTAACCTGCAGGCCTGTTTTATGCTTCAGGCCACGTTTCCCCGTCAGTGTTCTTTGAGCAGGTATATGTTGCCCCCCCTCTGTGTTCTGCATGTTGGACTGAAGCCAAGCGTTTTGTGGTAAAGTCTGAACCAATAATCACCCGTAGCATTTCTTAATCCCATCTGTCAACTCATAGTTATGGTCATTGCAGATGTTTCTGGTGCCTAGACCACATTTCTGGCTTTTAAATGAAAGAGGTTATCAAGACTCACTGGATCTTCGTGGTGATTCCAAACACATGGAATCAAACGGTCCCAGGTGCCGGGGACTGATCTGACTATAGATGTGGACGTTCAGGCTGTTTACACATTCCCTAGTTCTAATGAACTAACCATGGTTTCAACAGTAGTGAAGCAGAAGGCAAAGAGAACACCATGTTACAGCCACTTTATCTTGTTTTGATGAAAATAAAATGAAGCACGGCAGATTTAAATAATTCCAGATCCTCTGAGCATTTTATTGCCAAAAGCAGAAGAACAGTATGCAGGTTAGTTCTCATTTATTCACACTTTCTTTTTCTCCAGTGAACTTTGATTTGAGTCAGATGTGACCAAAAAACTCCAAAAAATGGTCTCATTCATCACACGAGTCACCGTCCCTACTTGAAAGGCGTTGGAGGCTGGAGACATCGCTGTCACACTTCCTCCCAGCTCACGACGACGTGGGTTTGGGTTTGGAAGCAGACGGAGATGTTTGGCTTGGAAATGTTTCCAGTGGGGATAACCTTTTATTTTCCTTGAACTTTATTCTCTGACTTATCTGGTCATCCTCTGCTTTTCTTTCTACACGTGTGTAATATGTGGATGTCAGGAACACGGACAAGGAGACAAATGGACAGGAGCTCCATGATAGATGCTTCAGGTTCACCAGAGGCCCAGCAGATAAACATGTGACAATGGGGACCAAAGATAGCCAGCGGGACCTCAGCCTGGGTGTGTAACAAAGGAACTGCATGTCCCCCGTCCGCTGGCTGACCTTAACAATGGACATGAGGCCCAGCGCCACCATGCAGATGATCAGGAGGTTCTAGTTCTACATCCCCCTGCTGCTCCAGTCAGACCTCCAGGAGCTCCCAGCTCCTCCTCCAAGCTCAGTTACAGTCAGCTCTTTGTCTCAAACATGCTGGGCATTTTAAGACAAAGAAGGCTCATCAAAAAGAATGAATCAATCCCATAAACTAAATGATTTTACCGTCAGATGATGGGAGCGATCCTGAGAGCTGAAGGGGCCCAAAAGAACACGCTAATATTTAAGCAGAATATTTAAACATAATATTTAAACATATACAAATACATGCGTGTGGTCTGAGGCAGCTGAGTCCAGCTCAAGGGACCAATCAGCAGCCAGTCAGGTGAATGAGAGTGAGTGTGAGTGTGTGTGTGTGTGTGTGTGTGTGTGTGTGTGTGTGTGTGTGTGTGTGTATGTGTGTGTGAGTGAGTGTGAGTGTGAGTGTGAGTGTGAGCGTGAGCGTGAGCGTGTGTGTATGTGTGAGTGTGTGTGTTGATGGTGTATGAACCAGCTGATGCCTACTATGTGAGTGTGTGTGTGTGTACCAGACACTATGTGTGTGTGAGTGTGTGTGAGTGTGTACCAGACACTATGAGTGTGTGAGTGTGTACCAGGCACGATGAGTGTGTGTGAGTGTACCAGGCACTATGAGTGTGTGTGTCTGTGTGAGTGTGTGTGTGTGTGGTGTGTGTGAGTGTCTGTGTGAGTGTGTGTGTGTGGTGTGTGTGAGTGTGTTTGTGTAAGTGTCTGTGTGTGAGCCACTGAGCAGCCAATCAGATGACTCAAGCAGTCAATCAATCTTTATTTATATAGCGTCTTTTACAATCAAAAATAGTTTTTCCAACAGTGGCAAGGAAAAACTCCCCTTTAACAGGAAGAAACCTTGAGCAGGACCAGGCTCATGTAGGGGGACCCTCCTGATGATGGACAGATGGGTAGAGAGAGAGGAGAGGGAGGACAGGTAGAGGATAGAACAGGTAGATGATGGAACAGGTAGGAGAGGGGAGGAGAGGAGAGGAGAGGAGAGAAGAAGAGAGGAGAAGAGAAGAGAGGAGAAGAGGGGAAAAGAGAGGAGAGGAGAGGCACAGAGTACAGAAATACACATAGAAATACATTATATTAAATAAGCAGCCGGTTCAGTGGGTCAGCGGGGTCGGAGGTCATTATGCAGCTCTGAAGGTGGTGATACCCGTAAATAAACAGAAGGGGGGGGGGCAGAAAAAATACACAAGAAATAGCATCACTAGTCTACTGATGAAGTGGAGGACAGGAGAGGAGAGGAGAGGAGAGGAGAGGAAACCATGACCAGTGTGGTGACAGAGGCCTGTCAGGTGATCATGTTTCTGGACCCCGGCAGCCTCGGCCTATAGCAGCATAACTAGTATCTTAACCTAGTGATCCTATAGCAGCATAACTAGTATCTTAACCTAGTGATCCTATAGCAGCATAACTAGTATCTTAACCTAGTGATCCTATAGCAGCATAACTAGTATCTTAACCTAGTGATCCTATAGCAGCATAACTAGTATCTTAACCTAGTGATTAGTCGACCCCCTAAGTATGATCATTAGTCTGTCTATGATAGTAATTGAACTACAAGCTTAGTAACAATAAGCTTTATCAAAGAGGTAGGTTTTAAGTCTGGTCTTAAAAGTAGAGGTGGAGTCAGCCTCCCGTACCAGGACAGGGAGCTGGTTTCATAGCAGAGGGGCCTGGTAGCTAAATGCTCGGCCCCCCAATCTACTCCCAAAGACTCTGGGAACCACAAGTAGACCAGCGTTCTGAGAGCGGAGCGGTCTATTGGGCTGATAAGGTATCACTAGCTCCTCCAGGTAGGATGGAGCTAGGCCTCTGAGGACCTTGTAGGTCAAGAGGAGGGTTTTAAAAATGATTCTGAATTTAACGGGCAGCCAATGAAGAGACGCCAGTACAGGAGTTATGTGATCTCTTTTGTCAATACCTGTCAGAACTCTGGCTGCAGCATTTTGGATCACCTGGAGGCTTCTTAAAGAGTTGTTTGGGCACCCTGATAATAAAGAATTACAATAGTCCAGCCTGGAAGTAACAAAAGCATGGACTAACTTTTCAGCATCATGCTGCAACACTTCCTGATCTTTGTGATGTTCCTCAGGTGAACAAAGGCACTTCTACAGACTAATTTAATGTGTGAGTTAAAGGAGAGGTTCTGATCAAAAGTTACTCCTAGATTCCTCACAGACAGACTAGATTCAAAGGAGATACCATCTAGAGTGATAATGTGATCTAACCTATCCCTGAGAGGTTCAGGACCAAACACCATGACCTCAGTTTTTCCTGGGTTGAGGAGGAGGACATTTGAAGACATCCAGGACGTTATGTCCTTAAGACAGGTCTGGAGCTTCACTAACTTCTCTGTCTCCTCTGGTTTCATGGATAAATAAAGCTGAGTGTCATCAGCATAACAATGAAAATGTATCCCATGCTGCCGAATAATGTTTCCTAAGGGAAGCATGTACAGGGTGAAGAGGATTGGTCCAAGTACAGAACCTTGAGGGACTCCGTGGCTAACCCTACTGTATGAAGAGGGAACACCATGGACAAGAGCAAACTGGTATCTATCAGATAAATATGATCTAAACCAGTCTAGTGCTGTCCCTTTAATCCCAACCACATGTTCCAGTCTCTGTAACAGGATGCTGTGATCAACTGTATCAAAAGCAGCACTGAGGTCCAGCAGAACCAGCATAGAAACCAGTCCATGATCTGAAGCTATAAGAAGATCATTGGTAACTTTAAGAAGTGCTGTTTCTGTGCTGTGGTGAGCTCTGAAGCCTGACTGAAACATCTCAAACAGGCTGTTCCTCTGCAGGTGCTCCAGTAACTGAGTCACCACCACCTTCTCAAGAATTTTAGAAATAAAGCAGACAGTCAGATGACTGAGTGTGAGTGTGTGTATGAGTTTGTGAGTGTAATGAGGACTCATTAATAACAGAATGATTATCTGTGAGCTTCAGCGTTGTTTATCTGCCCATCTTCATCCTCCTCATCATCACCAGGAGCAGCATGTTTACACATTTACACGTCACATCAGCGACGTTCCATCACCAGATGAACACGAGGATTTCACACACCACCAAACATGTATGTATCTCCACCTGCTCCTCCTGCTTCAGCTTCAACTTGACCTCTGAGAGCAGATCCACGCCCAGAAAGAGACCACTAGGGCGGGGCTCCACCACATGGAGCCATCTGTCCACAGCTGTGTGTGTGTGTGTGTGTGTGTGTTTGTGTGTGTATGATTGTGTATGTGTGAGTGTGTGTGAGTGTGTATGTGTGTGTACCAGAGACTTTGAGTGTGTGTGTATGTGTGTGAGTGTGTGTGTGTGTGTGTGTGTGTGTGTGTGTGTGTGTGTGTGTGTGTGTGTGTGTGTGTGAGTGTGTGTGTATGTGTGTGTGAGTGTGGGTCTGTGTGAGTGTGTGTGTGTGTGTGTGTGTGTGTGTACCAGGGTTCGGGGCCACCAGTCAACCCTCCAGAATCGTCCATTTCATTTCTGTTTTGATTGTGTGCCTCCTCGCAGCTCCAGACCCTCCCAACATCTCTGCCACTGAAACTGTCTCCATTTCACTTCACATGACGTCCAAATGTATTCAGATTTAAATTTATCAGAATTCCAGCCATCTTTTATATCTGATTTTGGGATTGATTTGCTTTAGATGTGCTTTTTGGGCAAGTTTATTTAATGAACTAATTCTAATTATCGTGTCATGCGGCAGTTTGCCCCTCAGCCCTGGATTTACTGTGGCGTGTGTTTGGTGTTAAATAAACATGTGTTTGCGTGTCCTGAGCCCGTCTCATTACTGAGGATCTTCTCTGTTGACTCTGGTGCTGCTCGTCCAACTAACACACTGCTGGTCTGGCTGGTAATCTGGACGGCGGCTGCTCCATTCATTCGTCCTCATGAACGACAACTTAAGTGGATCTGTAACATCAACCAATTAACACGCTACAAAGGAGCTCATTAGTATTTTTCTCCTCCAGTGGGCTGAAACACTGAACCATACATGACTGGTGTGGATGGTTGTCACGACATGTTCTCAGCTCTTACTTAGAAAGCAGTCCTGCAGTATTTTAATAAAGCTTTTGTGGTGTTGTTTTTTGCATTGCTCTTTTAAAGCGCTGAGTTGCCTTGTATCTGTATAGCGCTAAATAAAGTCAATAAATAATAAATAAAGTTGACTTGCCTTACAAGGAACCATTTAGTCCGCTCTCATGTCGCAGGAGCAGTTGCATCATAATGATGATGCAGATTTTGATAATGTTGATGATGCTTGTTGTTATAACTGATGGTGATGAAGATGAGGGTGGTGATGATGATGGTAATGGTGATGAGGGGGATGGTGGTCATGATGATGATGACCACTAGAATTTAACTTCAGAAACTGTAAATAATATAAATTAGACCAGCTGATTCATTTATAGTGTCAGAAAGAATAAAATATCAACAATAATATTAACATGTGCAGGATTCATAAGAGTGTATCGGTTTAGGTAAAGCTCATGTCCTGGAACTCAGTTATATTATTTTGATTTTAGATATTTGAAGTCACGTGCAGCAGATTGTTAAAGAACAAAAACACGCCTGATGTTGGTGTGTTCAGTGTTCCTGTCACACATCAGAACAAGGTGGGGGAGCTTCACATGAAGTCAAGTCACTTCAGACTCTGATGAAATGAGCAGAGAAAAAGAAGAGAGGAAACCAACGCCTACTGTGGCGTCCTTGAACTGACCTTGTAAAATAATCATCTCATTGTCCTCCTACAGAAAAGTCGCTCCTGTCCTTTGTCATCACAAAAACTCACAATTGTGATAGCTGGTGCCTAAAAAAGAACCAGTGAAAAAGGAGCAACATGTGACGCACTGAAATCCTTGAGATCACAAAAGCTGAGCACAAACGTTGGATTTCCTCACTGGCTGTGTTGATAATGAGGACATCCTGTTGATACATGTACACCATGAGCATCTGTCATTCTGAGGACATGTGAATAACCGCTGCTCTCCTTCATATCACATCATCATATTTACACTTGTTTTACCAGGTAGTTTCATGCTTCCCCGTTTGTTGCTCATAAACATTGATAATGTACGTTCTCCCCTCTGGGCCGACAGTCAGCTTTTTAATTAATTATGAGGACGTGATCAGGAGGACATCTCAGTAAACCAGACTGACTCTAGATCTGATCTCAGGCCATCTTTGAGTGTGTTGTGTGTGGTGTGTGTTGTGTTTGTGTGTCGCGTGTGTTTTGTATGTTGTGTGTGTAGGTGTGTGTTGTGTGGTGTGTGTTTTGTGTATTTTGTTTGTTGTGTGTAGGTCTGTGTTGTGTGTCGTGTGTGTATTGTGTGTGGTGTGTGTTGTTGGATCGTGTGTGTCGTGTGTGTCTTCTCTGTTCTGTGTGTATTGTTTGCCGTGTGTGCTGTGTGTGTGGTGTGTGTATCGTGTTTGTCGTGTGTGCTGTGTTGTGTGTGTGGTGTGTGCTGTGTGTGCTGTGTGTTCTGTGTTGTGTGTGTGTTGTGTATTTTGTTTGTTGTGTGTAGGTCTGTGTTGTGTGTCGTGTGTGTATTGTGTGTGGTGTGTGTTGTTGGATCGTGTGTGTCGTGTGTGTCTTCTCTGTTCTGTGTGTATTGTTTGCTGTGTGTGCTGTGTGTGTGGTGTGTGTATCGTGTTTGTCGTGTGTGCTGTGTTGTGTGTGTGGTGTGTGCTGTGTGTGCTGTGTGTTCTGTGTTGTGTGTGTGTTGTGTGTGAGCAGATGAAGGTCATCTCTCCCTATTTTTCTCTTCATGTTTTATTTCCTGTCAGAATCTCCATCAATCAAGTTTAACCCTGTTTTGAATTTGGCTTATTTGAATCCATTTTCACGTAATTTGAAAAACCTTTTTTCCCACTGAATGTTTCATTCTCCACGTAATCATTGTGCGATAGTTTTGACGGGCCATTGAGAGCAACCCGTTTCAGAAAACTCTGACCCACCATTTTAAAACCTCGTAACGGTGTGTCCCATATTTACCGGACTATAGGGTGTACGCTCGCTTTCTACTGCTTGTTCCTCCACTGAGGGTCGCGGGGGGACTGGACCCTATCCCACCACAATGGGCGGAGGCAGGGTCACCCTGGACTGGACGCCAGTCAATCGCAGGGCTGACACATAGGCAAACAACCATTCACTGTCATTCACACCTATGGGCTATTTCGAGTTTCCAATTAGCCTAATCCCCAATCGTGCATGTCTTTGGACTGTGGGAGGAAACTGGAGTACCCGGAGAGAACCCACGCAGGCACAGGGAGAACATGCAAACTCCACACAGAAAGTCCCCGGGTTCCATCCCAGCCGGGATTCGAACCTGGCGCCTTAATGCTGTGAGGCGACAGTGCAAACCATAGGGTGTACGTAAAATTCTTAAACTTATGGGTAGTTTATGTATGGATTAATTCTGGTTGTGCTTACTGAAACCAATTTTAAAATCTTCCTAAATGTTTTAAAACGACTTTGGTAAAATACGAATAAATCAAGTGCCCCGCTTATAGGAGCATTTCAGTAGTCAGTGTGTGTGTGTGTGTATATGGATGCCAAAATAACGTGAACTTTCTGACTGTTTTGGTTCCCTTAAAGTGCCTTATAATCCGGTGTGGTTTATGCATGGAAAAAACCCCGTTCAGGCACGATTTTTGGCAGTGCGCTTTATAACCCAGTGCGCCTTATGGTCCGAAAAATACGGTATTTCTTTCTTGTCCAAAATAAATCTTAACGGTTACAAGCATGGCCATTCAATGATAAAGGAAGGTCCTGCCGATTTGGAGCCAAAGATCGGCGGCGACGGAGCCTGACATGAGAGCAGACCTGAGGTTCACCTGGAGGTGTGAGATAGTCGCTCACAAACGCAACAGAGAAAAACAGAAAACACCAGACAATCAAGACAATCAACGACCAAGTGGAAGAAAGGGGAAGGCTTTCAGGATCTCGACGGTACTTGTTCTATTCATGAGCTGACTTTGAACAAACTAGTACATATAGAAAGTAGCAGGAGACAGTGAGCTGGCTGGTTACCACCACTCAGAACTCTGTCCTAAACTTTAAGGACGACTGTAACCTTTATGAATCACTGTCTTCTGTGATTTGCTGCTGGCTGTAAAACAAATTGTCTCTCATGGGAATGATAAAGTTCTCTCTCCCTCTCTCTCTCTCTCTCCCTCTCTCTCTCCTTGTGTTCTATGATTGTGTCAGCATGAAAAGAAAGAAATACAAATTCCTCTTGCAGCCACATTTTCACCAGTCATCAGAATCTTACCCTAACCCTAACCCATCTAACCCTAACCCTAACCCATCATCATCTAACCCATCTAACACTAACCCTAACCTAATCCATCTAACCCTAACCCATCATCATCTAATGCATTTAACCCCAACCTTAACCCATCTAACCCTAACCCATCATCATCTAATGCATTTAACCCTATCCCTAACACATCAAACTATAACCCTAGCCTAACCCATCTAACCCTAACAAAAATCATCTAACCCTAACCCGTCATCATCAAATCCTAACCCTAACCTGTCATTCTAACCCTAAACCTAATCCTAACCGTCATCAACTAACCCTAACCCCTCAAACCCTGACCCGTTATCATCTAACCCTAACCCTAACCCATCTAACCCTAACCCATCTAACCCTAACAAAAATCATCTAACCCTAACCCGTCATCATCAAATCCTAACGCTGACTAACCTATAAATCCTAACCCATCTAACCCTAACCCTAGCCCACCGTGTTCAGAAGCCTTCTCAGTACGTATGTAACCTAAATGTAACTGAACCTGTTTATATGATTAAGAGCCTTCAGCATAATTCATCCACTCTGACAGTGAGGTGATCTCAGATCGCCGTCAGGCTGCAAATATACCTTCATCCTTCAGATTTACATCTTCATTTCCACACACAGCTTCTCCCCTCAAACATAGGCGTGAGCAAACATCTATATGTTCCTGTTCTGTTCTTTCAGAGTAATAAACAGATGCACATGTGTAAACTTAACATTGTGTTCCTTCAATCATTTTATTGATATGTTCAGTTCAACCTAATTATTTCAACATTCACTGTCAACTGTCATATCGACTTCATTCCCAAAAGTCTCCCAGTATCCATGAAAAAGAGACACTGCTGCAGCAGAGCTTTAACCCTAACTCTAGAATGTGTGTCAGTTGTGTGTCAGAGTCCCAGCTGCCCTGGATGTGTCAATGTTCTCAACTGTTCTGTTCTTGTTGTCTGAGTTGACATGATTAATGTTCAATTTTATCTGCTCTAAATGAACAAATGGACACTGAGTCAATGATCAGGTGGTTTTTTATCACTGACATTTGCCTCAGGACATTTTTGTGGATGTTACAACCTCTTTTGTTCATATACAGTAAGCTACATTTGGTTGGTGGTATCAAGTGGACCAAATAACACACACATGATACACACACCTCCCGTCTGTCTCTGGTGGGAACACTG
The DNA here is from genome assembly GCA_911728415.1 of Lagocephalus sceleratus. Lineage (NCBI taxonomy): Eukaryota > Metazoa > Chordata > Actinopteri > Tetraodontiformes > Tetraodontidae > Lagocephalus > Lagocephalus sceleratus. The sequence continues at coordinate 213,309 of CAJVRN010000021.1, forward strand.
GTAAGGATGGTGTGAGTGTGACGGTCCACCAGAGAACACTGTTGGAGACACATGTGGACCACTTTCAAGTGTCCCCTGGAAACACTTCTGCTGTGTGATTTGCAGCCCTCTGGCTTCTCTAGGACACCGTAGGGTAACGTAGCCATAAAATGAGGTGGCCACAAATCAGGTGAATCAAAACAAAAGAGTGAGGAGATCCCACAACCCACACCAGGGTCAGACCATCAGAGAGTCCTGAAGCTGCTGCACTTGGACCTGACTGACTCACACAACTACTGTTGTTTAGTCTGGACCACAGTTTGATTGACAACTTTCACACAGACATACATGCACGCACACAAATGCGCACACACATACTCACTCACACACACAAACACTCACTCACACACACACGCCCTGTAAAGTCCTATTGCTGCTGTATTATTTTTATTCATGAAGGGTTAGGTTAGGGTTAGTGAGAGGATGAATACAGGGATAGGGGCACTGAGAGGATGAATACAGGATTAGGATTAGAGTCAGTGAGAGGGTGAATACAGGTTTAGGGTTAGGGTCAGTGAGAGGATGAATACAGGGTTAGGGTTAGGGTCAGTGAGAGGGTGAATACAGTCACCATCAAGACTATTAGAAGCTTAAATAAGGAATCTGGGGGACTAATTAAACGTGACCTCACATGCTTTGCTGTTGAGCACCTTGTAATGTTTTCTTTCCCTCAGGGAGGTGTTGTAAAAGGCTTTGATTGAAGCACATAATGAGCATTTCAAAACAATATGTGCACCTCCAAGGTTTGTGGGGCTGTTTTATGACGCTCCTGCAGCATCATTCGCATCACGCTCAGGTCTGTTTAGGATTCCTCCTTAATGTTTCCTCTTTGGTTCAGTTGAGGGGAACTTTGGCACAAGGACAGCAGGTCAGGGTTCACGGCTGAGCTCACTTCTTCTTCTGGGTGAAAGCAGGCTTCCTTCGCTGTTACTGATGATTTATACCAGGACACATGAGTGTGGGGAATGCAATCCCTGCTCCACTGTGTCTGTGTTACTCTATTGAATTACTAATTCCATTTTCCTTTGTTTGTTTTTTACGTGATTAGAAATTTAGGACCCAAAAATGAACGTGACACTGAGCCAGCTGCTTCTGGAAACAAGGGTACAATAGTTCCATTCAACATTTGTGTAAATGCACCAATTGCTGCAGGCTGATTCTATTTGAAATGACAAGACTTGAGGAGCCTCTCCTCTCTCCATACAGCGTTTTTACACTGCCACTCACAAAACTGTGTGAACTGTGCAGAACGACTTAACAGCAGGTCTTTACCTTTCAGACACAACTAAAGAAAACACACGGGCTGTTGATGTAAGGCTTCTAAAGCCTGACAAATGGCTTCCTGGTCATGGTTCGTATGAGCGTCCCTGACACAGAGCTGCTGCACAGCTGTCGCTCACACGCCAAATCACACAAATGTGTCATTTTAGCCATTTTAACCAAGACCTCAAGACAGTTTAGATAACTGCAACAAGCAAAACAGATTGATTGTACTCTTCATTTAACCTTTCTTTATCCAGCTAGAATGCTTGAGAACCAATTCTGATTTACAGACCTGGCTTGGCCTCAAGGCTCCAGCAAAATTAATCAAAAAAGATACAAAATAAAAAATACATAAATCAGCCACAACACAACCCAACAAACATAAACCTGCCCATAGTAAAGACACAATGCAGTGATGAAACGACACAGTTCTGTCATTTTTACAAATTTTATATGATTCTTTGTCTGTTTAAGTACATTTGGAAATGTGAAAATAAATATATGTTACATTAGACTAGTGCATAAATATTCACTTAACGTAAGTGAGCTAGTGGAGCAGAGTCCAACCAAGGTCCATGTGAGGTTAAAGTCACCAGAGAACAGTGAACGCCTTCATCTGAACTGGTCACCGTGAACCACAACTCGTGTGTCACTATCGTCTAGTCACTGTTTAATGCTGCTACAATTACAACCTGCTACCAGCAACAAACACACAAATAAGGAAGGTAGAGAGATAAAAACTGTTCCAAAGTGTCACCTCTCCATCGTACTGGACAATGACAGAAATACAGTGAATTTGACAGTTGTTCTGAAATAATATTGTGAAAATCTGTGCAACCAGATACAAAATAATGGGTGTAAATAAAGTTTTTTTTAAAATATTATTATCCATTCATCCATTTTCTACCACTTACTCCTCCACAAAGGATCACAGGGGCTGGAGCCTATCCCAGCTGACATTGGGCGAAGGTGGGTCACCAGTCTCAGGGCTAACACACACACACACACACACACACACACACACACACACACACACGGGGTCACCTGACAGGCCTCTGTCACCACACTGGTCATGGTTTGGTTTCCTCTCCTCTCCTCTCCTCTCCTCTCCTCTCCTCTCCTCTCCTCTGCTTCATCAGTAGACTAGTGATGCTATTTCCTGTGTAGTCCCCCCCCCCTTCTGTATTCATTTACAGGTATCACCACCTTCAGAGCTGCATAATGACCTCTGACCCCGCTGACCCACTCAACCGGCTGCTCATTCAATATAATGTATTTCTATGTGTATTTCTGTACTCTGTGCCTCTCCTCTCCTCTCTCCACCTCTCCTCTCCTCTCCTACCTGTCCTATCCTCTACCTGTTCTATCCTCTACCTGTTCTACCCTCTACCTGTTCTATCCTCTACCTGTTCTACCCTCTACCTGTTCTATCCTCTACCTGTTCTACCCTCTACCTGTTCTATCCTCTACCTGTTCTATCCTCTACCTGTTCTATCCTCTACCTGTTCTATCCACTACCTGTTCTACCCTCTACCTGTTCTGTCCTCTACCTGTTCTACCCTCTACCTGTTCTATCCTCTACCTGTTCTACCCTCTACCTGTTCTATCCACTACCTGTTCTATCCTCTACCTGTTCTATCCACTACCTGTCCTCGTACTCCTCCTCTCTCTACCCATCTGTCCATCATCAGGAGGGTCCCCCTACATGAGCCTGGTCCTGCTCAAGGTTTCTTCCTGTTAAAGGGGAGTTTTTCCTTGCCACTGTTGTTTGTCTGGGGTTAGGCCCTGGGATTCTGGAAAGCGCCTTGAAACTATATTTTCTAACAAAAACACACACATTGATAATTCAATAATGAAATCAAATTAATCTCAGCTTCAGCACCAAATCACAACAGCAGTTATCTCTTTAGAAGACAGAGCAAGTAAAGACCAGTGTAAAACACTTACACACAGAGAGCCAACAGGACGGGGGGGGGGAGAGAGAGAGGGAGGGGGGCAGAGAGAGAGGGCAGCAGATGGAGGAGGGGGGCTGTGAGATAGAGAGAGTGGGAGGGAGGGAGAGAGAGGGGAAAAGAGAGACAGTCTCAATCCTGTGGCAGCAGAACTGTTTCTTGCAATAAGTGTGTTGTGAAAAAGGAACATTTGACTCTTGAGGGTGTCCCCCCCCGGACTGAAACTGGAGGATGGTTCCACAGGACAGGAGCTGGAAGTTGAAAGCTCTGCCCCGTTTCTACTTGTACAGGTTCTAGGAATCTCACGTAAACCAGAGTTTTGGGAGTGCCGTGCTCTGGCTGGGTGTTAAGGCACTATCAGCTCTTTAATATATGCCTGACCATTAAGCACTCGTTAACATGTACAAGCTGAAAGCTGAAATCTATCTGACAAATACAGCTGAATGCAGTTCCTTTAATGACAGTTAACTCTTCTAGTCTGCATAGAAGGATCTTTTGGTCAATGGTGATGAAAGCAGCACTGAGGTCTAGAAGGACAAGCACAGAAATTAGTCCTTTGTCTTAAGCAGCTAAGAGGTCACCAGTGGTGTCACTGTGCTGTGATGCAGTCTGAAGCCTGACTGAAATCCTCAAATAGACAGTTGCTTTGTAGATAGTCACACAGCTGACTAGCTACTACCTTCTTTGAGATCTTAGAAATAAAAGGGAGGCTAGAAATAGGTTTGTCATTAGCTAACACTCCTGTCAAGAGTAGGATTTTTGAGAAGGGGTGTAACCACAGCTATTTTAAAGGACTGTGGTACATAGCTGAATAATAAAGACATATTGATCAAGTTAAGCAGAGAGGTGCTAATAAATGGGAGGACTTGTTTAAGCAGACTAGTTGGGATTTAGCTGAAGAAATCATAGAAGCTAATTTAGTGAGGGCTATAGAAGAGAAATAGTCTAGAAATGTCCCTGGTTATAAGGACCTGGGGTTTGAGGATAGATCTAATGATGTGGTGCTGGAGGGCAGGAGGTCATTAATCCTATTTCTGATTGTTACAATCTTATCATTGCAGAAATTCATAAAATCCTTATTGCTAAGATCTAAAGGAATACATGAATTAACAGAGTTGTGGCTCTTAGTCTGGCCAAGGTTGGAATGGAATTGCCTCCTTAAGCTTAGCTCCAGCATAATCTGATAAACATCTAGTGAAGACAGTTTTGTCTAGAGGCCTGAAATCTGGTAGGAGGAATTCAAAAGTTATTAAGAAGTGGTCAGATAAAACTGGATTTTGAGGGAAGGCCACCAAGTGTTCTACATCTATACCATATGGTAGAACAAGGCCAAGAGTGGATGATAACAGTGAGTGGGGTCGCCTGCCTTCTGAGAGAAGCCAGGAGAGTCTAACAGTGAAAGAAATGCTGTGTTAAGGCAGTCATTGTCATCATCCACATGAATGCTAAAATCACCTACCATGATTATCTTGTTTGTCCTGAGTAATAAACATGTCAGAAATTCCTGGAACATATTTGTTTGAGTAACTGCTCTAATGGAAGCACAGAGAGGCATGTAGGACTGCAACTCTGCCTCCTGGTCTCTCATTTGTCATGGCATGTTTGCCAATTTGGCCATGTTAGTGGATATGAGAGCTGCCCCGTCCAACGTGTGATGTATGCTCTCTTTCCTAATAAGACCAGCTTGCCCAAAAAGTCTGCCAATTGTCAATGAAGCCTACATCATTAACTGGACACCACTTTAACAGCCAGTGGTTAAAGCTGATGGCAGTACATATCATCACTAGTTGTGCTTGGTAAGGGACCAGAGAAAATTACTTCACATAACCATTCATGCTCACATCTATGGGCAAACATGCAAACTCCACACAGAAAGACCCCAGATTCTGCCCAAAACCGGATTTGACCCTGAGGCCTTCTTGCTGTGAGGGGACAGTGCTACCCACTAGACCACCCCACCACTATTTTTATTATTAATTATTGTTATTATTAGTGCTGATTAATTACTCAGGCTGATCATTTAATTATGAGGAGTCTCTAATTGTATGTAGGTAAGTAAGGAATAATTGGAGCTGCTTTAAGGAAGAAATGAAAAAACACATAATTTTCCAGAAATTATATGTGAATATAGTTTAGAATATGACTGAGAGAACTCACACACAGGACCATTTTACCACAAACATGGAACTACTATAATGAATATATTTACCAATTGATCACATTTGCAGAGGGAGTGTATATTCATTTCAAATGTGACACTCATTGTGATTTGTTGAATTTGTCTTAATTGTTCTGTTCAAGTCAACTTCCTGAAGGAACTGCTGGTTGCCTTTCCAACCTGTGTGGCCCAGCAGAATCATCAAACAAACCTCTACTGACTTTAACTGGCTTCTGCAGTAAGCATATTATTAAGGGGGTAATAGATATGTGGAATTCTTATCTTCTTTAATTTAGCCTGTATAGTCTAAATCTTTCAAATATTTTCACAATTGTGCACTTGTCAGATTGCCTGAGCTTTCACTGACCCCCAGCTTCTGCATTTTCTCTGGCTGTCAACAATTTACCATCAGACACCATGCTGAAGGTTATAGGCCAGGGATACAGCAGCTCCCATGACAAAGGAAGTGCATGCTTCGTGCCAGGAAATGGGGAAATGATTCTTGAGAGAACCCTTCTGCCCCCACATATATTGCTCTCACACAGATCAACCCATTTCCTGTCCCTTTCAAACACCCCAAATGCTGCAACGTAGCTGGAGAAACGGACGTATCAGTCCATCAGTCAGTCAGTCAGTCTGACCAGTAGTCAACAGGGCCCCTCGTCTGGCTTCATCATCTGGCAACTATCAGGACAAAAAAAACAAAAAAATCAAAGGCTACATGTTCCAAGTGCTCCAATGGAGCCTGGAACTGTTTGTGTGTTTTCTGCAATCTCAGAACAAAAGTTAAAGTAGCAGGATGTTGGATTTGAAGGGGTCAGAAAGACTTCTAACCAGGATAATAGAAGTCCAGTTGCCCTCTACCCTCAAGGGTTTATTGTAGTCCTACAGAGGAGGACGGAAGGAAGGAAGGAGCAGAAAGATTTGTGAAAACACCAATTATCCCCTTTTTTATCCACCTGGCTATACATGCTCTACCTATATTGTGGTCCATGACCTTTGAACTGTCCTGAGAACAGGAAAGAGTGAGTGCTGACGGTATTGTTTCTGTCTCTCTCAGCCTTCAAAGATGCTCTCAAGGACCGTGATCCCCCAGAAGTGCTTTCCTGGCCAAGACTGCCTTTATACTAATACAGACTGAGGTGAACACAGACATGTGACATCAAATTAAATACATGTTTACACAAAGTACATACGCGAAAGGTTTGTCTTTAGTACTAACTTAGCATTTCCACATTTATGACCTATTTATTACAATTCTTCTCCATATCCCAGAAGAAAGATTGGCTGTGCTTTGTTAGTATGGGGTCACATTCTCACATTCTGTCATTGTTGGATCAGATTTCAACAGTTTTATGTATCTGGGGATTCAGCACAGATCCACTTCCTGCTGAGGTGAGAATACAAACCACATAAAGGTTACCTTTGCCACAACACAGAAATGGGTCCAATGTACATTCTGCATTCACCCTAACTCTTGTTCAACAATGGTAACAGGAAAAGGCAAGAAAAGACAAGTCACTTCTAAATGTACAACCAAAGGGTAGAGCCACAAGGGTAGGTGAAAGTCAGACAGGGCAAGAACCACCATTATGTTCTCAGATTGGGTGAATTGCTGGACTAAATGTCATTTGGCAAAAGTTGTTTCAATGAATATTGGGGTGACTGATGAAATCAATAAGAGAGCTAAAGTTTTATTTACAATTCATCTATATTTAAACAATGTTACAATCAAAATTGACTTTGCATTTTAGGAACCCAGGGCCAGACCCCAACAAGCAACAGTGGTGGGAAAAAGCCCCTTTCAGTAAGAAACCTAGTGCAGGACCAGGCTCATGTGGAGGGATCCTCTTGCTGATGGACAGATGAGTAAAGAAAAATGAGAAGGAGGGAAAGACGGGTGAGTGCAGTACAAAACAGACAATGAACGGGTGATCAGTCACTATGTTTATTAAGGCAATCTGGCACAGACAAACAGTTTGAGGGTGGGGCAGTGGACTTGGTCGAGGCAGGCGAATGTTCCGTAACAGCAGGCAGGCAGAACCAGACAACAGACCAGGGGGAGACTGGCTGAGCTCCTGGTCAAAACAGAAGACAGAGGTAATTTACCGGGGGTCAGGCAGAACAGGCAGGTCAAACACAGGCAGGGTCGAGAAGACAGGCTGGTAAACGCTGGAAAGTCTTGCATGGCAGAGACCAATCTGGCACCGGGTGATTGTGAGGCTGGAGAATATATACTGGTGAGCTGATTGGTGAGTGAGGGCAGGTGTGTGAACAGTGACTGAGAGTGGGTGTGGTGATCAGGGGGTGTGGTGTGAGCAGGGCAGTGGAAAAGTACTGAGTACATGGGCCGGGGCATAGAGTGTGACACCACTGGGTCATGGTTTCCTCTCCTCTCCTCTCCTCTCCTTTCCTCCTCCTCATCAAGCAGACTAGTTATGCATATTCCTGTGTAGTTTTTCTGCCCCCCATTTTAGAGATGCAAAATAGAGGAGAGATTGGGCTACATGATTAACTTAGTGTTTTCTATTGTTTCCACAAAAAAGTTAGATTAACCATTCAGTTCTCAGGAAAATTCATTAAGTTGAATATTTTTTTACAAAGAAATACATATAGAACATCTGAATACGTAAAAGGAGCTGAGGTTCCATAGCAGTCTTGAATGGTTTTCTTTTCCAACTCTTTCTCCAGCACTAATTGGCTTTTACTGATTCCCAAACCTGCAATGTTAATCAGACCCGGGAGAAGACAGCTTTTAAAAGTAATCCACCTAAACAAAAGAGAGACAGCTGCTCAGGAAGATGTGCTGTAATATGAGGAGGCTGAATGCCACCATAAGGGAAAGAAGAGCTGGAGCCGCTTTCTGGGACACATCCAGACCCTCTGAGAAACCACACTTCCTTTAAAGTATCCTGACATCTGTTAAAATGTCCCTTGGCTCCCACCTCTTGTCAAGTATGGGACCAGTAACAAGGGGGTATGCATATACTGTATTTTCCAGACTACAAAACACACCTGAATATAAGCTGCACCCAGTACATTTTAAAGGAAAAACTATTTTTACAAATATAGCCACACCAGACTGTAGGCCACAAATGTCCATGTTGTAACATGAGATATTTACACAAAAAGATTTGGTAAATATTTATTTATATGCCTTAATTGATTCTTTCCAAATGGTGCCTGTAAAATGACAGTAAAAAGACTGATGAAGAGAAAGAAAAGTCATCGATGCTTTATTCATCTTCCTGTGCACTGACACCACTGTCCAAACGCTGCATCATATGCAGTTCTTCGTGTGCTCTCCATGATGAGTGTGTGTGACCGCCGCGCAAAAAGATTGTTAAAAGTTAAGCTTAAAATTTGTGTCTTCTTTTTTGTATCACCTCTTCTGGCTGTCTCGCTTTTGCTAGAGCACCCCCGTATAGCCCATAAATCCATAGATTAGCCACATCAGTGTATAAACCACAGGGTTCAAAGAAAGCTCGGGTCCTCTACCAGAGGCCTGGGAGTTTGAGGGTTCTGCTCAGTATCTTAGCTGTTCCTAGGACCATACTCTTCTGGATTGAGGCTTCAGATATTGATGCTGAAATGTTGGAGCCACTCTCCCTGTTTTGGGGTCACAGCCCTCAGTGCCCCTATCACCACGGAGATCACCTCAGTTTTGACCTTCCACATCTCTTGTAGTTGTTCCTTCAAACTTGGGTAGTCCTCTGTCTTTTCATCTTTCTTGTTACTGATGTTGGTCTGGTTGCTTAGCCGGTAGTTGTTTGTCACTCAGTAGTCTGAAGTCCCACAGGACCTTAGCCCTGTTGTTTTCACAACACCTTTCCCATCAGGATTTGGACATTTCTAATCCTTACTGGGTACAGATGTTTCTGTACACTATCTCAGCTACTTGGTTATGCCTCTCCATGTATACTGTTCCAGTATACATCTTACATCCTGCTATTATATGCTGGACTGTCTCGGAGCATCCTTGCACAGTCTGAACCTTGGGTCATATCTGCTGTGGTAGATCTTGGCCTCTATGGCTCTTCTACATAGCCAGGATTAGTGTCTGTGCTGTCTATTAATCCAGCATTCTCAGCCATTGGTAGGACTTTTTGATATCAGCTCCTTCCTCTAACTGGTGGTGGTACATGCCATGCAGGGGTTTACCCTTCCAAATTGCTCTTCTGCATCTGCTGGTTTCTGCTTTGTGAAGCATTCACTGAGCAGTTCATCATTTGGGGCCATTTTCTTGATGAACTCATGGATCTGTCATGTCTCATTCTGCATAGTGGTTCTGACACTCAAAAGTCATCAGCCTCTTTCTTCCCGCTTAGTGTACACCCTGAGGTCGCTGGATTTGGGGTGAAACCCTCCATGTATGGTTAGGAGCTTCCTTGTCTTGTTACCTGCGCCCTCTATCTCCACCTTTGGCCAGTTTATGATACCAACTGGATATCCGATGACTGGGACTGCATACATGTTAATGACTCAGATCTTGTTCTTGCCATTCAGCTGACTTTTCAGGACTTAAATACTGAAGGTATTTAGCTGTGGTGGCCTTCCTCACAGTTTCCTTATGATTACCATTTGCCTGTGGGATCCCAAAGTACTTGTAGCTGTTCCGAACATCTATTCTTCCATCTGGTAGTTCCATCCCTCCTGTTGTGATCGTCTTTCCTCTCTTCGATACCATCTAACCTTTGTTTGGTCCAAATGACATGCCTATGTTGTTGATGTAGATCCCAGTGGTGTGGATCAGTGAGTCAATTTCTCGCTCAATCTTTGCATACAGATAAATGTCATCCATGTAGAGCAGGTGGCTGGTTGTTTTATACACACACACACACACACACACACACACACACACACACGTATATACGTGTCTATATATGCATACGTAGTTGTATGCGTGTGTGTATCTTATTGTGTTATTATTTTGAAAAGACTAAACTCCATTAGTGAGGAGGTGATCTGGGAGACTCTTGTATCTACATGGGTGTCTGTTGAGCACCTGTTCTTAAGTGTCCTGCACTCTAATGTGGTCATTATGCAGCCAGCCTGATGCTGCCTCCTGGTCTAGATAATTGTGGCTGTTACAGGAGCAGGCGGCCCCGCCCTTGGCTCCTCTTTCACACCATGAACCTGTGGTGCTTTGCATGATTCTCCAGCATTTTCCTGCCTACCTGTCTGCCCGGTTTCGACCCTGCCTGTCCCTGACCTGCCTGTTGCATCTGTTCCCCGGTAAACCTGTCTGTGCTCTTGTCTTGAGATCCTGTCATCTGCTTGCCTGTCCCCAACCACACCTGTCCCCTGATCCTACCCTGCCTGCTCCCTGGTAAACCCGACTGCTTTCTGTCCCTGACATCGCCCGCAGACAGTCTTGCCCAGTTGCCGCTTCCCAGCGGGGCCAGCTCTGTCTCCCTGTGCAAACCTGACAATAAAGCGGTGTTTAACCGAGTTCTGGTGTCGTACTTGGGTTCTCGTCTGGTCTGTGACAGTGGCTGGCGTCGACTCAGAGACAACTGTGTGTTTGATGAAGACCAGCTCTGTCAGAGTATGCAAGAGGCACCATCAGTGAACATCAGTGCTCATGCTGTGTTGTTATGATAGACCTCATCTGTGCAGGGACACCAAACACATATTTAGCTACAGACTGTAGGGCACAGACCTGATGCTAATGTGAGAATCTTTATTTTCAATGCCCATTTCAGTTTGAATCTCTTAAAGAAGATCTTAAAACTAAACTAGAAAACACTCGGAGAAGGCAGACCTCCACCAAGCGCAACAATTCCTGGCATATTGTGATTTCCACCATATATATTAGTCCCACATATACTTTGACTACATATTTAGATTCCTTGACCATAAAACATACTGTTAGCCACTGGAATCATAACAATATATGTCTTAGTTCAGTAGTTGTGAAAATTGTATTTTCTGTAATGGCGGTTTTCTTCTGGATCTTGCTCCATATGCCATGATCCGTTGACATACTACAGATGCGAAATTGACTCAGCTACATGACGGCACTTGTTAGAAATTTCTACCTCTAATACAAAAGGTACAGTAGGCCAAAATATAAGGCACCCCCATTTTTCATATAAATTGCAATAAAATCCATCTTCTGGATCAGATCCGGATCAGCCTTTGGAATATGACAGAGGATCCCACTGTCCATCCTTGAGTCAAATTTCATGGGGTTTGGTCAATAATTAACCGAGATATTGAAAAACAAAATTTTTGGCCCCGTTTACCATAATGTTAACGAATATTTCAAAGTGATCCAAAATCCAGGATTTCTTGCAGATCATCCCCAAAATGAAACCACTTCTTAACTTTTTGAGTTATGTTGCCAACAAACAGACAGACAGACAGACAGACAGACGCCAGCAAAAACATAACCTCCTGGCAGAGATAATAAGTGCACATGTGCCTCAGTACTGTTTCTAACCGTTCTGCCACCGTCTCCCTTTGGGCTGTAGGTGGCAGTGATGAGCCTGAGTCTACTGCCATGTGCTTGGGCTGATTTTCCCACATTATCCTAAACAGGAAATGTTTCCTCAGAGTGGAAATATTTTCTGAATTAAGTCCTGAAGTTAACTGATGAAGGCGACTTTGTTCAAGCACATTTTGTCACACCCCTGAATAAGGACCCAAGAGCAGCACAATAGGCAAATTAAACTCAGCTTTGAGGAAAACAATGCACAGGATCCAGGCAACCAGGGTGGCCGAAGTTTACCGGGAGTCAGACAGGATTGGGGAGTCGTGGGCAGGCAGGCAACAGGATCTCAAAGTCTGTGGTAGATGGCAGGCAGGTTTATCGGGAATCAGACGAAGCAGGCGGGTCAGGAACAGGCCGGGTCGGACAGGAGACAGGCTAGAAAGTGCAGGAAATCACACAGAGGACAATCTGGCAGTGAATATGTGGGGGATCAGGGCTTAAATAGAGGTGGTGATTAGCAGAATGAGAAACAGGTGTGACTGATAGGGGGCATGGAGAAGGTGAAGAGGTGTGGTCTGGAAAAGTACTAACAGCCCAACTTGTGACAGAAGGTCAAGAGGGGTACATGGGGGAGAGGGAGAGTGGGGCTAAAATTCCCGTAATCCTGAGGACTCCATGCAATCGCCGCTGGGCTCCTCCTCCTGTCCTGCTGCCTCCCATTCCTCCTTGGGCTCACTGTGCCAATCTGCCTGCCCACACAAGCTGGGGCGTGAGGTCCTCCTGCCTGGCCTAAGGAGGGGCAGGGACCCATAATCTGTCCTCTGGGCTGTCCCCGTCCCAGTCGACCAGGTACTGTAGGCCTCTTCCACGTCGTCAGGAGCGATCAGGCAATGAAAGGCATATGCAGGGCCAGGGTTGGGGAGGACAGGCTGGGACCAACAGCCTCTTCTGGACCAGCTTAACCCTGGAGACATGAGGTAGAGGTAGGGTAGAGAGTGAACCCGTATTGACTTTGGGGGTTGTAGTCTTACCACTGCCAGCCCAATGATTTTCTGGACCGTGAATGGTCCCACAAATCTTGGCACCAGTTTTCAGATGAAACGCATGCAAAACCACAAGCTGAGTCGTCCTCCTTTGCCGATAGCAATTACTGGAGTGGCACCAAGTGGGACATCATACTAAACCAGTTGATGATTCTTAGAATTATCGTGTTACCATTGGATTTGGTCAGTCCCATAATGAAGGCAACCACGGTCAATGGGGAACCAGCAGGGGTTGAAGGAGTCCTGTCGGGGCTCGGCGAGGCTGTTTATGTTGGCTCCAGACAGTGCATGCCTTTGTGAAATCTTGGACGTCTTCATCCAGGGACAGCCACCAGAACTGGTCCTGGTTGCGGTACTGGTGTGTACCCTCTTTGATGCCCCATGTGAATGATGCAATGACACAGGGCTGGAAGGATGCTCTCCAGGTAATCGACTGGCTCCTCCCCTTGAAAGCCTGCTCATTTCACCTCAGTCCATTCTTGGCTAGATTGTACTGTCGTGCCCCAAACCAGGGCTCACAATTGGTGAATAACTCAGCTTTATTGAGAGAACCCACGCAGGAATGGGGAGAACATGGAGACTCCACAAAGAAAGACCCCAGCCTCCATCCCAACTGGGATTCGAACCTGAGGCCTTCTTGCTGTGAGGTGACAGTGCTAACCACCACACCACCACATTTCTTTTTAATTATTTTGCGATCAAACATTATCAGGTGTCGCTATTTTCCAATATGTAACAGAGGAGTATATATATTTAGTCTCTTCGGTCTACTTAGGAAAACACGCTGTTGAATTGGTCCAAATTTGACATTTAGAGACGTCACTAAAGTCCGCTCTTAAAGATTACAGGGCCACCTAATGACAGTTTGACCTCCATGTGTCACTCTTTCTGACCCCATTGCAAAGTGTATTTTTGCAGCTGCACCATCTATGCATGCTTTTAATAGCAAATTGCTCCCATCTATAATTAATATTGGGCAAAGCAGCAATCATATGTCATGTTAGTGTCAAATTATTTCCACTTTCAAAGTGAAATAATTGGTGGATTTGATTCCAGGCTGACCTCCTTAGCAACCAGCAGGCTACAAGCTGTAACTAACACCGTGTTCTAAAGCTGCCCCTAACAACCATTCAGGAGCCTCTGCCAGAATCAGTGTGTGTGTGTGTGTGTGTGTGTGTGTGTCAGTGTGTGTCAGTGTGTGTGTGTGTGTGTGTGTGTGTGTTTTCCTCTGCATTTTCCTCTGGCCTTCTTTATTTCAATGTTTTTATTTACAGATGTTTCACAGGAGAACTTCCAGGACCGGGACAAAAAAGAGTGTCTAGAAGGTAAGTGAAATGAGATGCAGAGAAACATGGGAATGCTGCTGGATGAAGGAAGACAAAGAAGCCCTCAAAATTAAACAATCTAGCCCCTGTGATATTTAAGACATGGAATTAATTATTCAACTGGACTGAATTTAGAAAAACTGGATATGAATGTTTTAATACTGCCAACATTAATCTGGTGTGGACTGACCCATGGTGATGGTTGAACTGGTCATAGCTGAAGAAACAACATCAGTGATCAGGCATAAGCAAGAACAGTAAATAGAAAAATGTCACTATTCACGAAGTTTCTGGAAACATTATTTGGACAATTACATATAAAAAACACTTCATTTTATTTGTCATTTAATGTTGCATGACTTGTATCTTTTGTCATTTCAGCTGTATGTGAGCATGAGATAATCCAGAGCTGAAGTGTTTTCTTTTTCACAACCAACCAGACATGGATGGACATACACACACACACACACACACACACACACACACACACACACACACACACACACACACACACACACACACCAGTGGTGTGACCCAGTGGTTCCCAAACTTTTTCTCTCAAGCCCCCTTTGATGATATAAGAAGATAAGCCCCCCACCACTCACCACACCCGATCCCACCCACTCCAAATCAATCACACCTTCTTTGTTTTGAATAAATGGAACCATATATAAATGCTATATAAAGATGTTTTCTTTCTAAAACATGTACATATCACTTCACATTTCAATTTCACAGTTTTTATTGTTTGTTATGCTGGACTGGAGTCTAAAGCAGGAGATCCTTTGACACCCCCTGCAGGTCCACTGAGCCCCCACCCCCCAGGGGGCATGCCCCCTTGTTTGGGAACCACTGCTGTAATCTACTCTACTCTGATTAACACTACTCTCTACTCTACTCTACTCTGAACTACTTTAATCTACTCTACTGTACTCTGATCTACTCTACTGTACTCTAATCTACTCTACTCTCATTCGTGAGCGTTTCCACTGTGAAACAAGTCCCTGGTGCTACGATGGTGTACATAGGGGTTAGGAGGAGGTTCAAACTTTCCTGGTTATTAGCCGGAAAGCGATATACAGATGTTATTTTGTCTTGATCCTGTTGAAGTTTCAGTACTCTATCTGCTGCTACAGCCGCTCTAATTGAACTGAAAAGGTGATGCTGATTAGTTTGATGGGCTCATGGTCGAGGTCGGTCAATTCTTGCAGGTAGTGATCTAACACAGGTTGGCTAATGCTTGCTCCACTCTGTCAACCGACCAATGAAATGTAAAAGTGAAATATGTCACTTTTTTGATCGTTTATTATGTGGGTTGTTGCACCTTATTGCCTTACTGTATTTGACACTTTGACAATGTAACCAATTGTTTACCATATAAATAAGAGAGGAGGAGAGACAGATATTCATATATATTGATCAGAGTAAACTCTTAACTAACTAGTTTCAGAGTTGTGACGCTGGCACTGACAAAGTCTAGCCTTTAAAGTGTGAGTGAGTAAGCAGCTGTATCTGCCCTCCATTACTTAGCCTGGGAGAGCCACATATCAAATATGGTCTCTGTTTATCACCCAGTTTAGGTGATAATGTGCATTATTTTAAATATAGATGATATTTTTCATATTTTGTGATGTAATCAGCTTTGTACCAGCTTTTAATATCTCTGTGGTATTTTAGAGCTTTTCCAGACCTGAAAGACAGACCAATATATCACTGTGGAGAGGATGGCCCTGCTTTCGGTTTCTCCTTCGCACCGGTGGCCAATTAGGGCAGTTGGAGAGGCTCTATTTAGTTCATGGTCCTACCCCTGTTAGGTCCTACCTTTTCAGTTTCAGTTCAGTACCAGATTGTCCTGACTGTCAGTGTTGAGCCAAAGCCAACATCCAGCTTTAAATTTCAGAAAATCATTATCGTCATGTTTTGACACAATCATGTGCTGCTGAATGTGTGAGCACAGGCCCACCAGCCATACACATCTAGACCTGATGCAGATTTTCTAGGACTGTACAGATAGTTGCTGTATGGAGATGCACCATTCTTCAAAGCCACCTTGGAAACTTCCTGTAGCGCAGAAATTTTCCCATATTTTCCATGTTTCCATCCAAGGTTGTCCATGCTGGCTTAAGACTGAAGCACCTCATGGTGAACAGTGGCTGTATGGATGTCAAACCTTGAAGAGGAATCTTGAATATTTTGGCTACTCAGATCAACTGGTAGAATAATAGCAGATTATAGCCGTTACTTCAGCTCAAGTCGGACAATCAGTCTTCCTGGTGGAACCCTCGCTGAAGAACAGAAGAGAACAGTGGAAAGTAGTACTAGCACTTTATACATGCACACTCCATCAAATTAGAAGTATAGATTGTCATCTATACTATCAAAACTAAATGTAAGTCGCTATAAGTATAACTTCCTCATTTTCATTTCTTCAGTCTATTTCTCCTACCATCTGCATTACTACATTACCAGTGTTTTCTTTGAAACAATACAGGTTTTTTTACTTAATAAGATATTTTATACTCTGACTGAAAATAACTACAATCTCCACTCTGGGAAATTGGAGTTCATGGCATTGAAGTGGTCAGTATTTGAAAGGTTTAGGGATCGTTTGTTTTATGCCCCATACTTCACCCTGTAATAATAACCCACTAACTTATGAGATGAACATGGCAAAACTTAATGCAGTGGGCCACAGATGGGCGCTTGCTGACTTTAGGATCAGTATTAAGTACAGACCAAGAAAATTTAATATGGATGCTGACACCCTCTCCCATCTCCCACTGGACATTGACAGTTTTGAGTTGGAGTGAGGGGTTAAGTGGAGATGCTATCCATCCTTGGGAAGGAATTCAGGCTGCCTAAATGACATTGCCTATGATGCTTCTCTTAACCCCGCACAAAATTCGGGGTCACAAAGCCTGATCACATTCCTGGCGATAAGCCAGAGTGAACTGATTAGACCTCAGAGGTACGATTATGTTCAATTCAATTCATTTTATTTGATAGAGACAATGCACATTAATGAACATCAGTATAAAACAAATGTAAATATGCCAGATTATAGCTACAGAGCTAGTTTTCATCCGCAGTCCCTAGGCAGGCAAATACATATGGTAACAAATTTCAACAAACAATACAAACAGCACAAGATGTTATTAATGAGATCATGAAGCTTAAACAGTCCAAAACAGTGTTTACATTGGAGGGTAGGATGAAAGGAAGTGTCCTTGTGCAAAGACTAATGCATGAATGGAGAAAGCTGTAAATGGAATCTGACCTGCTGTACAGGACAGATGGAGGGCACAAATAGCTTGTCTTACCTGCTGAATATCAGCCTCTTGTGTTGATGCACCTACACAATAGCACGGGTCACTTGGGAGCTGAAAGACTTATTGGGTTAGCAAGGGATTATTTCTATATCCCTTCATGGAAAAAGGACATTGAGGCCTTTGAAGCAAAGGAAACCTGTGGCCACTGACAGACTACCGAATGGGAAGCGCCAGTGCTTCTCTTGAACTTGTGTCTATAGACTACATGGAACAGAGCTGACTGCACCTTATTATGCATGGACCACTTCAGTAGATTTGCCCACCTAAATCAATACGGAACAAGTCAGGTAGAATGTCTGCAGAGAAGATATGTAACTAATTCCTAGGTTTGGGTTCCTTGGCAGGCTGTACTAGGACCAAGGTCAGGAATTTGAAAATGTACTGGTTACAACCCTGCACAAGCTAGCTGGAGTGAGTCACTCCCCATAGAGTGAACCCAGACGAATAGCAAATAGAGTGAACCCTGAAAGATTTAATAGAAGCTGGAAGATTTAATAGACCACTACTCCAGATGTTGAGAACACTGGAAGAGGAGGAAACAAGTAACTAGAAGGAACATTTGCCACAGGTTGTACTTGTGTACAATTGCACCAGACATGAGGCCACTGCTTTTTCACCCCACTCCCTTATGTTTGGGCACTGTCCTCAATTTCCGATAGATCTGCTCTTTGGCCTATCCAGTGAAGAAGAGTCAGACACAAGATTACACAGGCAAATGGGCTGACAAAGGCCTAGTATGTAACGGCTCAGACCAGGCAGCAGTCCAGTGGATGGGGTAAAAAGCAATATGATTGTCATGGGAGTTGTATTGCAGCCAAGAGACTGAGACCTGGTTCACAATATTAATGTGAGGGGAGGGCCGGCAAAGCTCAGGTCCTACTGGGAACAAGCAGTGTATGTGAAGGAATGAGTACAACGACTCCCATTTTCAAAGTGTGCTCTGAAACGGGTGACAAAAAGGTCCACACTCTCCATAGGAACCTTCTGCACCTTGTGAATGACTTACCTGTGGATGTTCTTTGACAGTCAAAGAACAAATTATCAACCAAAGAAAAATGTAAAAGGAAGAGTCAAAAATGCATGTACGTAGAGAATCAGATCCAAGCAATGAACATTTTGACACTAATGAGGAGGTCCCCAGAGTGCAATACTAGTTAAGAGTATCCAAGCGGGTCGAGCCACAGCTATTACCTCATGCAATCATACATTTTTCCCATAGATACACACACTGATTTCTCCATCCTCAAATGAACAGAGTTGGCAGTTCACATCCGCAGTGAGAGTACAGATGCACAAATGCAAAAATACAATTGACAATGTATATATAATGAAACAGCAGGGAATAACTCTGAACAGATTATTGAACATGAACATGGGCATGGCTCAACCAAAGGTAGTCCTGACGGTGCAGGATCCATCACAACACTATGTAATGATATCAGAGGGAAAGAAGAGGGAAAGAGCCCCAAGAATGTTGACCTATGAGTCCCTTGGTCACTGATCCTACCAGCCCAAGGTGTTAGTTACCAGCATTCTCTGCCTGCCTGTTTGCCTGTTATCGATCCTGCCTGTCCCTGACCTGCCTGCTCCTGCTAAACCTGCCTGTCCTTGGTTCCTGAGATCCCATTACCTGCCTGCCTGCCTGGTCCTGACCTGCCCACGACATTCCAACTCTGCCTGCCTCTCGGTAAACCCGAATGCTTTCTGTCTCTGACCACGATACCCTGCCTGAGCCCCAGTGGACCACACTATATTGGGAGCTGGGGGGCGGTCCCAGTTTTCCTGGGTGGGTTCTGGCGTCCCCCACAGGGGGCCGCTGGCAACCGGCAGCCCCGATCAATCCCTGTGCACCTGTTCCCAATCACCTTGTTTGTTCCCCATTTAAGGGCCTCACCTGTTTCCGGCCGGTAGTCGCATTATTGTTCATAGATTGACTGTCCGAGAGATCAAGAGTGAGTTCTGGTTTTTGTTTGTATCTTCGGAATAAATCGTCATGGGAAACCCGCCGCCCTGTTGCATCCTGCATTTGGGTCCAGACTGAAACGTGTTTGCTAACACACTACCTTCTGTCCCTGACTTCGCCCTCGGCCAGGCTCGCCCGCGGGTCCTGTTCTGTCTCTCTGTGTAACCCCGTCAATAAAGCGGTGTTTGATCCGATGATTGTGTCGCACTTGGATTCTCATCTGGTCCGTGACAGTCAGTGAATGCTGTTAGATTTTATGGGGCGAAACAACCACGATCAGCATGGGGGATGGTCCCAGCTCCATTGGCACCTTTCACCCCCTCTTATACGCCAAACCAACCACTACCCTTCTCTGCCATGGGGCCCCATACTGTCCTTTCCTCAGCATGTTAATATGCTCCAAAAGAGGCACCTCTACACACATACACCTCCCCACACACAGGCTCTCATATATACACATTTCTACTAAATGGAAAAAATAGTCATGGCAGTCCACACCAGACCTTGACTGCACTGTCAGATTGCCAGGTTACCAGGCTGCTACACCGTATCTGATGGTACCTTCAGGAAGAACAGCATCATGATCCTTTGCTCCACTCAAAGACTCTCAGTCTGTGCAGGACGTAGAGGTGCTGTTGGAGTTTGGAGCAGAGACTTCCAACATGCCCAGCTGAGTGTGTTGTCAATGTGGACCCCAGACACCTGTATGAACCCACCTGGTTGATGATTTGGTTTTTAATAAGGACTGGCCTTTGGTCACCAACACTCTCCAAACATCATCTCCTCTGTCCTCACATTCAGCACAAGATGATTCTGGTCACACTGCTGAACAAATGCCTCTTTCTGAGAGATAGTCCAGTGCAAGCTGACAATACCTGTATCATCTTTATAATAAAATTCTCTGGGTGTGTTGCTGCACATTCATTTGTTTCAATGTGAATGGAAAAAATGTGAAGAGGATGGTGGGCTGACAGAGCCCTGTGGGGCACCTGTACTGATTAATCTGGGGTCCTAGAGGGCGCTGTTGACCCTCACCTGCTGTGTAACTGAGTCAGGAAGGAGTGATTCCACTTCAGTATGGAAGAGTTCACTCTCAGCTCTTTGAGATTTCCCATTAGCAGGTGTGGCTGCATCATGTTGAAGTCTGAGCTGAAGTCAAATAACACGTGCAAAGGCTCTGGGGTCATCGAGGTGCTTGCTCAACACATGTGTGATGCTGTAAATGGAACCATCAGCACCTCAACCCTGCTTGTAAGTGAACTGAAAGGAGTGTGTATTTATTCTCTACTGAGCAATGGCAACATCATCCTCTCAAAATAAACATCCCAATATACATTAGAGCCACAGGCCTAAAGTCATTGTTGACCATCAGACATTGTTTTTCAGGAAAATTAGTGATTATTGATTTTTTTCCAGAGACTGGGGATGATATGTGAGTCCAAAGATCTCTGGAAGATACCACACTGTTATGAGCTCCTCTGTACAGGATTTGAGCAGGAAGGCAGATATCCCATCTGGTCCTGTGGCCTTTTTGTGCACACTGCCAACTTCGGGTCCTGTTCAGTCAATGAAAGTGACCACAGGACCTTCTCACACTCTTCTTTTTTTTCTTTGTGTTTCTTTTTTGAAGGTCAGACTGGCCTCCAATTGGCGTAACTGATGTGAATAACAACTGTACCGTATTTAACCTTAGCCTTAGCCAGCAGTTTTACATAACATTTAATGTCGTTTGCTCTGGCTCCTGGAATTCATCTAATGATGGTCGCTGGTTTCTCTAACTTCACGTTCCACAAAAGAGTCGCCAATGACCAGAGTTGTTTCTCAGTAGGTGTGTCGCCCAGTGGGGAAAATCCGTTGGAAAGATGAAGTGCAGCACATAACAACATCAACACCGGAGAATCAGGAAGTAAAGCTTACTCACCTTCAGAAAAATGAAAGGATACATTTTATGAGTTGACCAGTTATCAGGAAAATTGTAGATGAGACCTGATCCTTGCCCGTGTCGCAGTATTCCATTATCCATTATAGGTCAGGCATATGATGGAGCTTCAAATATGGCTGGAAGGTCTTCAGGTGCAAAGACTATTTTTCAGCAAGCACAGCTACTGCCGTGATTTATTCACAGTGTCATATACACACTCCTTACTCCCATTATAAATGATACAGCAGTTTGCAAATATCCTGAAGTGAAAGAGGAAGACTTGAGAGTCCAACTGTCCATGTCTGAAAACAAATACAAGGTCAATACAACTGCAGCAACATGCTGCACATGCTTTTAGAGAAATGCCCCCTGAGGTCCGCAGCCTGTTTGATCAGGGTGAGACACTACTGAGACTGTTGATGCTGACTGTTGGTGGCCACATCATCTGTGAGGCAGAGCACAGACTGGAAGCATGTCACTCTCAACCATGTCTCAAAAAGACTCAGAGGCTGTATGCCATATTCACCAGGAGAGGCTTGACAGACTGCAAAGAGAAGGAGTGCCCAGCAGTGTTCATGGGAATGAAAGGAGTGACGCTTTTGGTCTTTCCTCCTCCTCATCAAGCAGACTAGTTATGCAGATTCCTGTGTAGTTCTTCTGCCCCCCCCCTCTATTTATTTATTTACTGGTATCGCCGCCTTCGGAGCTGCATGATGACCTCTGGCCCGCTGACCTGTTGTATAGTGTATTTTTGTATTTTTGTGTGTGTTTCTGTGTTCTGTGCCTCTCCTCTCCTCTCCTCTCCTTTCCTCTCCCTCTCCTCCTCTCTCTCTACCCATCTGTCCATCATCAGGAGGGTCCCCCTACATGAGCCTGGTCCTGCTCAAGGTTTCTTCCTGTTAAAGGGGAGTGTTTCCTTGCCACTGTTGTTTGTCTGGGGTTAGGTCCTGGGATTCTGGAAAGTGCCTTGAAACTATTTTGATTGT
The DNA here is from genome assembly GCA_911728415.1 of Lagocephalus sceleratus. Taxonomy (NCBI): domain Eukaryota; kingdom Metazoa; phylum Chordata; class Actinopteri; order Tetraodontiformes; family Tetraodontidae; genus Lagocephalus; species Lagocephalus sceleratus. Next base: position 235,724 of record CAJVRN010000021.1, read on the forward strand.
AAAAGACGCTATATAAATAAAGATTGATTGCTTGATTGATTGGTTGATGATTGATTGATTGATTGATTGTTTATCCATGATTCATCAATATATTCTTAAGACCTTTTTTCCCTTCATTTTCACTAGTTCTTAATTTTAAGCTTTTTTCTCTTTTTTGGGACTGTTCAGCTATCCATGGCTTTACCGTTTTATCTTCCGCCTACCTGTGCTCTCAGCTCAACTGCTGGAGGAACACCCACGTTTGGGATTCACTGCTCTTATTTTAAAGATGCTAGCATTTTTAGTCGTTATTTAAAAATGCTAACTAAGCTAATGGTCTGTGGTGGTGTTTTGTGGTGGTGCCAGTATGACCAGTGTGATTGTCTGAGCTTCACTACTGCCTCTGATGTGGTGAAGAGCTTCTCATCAGAACTCCTAACTTCAAGGATGAACCATAACTTTAAGGGCTAATCCTAACCTCCAGGGTTAACTCTAACATTAAGGGTTTACTTTAACCGGCACATTCATCTGTCCCACAGTGGCTGACCTCAGAACATTTCAAATAAAGGAAGTCTGCTTCCCAAACTCTTCCACCTCTATCTAGCAACCATCTTTGAAATTACCTTTAAAATTAACTGCCCTGATTTATGTCACGCACCAACCAAATGCTCTGGCTTCTCCAGGCCAACATATACAGACCATCTGCCCAAGGTTCTCTCCTCCTGTCTGTGTTGTGATTACAGGACATCTGCCAAACCACTCACAGCCCCACAACCCCCCCACCACCACTGTTTTTACCCATAACCCTTTTTAGCTCCAAACTTTCCTTATCCAGGTCTAAAGAAAAATCTAAAATGTTTGAAATTATTTATGAGAAGCCATATAATTGCATCGCCTAGTGCAAAACTTTACTAAAAAAACCTCAAAAGAGTTTCTTTTTCAACAGTTTAATTCCTGTTTCATTCCTGTATCAGTGAGGATCTTGTGTTATTTATACATTTTGTACTCGCAGTTTTTGTACACGGTCTCCCTTCCTGTTTTCTGAAACCATGACTGTCCCTTCTGCTCTTTTTTCCCATTTTCTTCCTTTTTGGCTTGTTTGTAAATGATGATGCATACCAGTAGAACATCTCATAAAAGCTTGTCTGTAAAAGGTGGACTTTTAGAAACACACTATAAAATCCTAGGCTGAGACGGTGTCAATAGTCTGGGGTCTGGGCACAAGAAAACCCATGTTGGGTTACAACGGGGCAGTTCTGTCTGGAACGAGCTTCTCTCTGACCAGTCAGACACTATAATGTTGCTGCGTCACTGTTGCTATGAGAACCTATGAGACCAATAGAAAGCCCTGTTAGTGAGTAACATACACCTGTGATGCTACCCAAGAAAAGGAAAACAGGAATAACAGAAAACGAGATATATCAGCATATCACACATATCAGCATGCCTATGTATGACATAGGTGTATTTGTGTTTGCATGTTTATATGTGCATATGTTCATGTTTATATGCTTATACTGTATATGTATGGATGTAAATATGTTCTGTTGATATGTACCTATGTCTTTTCTTTCCTTACTTCTTTCTTTTTCTTTGCTGTTCCATTAATCTGTAGTTTTCTTGTCTTTTCTAGGTTGAACGTCTCTTGTCTCTTTAGACAACTGTGCTGCTTGCCTCATTACTGGACAGGATAGAAAGGAAAACTTGAGAGATGATTCCGACAAAGCCAAATGTGTCCATTAGTGGGGGTGGGGCTGAGGTTCAACAGCCTGGGTCAGGATCTGCCACAGAGGAACCTGAGGAATTAGAGCTCTGCCACAGTTTGTTGTCCTCCAGGCCTCTCCAGAGGCTGATGAAGCATCAATTAATCATAGGAGTTGATTAAACCCAGAGCTGGTTGTAGATGCTGTAGACCAGCAGCGACACAGAAACTCACTGTAGTTCACTGATCCTCACCCATCAACTGGGATCATCTGTAGACTACTATAGATGTTCAAGTTCATCATATTTATGATTTATTTTGACAGTAATGTAGTTAAAAAATAACCAGTGACCAGTATCAGCCTGGCTGGAGCAGCCCAAACTCCTTAGCTACTTTTGAATGAATGAATGAATGAATACTTTATTGTCATTGTGTGGCACTTCTCACTCAAAATGTGAAAATATTAGAGATGTGATATTAGTTACCCATGTCAGGGGTTGATGAGGGGTTGATACATATTTGTATCAGTTGATATTGATATGGGAAATGAATAGATGGACAATATCTATATATCGGATATCAGTACTAAAAAGCCAATATCAAACATCCCTAGGACTGACCTTTTCTCCTCGGAATAACCGGTCAGAAGTAAGATGCTGGTGAATAAACAGAACCAAAGGTAAGAGGATATCAAAGTTCTTCTTTGCCTCCTTATGAAACTACTTATCTTAACTCTCCACTATGGAATCTTAAAAATGTATGTGAAACAATGTAGACTGTGTGGAAGAATCTCCTGTTACATAACTGATAGTAAATCACACTGAGACAGATTGTGTGGACCCAAAAGGTTCTGAGAACAGGAATCAGATCTGGAGATGGCTAAAGCAACTCTGGAATGTTCACCTGCACCAGTTTGCTGAGTGGGTGAGGCCTCTGGCAAGCCCTCCAACACAGAATAAGCACGCGTGTGGGGTAAGCGTCAGCTTGGTGTTATTTTATTTTATCGCCAGCGTCCCCGTCATTCAAAGCATCCCTACTGGTTTTCTGCACTGGTTTCAAAAGGGAATGACCAGCATTGGCCTCTGTACTCAAAAGTGACAGGAGATGAGTAACCAGCTAATAATCAATAATTCAAGAGGTCCTCAGGCAGGAAGCACGACTATTGGGGCAGCAGAACCCATGGAGTTCTGATCCTGATCCAGGACCATGGTGGTGAGTATGGTGAGCATGTCCTCCTGTCAGCAATGATGCACCACAGCAAAACGCTACTCAGCTCCTTCACACAGTAACAGGCAGTGACGTTCAGTAAGAGGACGAGCCTCCCCGCCATCATGGAAAGAAAAAATAAAATGAAAATATAAATTAAATGGTCATTATTCCAATTATCAATTTAACTTTGCTGTTTTAATATTATCTTTTAATTTTTACATTTACCATTAAAATACTGAGAAGAGACTAGGCAACAGACACAGCGCAACACAGCACTGCCCCACCTACATCTGGAGGTTTGACTGGGCCTCAGATGAGGGCGGCGACTCTCTTTATGTCGCTATTAAATGTTCAAATACCAATACTACACAAGGCCCAGAAAAAAATTGTTGTGAAAAAAAGGGTTATAAAAATACGAAAAAAGTACTCTTCAATTCTTGCAATTTTTATGTCCAATTTATTTCAGGATTTTATTTTTTGGGTTTTCTTTGATTGTTTGATTAAAAACAAAAAACGATTCACAAAAATCTTTATTCAATAACTTATATTTCTACCACTTGTATTATGCTTTGAATTCTTTCACGAATGCTTTCATATTTCTGTAACATGTTTCTTGCTCCAGATAATCGCTGTCGCAGCAGCATGAGGGAGGCCGACACTTCTCCTCATGTTGGGGGCATTAATGATGTGAGGGGGGGCAGTTGAATGAGCCATTTACAGGTAGAGGGTTAAGTGTTGAGTCATCAGTTTCTTTCTTCTGGCCTTGTCAAACATTCAGAATGGAGGATTATATTCAGAAGCTAAAACAATTTTCAACTTTGGATTTCATTCAGAAGGAACGGCGCATGGTCTTCATTTATAAGTAAAGACCGTAATTACATTTTTTTTATTTAAATGTGCTTTTTTGTGTGCTACTTGTGAATCCACTACTCTGGAGGGCTCATATGATGTTTGTAAATCTGACTGATGACGTCAGTGCCTCCACAGCCATCAACCTCAGCGCACGTCACTGGGGTGCAGGGACCAAGTGTCCATGGACACGAACACGATACAGGCAGGTGCACTCCTCCTGCCCCCAGTTGGTGAGAACGTGGAGCTCCACGGTGGGGAAGGCCTCTGGATGGGGCTCCCGCAGGACGAAGGTCTGCACCGACTCTCCAGACCGGTCATAGACCTTCTCTGGGAAGGCTGTGATTCCCTGCAGAAAAATCAGGGTGAGATGAGCCGAGCTGCAACCGTGGCCTTAACGAAAGGTTGAGGAGACCGACACTCACGTGCACTGCAAAGTCTTTGGGGGCAGAGTTGATGTGCCCAGTGGGGGAGATGGAGCTGGGGATGTGCTCCAGGGTCACCTGTGTGATCCTGACAGGATGAGACAGTGCGATGGCCAGCCTTCCCTCCGACCCACTGAAGGACCAGCATTCACCTGGGAGCGGCCTGGTGCCCTGGGGAGGTTAGGGGAGAGGGTCAAGGGGTGGCGATTCAACATGAACCTGTGGAACAAAAGAGAGCGGTGGCTACCTGGATGACGACGCGGGGAGAGCTCTTGATGCTCCAGAGCTGAAACCCAGACAAGGTCAGAAAGGTGGAGACATCAGGGTAGGTCTCTGAGCACCTGCTGAAGATCACACTGGCCCCTGCACACACACTGTTATGGCCACCAGGCCGCTTCACCGCCCCCCCCCAGTGGATGTGCGCGGGTAAGGGAACTGCAGGTGTGGCTGCTCCGCTGGCTGTCCTGTCAGTTCCTGATTGGTGGACTCCACCTCGTCTCGCTTGGACCACACCTCCTAGCCCGCCAATCGGGAGCTGACAATTCCAGGGCAGCCGGTATTTAGGGCGTGGCGTTACCGGCGTTCGTAGCGACTGAGCTTCGGACCAGTACGCCTCGATTCGGTGCCCCTAATTTGGTTAAGGATAGTCTCGCGTGTTAATTATTTCGGATGCTCGTTTTCATTGCGGTTTTTGCATCTCGTTTTTCTTTCGTGGATAGCTCTCCCCTCGTTTTGGAGAGTCTCTTTTCGTTATCGTTTTCGTCGCATTTAACAGCACTGGGTTGCTCGCTTTTTGTTATTGTTTCACCACACGTTTTGTGTTCCCTTAACATCACTGTGCTACTCGCTTTCTGTTATCATTTTACCTCGTATTTTTTGTTCCCTTTTCCAGCACTGTGTTGCTCGCTTTCAGTTGTTGTACCTCGTTTTGTGTTGACAATAAAGTCTATTTTTCTTACTTTTACCCTGTCTGATCTCCCGAGGGTTTTCCTTGTCCGTTTATGTTTACAACCTCCCCTTGTTACATCTAGAGCCGGTCGTAACACACACACACACACACACACCTTAAACACCTGACCGTTCCACCTGAGTGGGCGCTGCCCGACTCACCTCCACCAGCTTCCTGACCAGCTCCTCGATGGCCTGTTGCAACTCCAGGGTCAGCCGCAGCTCTGGCAGCTGAGCGGCGACTATCTCGCTGTACTTCAGCGTGTTCGTGTTTTCAGCATATTTGTTCGTCTGCGGGAAACACGAAAGACACAAACATTAAAATGTTGAAATGTGTGAATGTGAAATGTTCATACTCACAAATACGGATGTGAGGAGGCCGACAACTTTGAGTGAGTTCACCAGCGGGAAGAAGAAGAAGAAGAGCAGCAGCTCACATGCAGACACCAGGATGAGGATGAGGATGGTGAGGAGGAGGGTGGTGAGGACCTTCATCACTCCATGGCTGCTCCTTTGACCCTCAGGGACGAGCTCTGTGGTCTGAAGACATTGAGCAGATGGGAGGCGCGGGAGGGGGGGGGCGGGAGCTGGTGGTGGCCTGGACCTGGAACACCTGGGTCCTCTTTCTCTTTCTAAACACACACACACACACACACACACGATGTTTTTGTTTGGATTATCTTTGAACTTTGATCAAACCTATCTCTTCAGACAAATGACAAAAGCATCAAAGCAGCAAGCAGCTGCCCCCCCCCACAAACACAGAGTGGGGGGGGGGCGCTTTGTGTTTCTCCATTGGGGTCAAAGGTCACATGTATGATTGTGTACGTTTGTAATATTCTCAGGAGTTTATCGCCCGCTCCATCTGCAGCTTTCATTTCTGCAATGACTCACATCATTATGATTTAAATGCCATAAATTCTGGACTATAGAGCGCACCAGAATATTAGCCACTAAATAAAAAATAAAACATTGAAAAAAATATACACAAGCTGCAGCAGGCTACAAGCCGCTGATATCCATGTTGAAAAATGAGATATTTACTACATATACAGAGCTATTTTGAAATGTAAATGTACATTTATGTACCTGAACAGATTCTTTCCGAACAGTGCCTCTTAACAAGGCAGCAACTGTGCTGATTAAAACGAGGTCACAAACAGAAAGAACACAAATAACCGGTAATTGATTACCTTCGTTTGTACTGTGCAGTAAAACCACAAGTCACTTTCATTATCTTGCTGAAACCATTGAAGTTGTCTCCATCAGTCTCTCCGTGTCTCCGTCATCCTCAGGTGAACTTGGCTCTGAAGGTGCGCTTGTAACCCAGGTCCCGAAATAACCTGTTTTTGTTAAAATGTTCCTTTAGATAACTTATTTTATTTACATACATTAAAAACTGTTAAAAGTTGGTTAAAAGTGAAAAAATGAAAAAAAAAACATTTAAAATGTTTTTGTATAATTAAATGGAATATACACGGGGTTTCCCTGTTTAGCCAATCACCGAGCTGCGTTAGCTCAGGTGTGCAGCTCGGTGGTCTGACGTCCTGTCGCGACTTCCGCGTTCAGGGTGTGTTCATGCTGTTGCCTCGTGCTGCCTCGTGTGAGCTGAGAGAGCCAAGCGAGTGCATAACGGGATTCAGCGGTGAGTTCAAAGCATTTTGAAATGATTTAAAGCAGCTCGTATTCAGGTTTAACCGTTAAGCATTGTTGTAAAGCGGCGGTGGCTTACCAAGAGCTATGCAAAAGGTGCTAATGTTGCTAATCACTGGAAATTGTTTTATGATACTAGCGGCCTACTAGCTTAGATGTAGCCACTTAAGCTGCAATGATTGCTTGCAATTTATTGAATGCTAATTGCTAATCTGTTGTTTACAAAAGACGTGTTATTTTTCTGAAATGTGTTTATTATGTGTTGAAAAGAAACAAAGGTATTGGTGTAATTATTTGATTTTGTTTATTTCATGATTGTGGTAATGAAAGAGGTTAATTTTTAGTGCATTCTCTCACTGTTACCGGTGCAAGGGGAGGAAAATAAGCACGTTAAGTCATACTACCTCAAGAATTACTATGATAGTTAACTGTACTGAGAAGAAAGAAAATGTCTATTTTTGGTTTGTTTATTAATATAACAATAATACTTTATGGTTTTGAAGTGATTATTAATGTAGACTGAATAATTAAACATGATTACAAGAAGTAATTTGAACACATTTGTGATTTCACAATCATAAATGGAAGAATACTAGAACTAAGATTTGTTGTACAACTAAACCTTTTGAGGCAATGATTGAGTCAGTTGATGCCAGTCTGTATTGTTACTTAATAATAATACATGAAGAATTAGAAATTGAATATGGTTTTGAATGTAATAATATGGTTGAATTTCCTTTGACCTGGTCATAGGTCAGGTTTTTTTCCCTGGTTGGATAATATTGGATGGAAGAGGCTGCATCCACATTTTGTCAACCATTAGTGTTCCTGTGGATTCAAGATAGGCTCCCAGGAACCATCCCAGGAACCAACCCAGGATTCCCAGTGAGAGCTGGGTGGCGAGCCGCATTCGATTCTTAGCAATTCGAATGATTCCTGACCCCCCCCCCCCCTTCCTCACGGATGGTGTGGTAGGAGAGACCCATACACTTACACACAAACACTGTTGGAGGGAAATAAGCAGCAAGGGCCCCAACGTTGACTTTGGGAAAGAAAAGGGTTTTATTTTTGCCGGCTTTATTATTTTAGTTTGTTATTTTTCATTTACTGTTGCATAAAGGTTCATGAATATTTGTATGTTTACAATGTTATTAATTATGTAATAATAAGTTACCTGAGAAAACGTCTAAGTCTTGTTGGTCGTGTCTTTTGGGAACTAAATAATAAGGGTTCTTCCGAATTTGTAATCTTCGTGACCGGCCCATTCATCATCATAACCTTATATTTACCTGTGCTCGGTTATTGCATCAGTAACCAGGGTTACACGCTGCTCTCTTCACGTAGCGGTCCAGCCTTTAGGAACCTGTTGGTGATGGTGGATTCTTTCATTCCACACTGGAAGCAACAATTCTCAATGTTGGATTTGGTTCAGAAGGAATGGCGCATGGACTTAATTTATAAGTAAAGACCTTAATGACATTTTTTAAATTAAATGTGCTTTTTTGTGTGCTCCTTGTTAATCTGCTGCTCTGTAGGGCTCATATGATGTTAGTAGATCTGACTGATGACGTCAGCACCACCCTAGCCATCAACCTCACGTCACTGGTCACAGGTCCCAGCACCAGGACATCCAGGTCTGAGCAGCTGAGACAGTAAAGGCAACAGCAACAAGCTGTGGAGAGTTAGAACCACGGACAGCAAGCAGAGTGTGTGTGTGTGTGAGCGTATGTGTGTGTGTGTGTGTGTGTGTGTGTGTGTGAGCGTATGTGTGTGTGTGTGTGTGTGTGTGTGCAAATATGCTTCTTTTCTGTGTATGTGTGTGTCTGTGGGTGTGTGTTTAAATATAAGGGACTAAGGGACCACATTTTAGGCAGTCCTCCCAGCAGAGGAGCTGTGTTTCCTGCTCTAAATCAAATACCCCCCCCTCTCTCTCTCCTCACTCTCTCTGTCTCTCTCTCTCTCCCCCTTTCAAACCTGCTGCCTTTACCAGGAGCTGTTTTTATAGCAGCATGTCTCACACAAGCATCAAAGAGATTCCCTCAGCAAAAGCCAGAACACACACACACATACACAAACACACACACACACACATCTGCCAGCAGTCTTTGAAACTCGATGCTGTTGTGTGATGTTGGGGTGATGATCTCCCAGCAAACACGAGATTATATCCTCATGTCATTTCTACTGATTCCACAGTGAAATATGTATATTCCCTCCAGTAAATCAGATCTCGCATGTTATAAAGTCATGATCACAATAACATTTGGCATGGTGGTCAGCTCTGTCCCCTCTCATCAGGTTCTAATAGGTCTCAGGTTCAAATCCCTGTTGATTGAGGCTGGGTCTCTCTGTGTGGAGGCTCCATGTTCTCCTGTGTGGTATCTCCAGGTTCTCCTTGGTTCGTGGAGACCATCTTCTCAGCTCTGATCTTCTACTGCTTCTGTCAAACACACTGGATACTTTCTGTCCAGAAGTGTTAGATTTCACAACTGTAAGATGGTTGCGCTCTGAAAAACATTTTAAACAGTGTACATGAAATAATAAAACGTAGAAAATAAAATGGGAACACACATCAACTGATCAACTCAGCAGCATGGCAACACATAGAACATCTAAAACAGAGGCATTAGGCTATAGAGAGTTGATGATGCGTTTGGCTTTAGTTCATTTTTTTTTTTTTAAATGAAATCATGTTTTTACAAAAGAATTTATCAGACAGCAACCAAAGAAGGAATAGGCTGAAGCCCCACGTCTTATTTTTGCCTATCCTGTGTCATCGTAGGATTATAATAATCTCGTCTCATCTCGTCTGCTCCCCCTTATCCAGGTCCGGGTCACGGGGTCAGCAGCTTCAGGAGGGAGGCCCAGAAGGCCCTCTCCCCTGCCACTTTCATCAGCTCCTCCGGGGGGAGCCCCAGCCGCTCCCAAGCCAGCCGAGAGAGAATCCCTCCACCTAGTCCTGGGCCAGCCACAGAGCCTCCTCCCGGTGGGACATGTCCAGAACACCTCTAAAGGGAGGTGTCCGGAAAGCATCCTGGCCAGATGCCCGAGCCACCCCAACTGACTCCTCTCGATGTGGAGAAGTAGCGGCTCCACTTCGAGCTCCTCCCGGATGTCCGAGCTTCTCACCCTTTCTAAAGCTGAGCTTGCATTCACAATTTTGTTCTTTCGGTCATCACCCAACGCTGATGGCCATAGGTGAGGATTGGGACGTAGATCGACTGGTAAATTGAGAGCTTCGCCTTCCGGCTCAGCTGCTTCTTTAACGCAACAGATCGGTTAAGCATCTACGTCACTGCTGATGCCACTCCGATCCGTGTGACGATTTCCTGTTCCATCTACGCTCACCCATGAACAAGATCCCGAGATACTTGAACTCCTCCACCTGAGGCAGTACCTCCTCCCCGACCTGGAGAAGGCACTCTACCATGTTCCAGGTGAGGATCACCTCACCTTGCGTACCGCCCCAGCATGCGTTGGAGGTCCCGGCTCGATGATGCCAGAAGAACCACGTCATCTGCAAAAAGCAGTGACGAGATCTTCTGCCCACCGAGCTCGACTCCCTCCACTCTCCAGCTGCGCCTAGAAATTCTGTCCAGAAAAGTTATGAACAGAACTGGTGACAAAGGACAGCCCTGGCAGAGTCCAACCCTCACTGGAAACGAGTCCAACTTACAACCGGCTATCCAGACCAAGCTCCTGCTCCTATGGTACAGGGACTGGACGGCCCTTATCAAAGGACCATCCACCCCATACTCTCAGAGCACCCCCCACAAGATGCACCTGGTAACCTGGTTGTAAGCCTTTTCCAAGTCCACCTAGCACATGTGGACTGGTTGGGCAAACTCCCAACTCCCCTCAAGCACCCCAGCAAGGGTAAAGAGCTGATCCGTGGTTCCACGACTGGAGCAAAACCCGCATTGTTCCTCCTCGATCAGAGTTTTGACTATCGATCTAATCCTCTTTTCCAGTACCCTTGCATAGACTTTCCCAGGAGGCTGAGGAGTGTGATCCCCCTGTAGTTGGAACACACCCTCTGGTCCCCATTCTTAAAAATAGGGACCACCACCCCGGTCTGCCAGTCCAAGGGCACTGCCCCCGATGTCCACGCAATGTTGCAGAGGCGTGTCAACCAGGACAGCCCTACAACATCCAGAGCCTTGAGATACCCCGGACGAATCTCATCTGCTCCCGGAGCTCCTCTGCCAGGCAGCTGTTTCACTAGCTCAGCAACTTCCACTCTTGGATGGTCCACCTCCTGGTCTCCCAACTCAGTTTCACCTTTTGAATACATGTTGGTAGGATTGAGGAGCTCCTGAAAGTATTCCTTCCACCACTGGATAATTGCCCCAGGAGACGTCAGCAGTTCCCCACGCCCACCTAGCATGGTGTGGGCGAGTTGCCGGACAGTTTGCCAGAATCTTCTCGTGCCAATCGAAAGTCTTCCTCCATAGCCTCACCAAACTCCTCCCACACCCGAGTTTTTGCCTCCACGACTGCCTCAGCCGCAGCCCGCTTAGGCCTAGTACTGGTCGGCTGCTTCCAGAGACCCACAGACCAGCCATGACCTGTAGGCCTCCTTCTTCAGCCTGACAGCTCCCCTCCCCTCACCTCTGGTGTCCACCATCAGGTACAGGGATTACCACCATGACCAGCACCAGAGACCTTGCAGCCATAACTCAACAGCCACCTCAACAATGGTGGAGTGGAACATGGCCCATTCAGACTCAATGTCCCCCACCTCCCCTGGGATGTGATCAAAGCTCTGTCGGAGGTGGGAATTGAAGACCAGCCTGACGGGTTCTTCCACCAAGCATTCCCAACAGACCCTCACTAAGCGTGTGGGCCTGCCAGTTCCACGTGGTGACCCCCCCAACCTGATCCAACTCACCACCAGGGAGTGATCAGTTGACAGCTCTGCTCCTCTCTTCACCCGATTGTCCAAAACTCATGGCCGTAGATCAACTGACACAACTATGAAGTCGATCATTGACCTACAGTCTAGGCCGTCATGGTGCCAAGGTGGTGACATGGTGAACAACCTTATGCTTGAACATGGTGTTAGTTATGGCCAGACTACGACTAGCACAGAAGTCCAATAATTGCACACCACTCTGGTTCAGATGGGGCAGTCCGTTCCTCCTAGTCACGCCTTTCCAGGTCACATGAGCATTGAAGTCTCCCAGCAGAATGATGGAGTTCCCAGTTGGGACACCTTCCTTCCTCTGTCTGTCCCAGGTCTTCCGAAAAGGGGAGTACTCTGAACTGTTGTTCGGTGCATATGCACAAACAATCATCAGAACCTGTCCCCCGACCCGAAGGGGCAGGGAAGCAACCCTTTTGCTCGACTGAGAGAACCCCAATGTCAAACTGAAGAATCTAGGGGCCAGCAAAAAGCCCACCCCAGCGCTCTGTCTCTCACCCTGAGCAACTCCAGCTTAGAACCAGTGTCCAACCCCCTCTCAAGGACTTGAACCTCAAGGGTTCTGGAGCTGATGCTGTGTGTGGAGGTGAGGCCGACTATATCTAGTCAATAGCGCTCAACCTCCCCCACAAGCTCCAGCTCTTTCCCCCCCAGAGAGGTGACGTTCCATGTTCCAAAAGCTTCCATAACTGAGGATCAGACTGCCAAGGCCCCCGCCTTGGTCCGCCGCCCAATCCACACTGCACCGGACCCTTCATGCTCTTCCTGCGGGTGGTGGGTCCACTGGAGGAGGGAGTGCCCCCAATAATAATGACTAAGATCACATCTAATATCAATGTTGACATGTTGAAACCTATTATTTAAGTAACTTCTTAACCAATATTGAGCTATACCTCTTATGTCAGGGTCTGGGCACCTCCTTCCCCATAGGGGGCGCCAACCCTGTCCTGGGACCAGCGGGAGGTTGTGCACCTGTGCTGGATCCCGGGATTACCCGCCCTTCATAAGCCCCGTCCCCCGACAGTCGTTTTTGTGGATTTCGTTTTTGTGGATGTCTCCCTCGTCTGTCTCCCGTCTGGATCCTGCCGTCGACTCACCCTGGACTCTCCTTCCAGCCTGGGTCCCGGTAACTTCTTGTGTCCTGACTCCCCGCTTGTCCGTTCGTCAGACTTCCCGGTTTGTGGGGATTTGACTTTGTTCCCTGACTTTTCCCCGTACGGGTGTTTTGTGTTGGCCCGAGAGCCCTGTCCCCTCCTTCTGAGGAGCGTTTTGTGTTTTTGAAATAAACCTTTGTTCTCCCACGTCACCCTGTGCCTGCGTTTGGGTCCTCCGTCCCCGTGAGCCATAACATCTTATGCCTTACCATTCACATTTCTTTAGAAGTGAGATGAGTGATCGAAGTATGAAGAGTGATCGATTATATCAAATGCTTTATGCAAATCAATAAATACACCTACTCCAAACTGCTTATTATCTACAACTGTTGCAATGTTTTCTACAAAATTCTATCACTGTGAATGATGTGTGATTGCTCCTAAACCCATTCTGATGGTCAAGGAATCTCTTTTTACAAACAATTTTCCAAGGATTTTAGATTGAGGCAATAAATATCTCAGGCCTCATTTATCAATCCTTGCATCAAAAAAGGTGTAAATTTGGAGACCACTCAAACTCTGAAACGTGCGTGCACCTAAAAACATCCCATTTAAATAGTTAAAAAAAAGTTTAAATAGATCAACTCTCCACAGTTCTCATCAATAAATGCCACTTACACCCAATGGCTTGCAGACGTGGACACATCTCAGACTCCTCCCCCTACACACCAAAGATAACCATATACGGTCGATTCAACTTGACCCTGAATATAAATTAGTCCAAGAGCTTAGAGGAATGGCTTAGAGACAACGAATGGAAAACCAGGAAAAAAGAGGAACTTCTCTGAAACAGAGACACACGCACTTGTTGGTGAGGTCCAGATGAGGAAGAAAGTCCACTTTGGATCAATTCTGGATGATTGATCACAGTTGTTCCCTGAATCCTGTGATTCATTTAGGAACGACAGATGAACACCTTCTAATGTTGAACCAAACAATTGCCCCTCCAGAAATAAAGACTCTCATCTAATCAGTCACAGCCAGGGACTCAGCAACAAGGAGAAAATCACAAAATGGAGCGACAGAACACAATCTGAGAAGGAGGTAGCAGCACAAGGGAGAGAGCTTGGAGGTCTCACTGAGACCCTGGAGGGTCAGAGGAGACCCTGGAGGGTCAGAGGGTCATCATCACCATCATTATCATCACCATCATCATCACCATCACAATCATCACCAACACCATCATCATCATCACCATCAGTAGCAGCAGCAGCAACACCACCATCATCAGTATCACCATCATCATCATCATCATCATCACCATCATCATAATCATTATCACCATCATCATAATCATCATCACCATCATCCTCATCACCTTATCATAATTATCATCATCATCATCACCATCATCATCATCATCACCATCACCATCATCATCATCATCATCACCATCAGCAGCAATACCACCATATCTTTCATGGAACAGAACAATATCACGCAGAAGATTCTGATGAACTCGAGTGCTTTCACAGGCTGCATGTGTGTCTATCAGGGATTCACTCTAATACATGTCTTTTTGAACATTGTACATTTTCAATGTTCAGATATCTTCAATGTACGGATACTAACACACCAGCTTTTCCAGCTCTTGTAGGTACAGTCCAGGTACATTATAGACAGTTGCAAGGTTACATAACGTAGTAGGTTACTTTAGGATGAAAACTTTGATTTGTAGAAGATCAAAGGGCCTCTGGAATTCGGAACATCATCAAAAATTAATCATCTCTTCCATGGCCCATCAATATTTCCTGAACAGACAGACAGACAGACAGATAGACAGGTAATAAAACAATAATGAACATAATCTCTGAGGTAAACGTTGGAATATTTGAAGTAACTTTGGAATGAAAAAACAAATCCAAAGTTATTTGTTAAGGAAAGTGAAAGAAGCATTGTAAATTTGTGTGTGTGTTGTCACATCTGGAATTTATTTATATCCCAAGTTTCGAGGTGAGGAGAACACAGCCAGAGTAGTTGGGTTGAACGTGATCTGCTTCTCATGTTCTAGTGGTGGAAGTTCCATCAGCACCTCTAATGATCACAAAATGGATGTTTTCATTTTATCACCAACAGTCTGGGAATCAACGTAATTTGATACAGACGAATCTGTCTTGCTCCAAGCTATATATTCACAGACAGCACAAAACTAGTGCTGCAGAAATAACTTGGAGTCAGATACTGTCTAACTTTGGAGACTGCTGCTTGAAGAGGAGCCCAACAGGTCTGTTGGCAATGAGGACGAGGCTCCTGCTCCATCATACAGCAGAGCACCAACCCTCCCTGAAGCACCTCCCACTTCTTCTGACCTTCAAGGTCCTCAGATGCCTAGCTCCCTCCCATCTGCTGGAACTAATAACATCACCCCATCCCAGTAGAGTGCTCCATTCTCAGAATGATGGTTTATGCTGGTCCCAGAACCTTTACCAATAGAATGGGGGCAGAGCCTTTAGCCGACAGGCCCCTTGTTGTGGAACCAGCTCCTGTATAGGTAAGGAAGATGAATATCTCTATTTTAAGATGAAGATGAAAACCATCATCTTTGAGAAAGTTTCTACTCAGTAATTCTGGATCTCCAGTCCTGACTCTACTCACTAATTATCTGATTTAGAACAGCCTCATCTATTCTCTTGCCTCCTGTCACAGCTCTGCAGCTGTAGACCCAGGGGATAAGAACATGATCACCTGACAGGGTTCTGTCCCCTTGGTTAACCCTAACCCTCATGGATGCATCTCCTCTCCTCTCCTGATCTGCTGACCTCTGACCCTGTCAGCTCTGGCTTTTATTGCTCATTATAATTCATACGTTTGCATTTTGATGTATGTATTTGGTGTATGTGTCTGCTCTCTCTCTCTGTTCTTTCCTCCTTCTCCTCCTCCTTTACTCATCTGTCAATCAGCAGGAGCCCTCCCATATGAGCCCAGTCCTGTTCCAGGTTTCTTCCTGTTAAGGGGAATGTTTCCCACCACATAGAGTGGTAAAGGTCTATAACTGTTTAAATAAAGATGTATCAAACTGAATTGTAAATAAGATCATGTGATCAAGTGTAGTCTGCACAGAGAGATCATATTATTATTATATTCTTGATTCACGACCACAGCTTTAGAAGACTCCGACCTTTTAAAGCATAAACAAAAATGATTTGACCCCAGACAACCAAACTCACCCCTGCGGATCTGCCACAACTGAGCTGCTCAGTGTTTCTCAGGTCAGATACTTCAAGAGGAAGGTCTGACCAGTAAAAACAAACCTCCTGAAATCTTACATTATTGATCGTTATTATTGAGCTAATTTTTCTCAGTGATAATATATTGATAGCTGTTGCTTTGGTCATAGTGTGCATCCAAACACACCCTCTTTTATAGGAACAGGAAATAGTCTGGATGTTCTGAGTATGTGATGTGTTGCCAGGTTGAAATGCCAGTCCTAAAAATAGCCTTCTGAAATACAGGACATAGCGTGGAGGACAGACTGCTAGTCTGGACTCTGTCGCCACACTCAGCCCAACAGCTGAAGGCAGCTCCTTGAGTCACTCATTCTAATTGTCTTTTTGTTCTATTACAGCTTGTGTACTTCCTTTTATAAAAGCTTCAGGAGGAGTGGAGCAAGGCACCAGGGTCCACATCCAGACGCTTTCTAGCTATAAATATCTGAAAAAGGTATCAAAGTCTGGAATGTACAGCTTCAAACTACTCTTCCTGCCCCCCACCACACACACATACACACGCACACACACACGTGCACACACACACTAGGACACATGCACACACACTCTCTCTCTCTCTCTCTCTCTCTCTCTCTCACTCTCTGTCTTTCTCACCATTGGAGGAACTTTAGTTTCCACAAATCTGAAGAACTGTGCTCTGAACGTAGTTGTGATGTTTGTAAATCTCTGCTCTGATGATGAAGCTTTACACCTCCACTGCCCCATCCCAGTAGAATGCTGATTTACTGCTGGTTCCAGAACCTTTAACAGGAGAATGGGGGGGGGCGAGCATGTAGCCACCTTCTGTATATATTATGATATTTTTTCTTCTGTCTTTCCAGACGTACTGTGATCGAAGGAAATCCATTCTCTGCATCTGCATAGATCATTCAAGTGTATCACTGAATATCCAGCATGTTCACAGGTAAAAGCTTCTGAAGGGCTGAAGCTGCTCTGGAAGACGAGGCAAATTTGGACTCTTTCCCCTCCAGCTGCCAGAATAATTTACACACAACATATGTCTTTTTGAATGCAGCATATTCCAGCTTCTTCTTCAATATCTGTCCAGAAGTCAGCATCACAATCACCTATTAAATAAGCACACCCACGAAGTTTCCTGTAAGAGAAGATTGTGATGTTGCTGTCTGAAGTAATTTGGGTCAGATCCGTCAATTTGGACAGCACATTGAGCCCTGACAGGACTATATATCATCACAACAGCATATCTACAACTTTCATTAGCAAATGTACATTTATTAACAATTTGTTTAATTGAAAAGGTATACATATACAGTATATATATATATATATATATATATATATATATATATATATATATGTGTGTGTGTGTGTGGGTGTGGGTGTGTGTGTGTGTGTGTGTGTGTGTGTGTGCAGTAAATGCTTCACAATTCTGTTCCTAGTGTCACATGTCTCATGACTTGATTTGGATCTTCTGTGTTTAGGTAAGGGTTGAAATGAGAAGGCATGTTCTTCTCTGAGACCTACTGAGATGACCTCCACCATGTCCTGTGGATGACCTTTGACTGAAATCTGGGTCTAAAAAGTTTAAAGCTCATAACAGATTATCAGGCCTGAAAAAATGGTTTGAAGCTTCAGCCAAGATTTTTCAACCATGATCAAAAGCAAAAACGATAAATTCTTCATCCATCATTACAGTCAGGACCATCATAAATCAAATCTAAACCAAATGATGGAGCAGTCTGGACAGTAGCTTCATAGAGCTGAGAAACATTTTATAGAAATGACGTAGGTACACCAAGCTCAAGAGAATTATTTTCTGTTATTGCAGCAGCATCACAGGCTGATATGATACGGGTGTAGAAGAAGGGATCCTCGAGAGAACAGCAGCCTCCATCATGTTCATAATGACTGTTTAATTACAGCAACATTCATCCAACTAAAGCTTCCTTCTTCACTTTAGCAGTATGTGAAAATACACTGAGAAAAGACAACAGAAATGTTGGCGACCATCCAGATCATGTGTAGTCCATCTGTTGTTTAGGGTGAAGGATTAACCCTACCATAACCCTAGCATAACCCCACCATAACCCTACCATAACCAAAACCCCACCATAACCCTAACCCTTAACCATACCATAAACCTAACTCTACCCTAACTCCACCATAACCCTACCATAACCCTAACCCTATCATAACTCCACCATAATCCTTAGATAACCATAACCGTACCATAACCCTAACTCTACCCTAACCTTACCATAATCCTAACCCTACCATAACCATACCATAAACCTAACACTACCATAACCTTACCATAACCCTAAAATAACCCTAACTCTACCATAGCCCTAACCCTACCAAAACCTTACCATAACCCTACCCTAACTCCACCATAATCCCACCAGAACCCTACCATTACCTTACCCTCTCCATACAACAACCCACCGTAATTCTATGATAACCCTGTCCCCACCATAACCCTACGATAACCCCACCATAACCCTAACCCTGGAGTGTACTACCAACACCATGAAAAAATAAAGTGAAATGATGAAAGGTATCCAGACTTGGGCTTGGATCACCCTGCATGTTGTCAGGCATGAAGGTCTGGACTTGAACTAATTCTGTTTCTTTGATGCTGTGGAGGAGTTCTTTTGTGGTGCATAGGGCCCTCACAATGGTGTGGCTGACACCCCATCACATACCAGTCCCCTGACCGGTCCTCAGAGGACCTCCACCGGCCGGCCCCATGCCGGTGTTCTGGTGCACTGTGGGCTTTCTGGAAGCACGTTCCTCAATGTCTTAGTGTGTGGCGAGAGAGGGAGGCCTCGCTGACCTACCCTACCCCACCACCCTGCATGTGGACAAAGGGCCCCTCACCTTCTCTTTGGAGGGCCACTGATAGGTCCTCCTCCACCAGCTCTTCTAGACCTCCACGGTCACCTGGTTGACCCTGACAGCACCTGTGCTTGTCTCAGATGAAGCCATGCCAGTCTGCGTATCGCACAGCTTCGTGATAATTCTGGCAATTCTCAAGAGCAAATACATGCAACCAAGTGCTGAGCTCTTGGGACGCATGGATTTATCAGACTTTAAGGACATGGGGGGGCTCTCTGGATGCTTTAGTGACTCTAGACAACCTTGAGATAATCACTGACCTTCTGGTGGAGGTGGCATCTGTTTAGGACCAAAACCACAGGAGCTGTCCCAGCCCTGGAATGGAAATGAGTACACTGTATCCTTCAATGGGGATCTGTTAGCGGGCAGGTCTGCTGCTAGGTTCAAGTGTGAACTGGGGCTGTTATTGAGAGAGATATCAATGTGACCCACTGGACAGCTTCAGGGAAATCATTGTGTCATTGACAGTTGGAACTTTAGAGGGATGATGATACAGTGATGACCACAGTCCCTCAAATCATCAAGGTTGTGGATTTGTGTTCATGTTCAAATGCCTGCGCTTTGAGGTGTCAGTGGGGGTTGTTAACTGCTTCTTCCCACCCTTGATAATTCCAGCAATAATAAAAACCAATATGAACCCACAAACCAGATCTAAACAGGCTCATAGTGAAAGAGGCTACCTGGGGCACAGCTCACCAGCAGGAGGGCTTCAGCCTGTGAGGGTGGGGGGTGGAGGTGAGGTGAGGTTCATGTGGTGGATGTATGTCATGTGCAGGTAGCTGTGGAGGAACAACCATAAAGTGTGTGGCGGATGATGGAGGATGCCGACATGTGTGTTATAAGCTGCAGAGGATGGCAGCTGGGGTCAGCATCAGGGTTGCCATGTACACGTTGTAAGTCCAGATGTGAGGGACAGAGCAAAAGACCCACACAGTGTACCAACACACCCCCTTCCTGCTCAGCCTGATCTTTCAGACCTGTGTGAGCGGGGGCGTGGCCAGGTAGGTGACTGCAGCCTTTCCTTGGGTAAGTCTCATGCTTCATCAGTATGAGAGATAAAAGTGAAAGATGACCTTTACACAGTCATCCACACAACTCCACTTATTTAATTATGTCATTATTTGTCCAAGGAACCACTTATTGTGTCCTGACAGGAGCCCTAGCACCACAAAACAACCAGCCTAACAAAATTGAATAGAACTCCCTGGTTTTTAGGTTTGTTTTAGAATAGTTTTATGCTGAGTTTGCATCTATTTTCCTGTGATGACTAAAGATCTCAGGTTAATCTGGAGAAAGATGCTCCTGTGGTCCTTTTCTACCACGGAAAGAAGAAACATATCTTAGAGGCTTTTTATGTGTTAACACGTTTGTTGAGCTTCTTTCCTTAATAAAACATATTTTTGATTTTATCATGACTTGCTGCTTCATGTTCATCATATGATGTCCTATGTGGTTGTTGGTGCCGTTTGTAGTTTGTGATTTTACATGCTGTTTGTGCAAGATAAATTCCCTCTGGGAGAATGAAAATGTACATGTATACCTTTTCAATTCTCCCAGAGGGAAAATGAAAGTTTCATTCCATGGGCGCCATCTCCTGCCAGCAGGGGGTGCTGCAGCACCCTCAGCACCCCCTCACAGCATCCTGCCATCTGATCTTTGTCCAAGCAGGCGGAAGAACCTCTGAGATTTCCTTAGTGATCCTCTCACGCCTGTTTACACCAGGTGTTTTATCCATAGTGGATGATGAGCGTCCCTGCTTGTCTGTAGACGAGGGCCACTAAGGCCCCCTCGCCAGGGTAGAATGAAGGATGGAGAAGCTATCAGACAGGCCTCTCTGAAAGAAGATGTGGAACCTCTGCAGTAGTATATCCAACAGTCCCACTGACCACAATCAGCACATGCTGTAGGACATGAAAGTAGATCTGTCAAATACTCCTCAGTGGTTGAACCTACTAACCAGGATATGAAATACATCCGGCCAGAGAGGATTCAGGGTGTATTTAGAACTATAAGCCATTTTGTTGTAGGGATCTGCTTGAAGATTATTCTTTAAAGTCTGGAGAGGATGTGACAACCATCACCTGATTTCCTGAATTGCTTCTACTCATCAAGAAATTCAATATAATACTATGGCTAATTTATCATTTGTTGGTGGTATGCAAATGAAGACAATAAAGGAAGATGTGGAATTTTTGCAGGTCACAGGGTTGTCCTGACTAAGACATTACCTATTCCCACTGAGAAACTTTCTTGCATCCCACAAACAGTAAATATTGGAATGACACCATGAGTGGGACGATGACTGCACCTGGAATGGGACCTGGTATCACGTGGACCATGAGAGTGAGTCTTTATCTATGGTGTACTGACCTCTGCTGGTGGTGGTGGTGATGTACCCCCTTTAAAAACTTTTTCAGCCAGGTACTCCCTGACAAATACTTTTAAATTGATGTTTGTATAACACAACAAAAAAGAAACAGAAAACAGTGACCAATAGGAAGGCATAAAACCACTCATACCTTGCTAATTTATATTAGAAAGGTTTTTCGCACCTTCACATTTCGCATGGTGTCTTGGGATGACTTGGTCAGAAAGTCAGAAAGTTTCCTCTTGAAGGAGGCTGTGGTTTACCAACAGGACAGCCGTGTTCTGTGGTCAGATGAGCTGGCTTCATGTCACCATTGCCTAATTTCTCCCCACAATAAAAACACAATCTTATTTATTGTTATTTATTGTTTTATTGTAGTTTAGCTTCAAGAATGTCTCCTTTTTTCCTTGTGATATTTAAATACACCGTTTCTTTCCTGCTTGTACCACTGTGGTACTTTGGATCAGAACACTTTGGATCTGTAACGAACACGAAGGCAACAAGTGATGATCACAGGAAAGAATCCAGCTCCGGTGTGTTTAACAAATATTTCTGCCAGGTTAGTCAGACAACCACTAATAACTGGGGTATAAAACCGGGTAATAACCAGGGTATCACTCTGCTTATTACTGTGATTATTAATTATTATTATTATATTATTATTATTGTGTTTATTACTGTGTAATTATTAGTGTATATTACTGTGGTTATTACTGTTATTATTATTGTTCTTACTGTGGTTATTACCGCGGTTATTACTGTGTAGTTATTAATGCGGTTATTACCGCGGTTATTACTGTGTAGTTATTCATGCGGTTATTACTGAGTAATTATTCATGCGGTTATTACCGCGGTTATTACTGTGTAGTTATTAATCTGGTTATTACTGAGTAATTATTCATGCGGTTATTACCGCGGTTATTACTGTGTAGTTATTAATGTGGTTATTACTGTGTAGTTATTAATGCGGTTATTACCGCGGTTACTACTGTGTAGTCATTACTGCGGTCACTACCGTGTTTACCCCGCCGTTATTACTGTGTAATAAGGTGCGTCCGCCCAGAGGCAGGTGTGAGCCCTGGACGCGCGCTCCTCCGGAGATGGACCCCCCCGTCCCCCTGCTGCTCCCCCGGCTCGTCGCTCCCTTCTGTTGACATTCTTCCTCCGAGCGTCGTCACGTCTGCTCAGAGCCGCCGGAGCCATGTTGTAGAGGGGGCGTTCTCTGAGCCCCCCCGCCGCCGCCGCCGCCGCCGCCGCACAGCCGCTCCGTCCCGCCGCCCTCCCCGCCGCCCTCCCCGGCTCCGGGACCAGCCTTCCGGGAGACTGCGGAGAAGCAGCCGCCGCCGGAGGCAGAGGCGGTGACCGAGGGCTCGTCTGGGCTCGGCTGCGCCACCGGGCCGTGTGAACAGGTACCGGCCCCCCCCGCCGCCCCGGCGTCACGACCGCGGCGCCCCGGCGCCTGCGGCCGGGCTGCGCTGCGGCTAGCGCGGCTACCTCCGCTGCCCTGCCCTGTGGAGCCCGGGCCACGGTGGCGGCGTGACGGTGACAGCGTG
Source organism: Lagocephalus sceleratus (assembly GCA_911728415.1). Taxonomy (NCBI): domain Eukaryota; kingdom Metazoa; phylum Chordata; class Actinopteri; order Tetraodontiformes; family Tetraodontidae; genus Lagocephalus; species Lagocephalus sceleratus. The sequence continues at coordinate 258,574 of CAJVRN010000021.1, forward strand.
ACGGTGGCGGCGTGACGGTGACAGCGTGACGGTGACAGCGTGACGGTGGCGGCGTGACGGTGGCGGGGCTCCGCCGCCGCCCGGCCGCCTTTACATGTGCGTAGGCGCCCGGCTAGCCCCGCTCCGTTAGCCTGCGCAGCCGCGATACGGCTCCGGCGCGTACGCGCGCACGCGCACGTCACATCCCGACACCGCACAGCAGCGCGAGACGGTGCGCGTGCACGGCGCACGTTGCGAGACAGGCCCGAGCCCGCACCGCTGCGGGGTTCCTGCGGTGGGAGGAAGAGTCTGAGGAGACTGAGGTGGAGACAGGTAGAGAGACAGGTAGAGAGACAGGTAGAGAGACAGGTAGAGAGAGAGAGAGGGGTAGAGAGACAGGTAGAGAGACAGGTAGAGAGAGAGAGAGGGGTAGAGAGACAGGTAGAGAGAGAGAGGGGTAGAGAGACAGGTAGAGAGAGAGAGAGAGGGGTAGAGAGACAGGTAGAGAGACAGGTAGAGAGAGAGAGAGAGGGGTAGAGAGACAGGTAGAGAGACAGGTAGAGAGAGAGAGAGGGGTAGAGAGACAGGTAGAGAGACAGGTAGACAGAGAGAGAGAGGGGTAGAGAGACAGGTAGAGAGGGAGAGAGAGGGGTAGAGAGACAGGTAGAGAGACAGGTAAAGAGAGAGAGAGGGGTAGAGAGACAGGTAGAGAGAGAGAGAGAGGGGTAGAGAGACAGGTAAAGAGAGAGAGAGAGAGGGGTAGAGAGACAGGTAGAGAGACAGGTAAAGAGAGAGAGAGGGGTAGAGAGACAGGTAGAGAGACAGGTAGAGAGAGAGAGGGGTAGAGAGACAGGTAGAGAGACAGGTAGAGAGAGAGAGAGAGGGGTAGAGAGACAGGTAGAGAGACAGGTAGAGAGAGAGAGAGGGGTAGAGAGACAGGTAGAGAGACAGGTAGAGAGACAGGTAGAGAGAGAGAGGGGTAGAGAGACAGGTAGAGAGAGAGAGAGGGGTAGAGAGACAGGTAGAGAGAGAGAGAGAGGGGTAGAGAGACAGGTAGAGAGAGAGAGGGGTAGAGAGACAGGTAGAGAGAGAGAGAGAGGGGTAGAGAGACAGGTAGAGAGACAGGTAAAGAGAGAGAGGGGTAGAGAGACAGGTAGAGAGACAGGTAAAGAGATAGAGAGGGGTAGAGAGACAGGTAGAGAGACAGGTAAAGAGAGAGAGAGGGGTAGAGAGACAGATAGAGAGAGACAGGTAGAGAGAGAGAGGGGTAGAGAGACAGGTAGAGAGAGACAGGTAGAGAGAGAGAGGGGTAGAGAGACAGGTAGAGAGAGAGAGAGGGGTAGAGAGACAGGTAGAGAGACAGGTAGAGAGACAGGTAGAGAGAGAGAGAGGGGTAGAGAGACAGGTAGAGAGACAGGTAGAGAGAGAGAGAGGGGTAGAGAGACAGGTAGAGAGACAGGTAGAGAGACAGGTAGAGAGAGAGACAGGTAGAGAGACAGGTAGAGAGACAGGTAGAGAGAGAGAGAGGGGTAGAGAGACAGGTAGAGAGACAGGTAGAGAGAGAGAGAGAGGGGTAGAGAGACAGGTAGAGAGAGAGAGGGGTAGAGAGACAGGTAGAGAGAGAGAGAGAGGGGTAGAGAGACAGGTAGAGAGACAGGTAAAGAGAGAGAGAGGGGTAGAGAGACAGGTAGAGAGAGAGAGAGAGGGGTAGAGAGACAGGTAAAGAGAGAGAGAGAGAGGGGTAGAGAGACAGGTAAAGAGAGAGAGAGGGGTAGAGAGACAGGTAGAGAGACAGGTAGAGAGAGAGAGAGGGGTAGAGAGACAGGTAGAGAGACAGGTAAAGAGAGAGAGAGGGCTAGAGAGACAGGTAGAGAGAGAGAGGGGTAGAGAGACAGGTAGAGAGAGAGAGAGAGGGGTAGAGAGACAGGTAGAGAGACAGGTAAAGAGAGAGAGAGGGGTAGAGAGACAGGTAGAGAGAGAGAGAGAGGGGTAGAGAGACAGGTAAAGAGAGAGAGAGAGAGGGATAGAGAGACAGGTAGAGAGACAGGTAAAGAGAGAGAGAGGGGTAGAGAGACAGGTAGAGAGACAGGTAGAGAGACAGGTAGAGAGAGAGAGGGGTAGAGAGACAGGTAGAGAGAGAGAGAGAGGGGTAGAGAGACAGGTAGAGAGACAGGTAGAGAGAGAGAGAGGGGTAGAGAGACAGGTAGAGAGAGAGAGAGGGGTAGAGAGACAGGTAGAGAGACAGGTAGAGAGACAGGTAGAGAGAGAGAGGGGTAGAGAGACAGGTAGAGAGACAGGTAGAGAGACAGGTAGAGAGAGAGAGAGGGGTAGAGAGACAGGTAGAGAGACAGGTAGAGAGAGAGAGAGAGGGGTAGAGAGACAGGTAGAGAGAGAGGGGTAGAGAGACAGGTAGAGAGAGAGAGAGAGGGGTAGAGAGACAGGTAAAGAGAGAGAGAGGGGTAGAGAGACAGGTAGAGAGACAGGTAAAGAGAGAGAGAGGGGTAGAGAGAGAGAGAGAGGGGTAGAGAGACAGGTAGAGAGAGACAGGTAGAGAAAGAGGGGGAGAGAGACAGGTAGAGAGAGAGAGGGGTAGAGAGACAGGTAGAGAGAGAGACAGACAGACAGACAGGTACAGAAACAGTTTATGTAAAGTCAGTTTATGTTAATGGTTTAGATTCACTAAAACTGAAAACTAGGTTCCTGACCAGTTTAATGGGTGAACTGTTTAAGTGGGTGAACTGGTTAAATGGATGAACTGAACTGGTTAAGTGCGTGAACTGGTTAAACTGGTTAAGTGGGTGAACTGGTTAAGTGGGTGAACTGGTTAAACTGGTTAAGTGGGTGAACTGGTTAAGTGGGTGAACTGTTTAAGTGAGTGAACTGGTTAAACTGGTTAAGTGGGTGAACTGGTTGAACTGGTTAAGTGGGTGAACTGGTTAAATGGGTGAACTGGTTAAGTGGGTGAACTGGTTAAACTGTTTAAGTGGGTGAACTGGTTAAACTGGTTAAGTGGGTGAACTGGTTAAACTGGTTAAGTGGGTGAACTGGTTAAGTGGGTGAACTGGGTGAACTGTTTAAGTGAGTGAACTGGTTAAACTGGTTAAGTGGGTGAACTGGTTAAACTGGTTAAGTGGGTGAACTGTTTAAGTGGGTGAACTGGTTAAGTGGGTGAAGTGGGTGAACTGTTTAAGTGGGTGGACTGGGTGAACTGTTTAAGTGGGTGAACTGCTTAAACTGGTTAAGTGGGTGAACTGGGTGAACTGTTTAAGTGGGTGAACTGGGTGAACTGTTTAAGTGGGTGGACTGGGTGAACTGTTTAAGTGGGTGAACTGGTTAAGTGGGTGAACTGGGTGAACTGTTTAAGTGGGTGGACTGGGTGAACTGGTTAAGTGGGTGAACTCGTTAAACTGGTTAAGTGGGTGAACTGGTTAAGTGGGTGAACTGAACTGGTTAAACTGGTTAAATCGGTGAACTGGTTAAGTGGGTGGACTGGTTAAGTGGGTGAACTGGTTAAACTGGTTAAGTGGGTGAACTGGTTAAGTGGGTGAACTGAATTGGTTAAACTGGTTAAGTGGGTGAACTGGTTAAGTGGGTGAACTGGTTAAACTGGTTAAGTGGGTGACCTGGTTAAATGGGTGAACTGGTTAAGTGGGTGAACTGGTTGAGTGGGTGAACTGGGTGAACTGTTTAAGTGGGTGGACTGGTTAAACTGGTTAAGTGGGTGAACTGGTTAAGTGGGTGAACTGGTTAAACTGGTTAAGTGGGTGAACTGGTTAAACTGGTTAAGTGGGTGAACTGGTTAAGTGGGTGAACTGTTTAAGTGAGTGAACTGGTTAAACTGGTTAAGTGGGTGAACTGGTTAAACTGGTTAAGTGGGTGAACTGGTTAAATGGGTGAACTGGTTAAGTGGGTGAACTGGTTAAACTGTTTAAGTGGGTGAACTGGTTAAACTGGTTAAGTGGGTGAACTGGTTAAGTGGGTGAACTGGTTAAACTGGTTAAGTGGGTGAACTGGTTAAACTGGTTAAGTGGGTGAACTGGTTAAACTGGTTAAGTGGGTGAACTGTTTAAGTGGGTGACCTGGGTGAACTGTTTAAGTGGGTGAACTGGTTAAACTGGTTAAGTGGGTGACCTGGTTAAATGGGTGAACTGGTTAAGTGGGTGAACTGGGTGAACTGGTTGAGTGGGTGAACTGGGTGAACTGTTTAAGTGGGTGGACTGGTTAAACTTGTTAAGTGGGTGAACTGGTTCAGTGGGTGAACTGTTTAAGTGAGTGAACTGGTTAAACTGGTTAAGTGGGTGAACTGGTTAAACTGGTTAAGTGGGTGAACTGGTTAAGTGGGTGAACTGGGTGAACTGTTTAAGTGAGTGAACTGGTTAAACTGGTTAAGTGGGTGAACTGGTTAAACTGGTTAAGTGGGTGAACTGTTTAAGTGGGTGACCTGGGTGAACTGTTTAAGTGGGTGAACTGGTTAAACTGGTTAAGTGGGTGAACTGGTTAAGTGGGTGAACTGAACTGGTTAAACTGGTTAAATCGGTGAACTGGTTAAGTGGGTGAACTGTTTAAGTGGGTGAACTGGTTAAGTGGGTGAACTGGGTGAACTGTTTAAGTGGGTGAACTGGTTAAACTGGTTAAGTGGGTGAACTGGTTAAACTGGTTAAGTGGGTGAACTGTTTAAGTGGGTGACCTGGGTGAACTGTTTAAGTGGGTGAACTGGTTAAACTGGTTAAGTGGGTGAACTGGTTAAGTGGGTGAACTGAACTGGTTAAACTGGTTAAATCGGTGAACTGGTTAAGTGGGTGAACTGTTTAAGTGGGTGAACTGGTTAAGTGGGTGAACTGGGTGAACTGTTTAAGTGGGTGAACCGGTTAAGTGGGTGAACTGGGTGAACTGTTTAAGTGGGTGGACTGGGTGAACTGGTTAAGTGGGTGAACCACTTGAGCAGGTGTGTGAGAACACTGATGACTTCGTCCTCCAGACGTGGTGCTGAGCTTTCTGGTTGTCCCACAACCATCCTAGGTTTCCTGTCCCAGAGCAGGATGTCAGCCAGGGGGGGTAAGAAGAAGGCCACCAAGCTGTCCCGCTCAGCCCGGGCGGGGGTCATCTTTCCTGTGGGGAGGATGATGAGGTACCTTCGCACCGGCACGCACAAGTACCGCATCGGCATGGGGGCGCCTGTCTACATGGCTGCAGTCATCGAGTACTTGGCAGGTAGGTAGAGTAGCATGGCCACCCTAACCATGGCAGAACCATCAAAGAACCAATAAAGAACCATGGCAGAACCATCAGCGAACCAATAAAGAGCCATGGCAGAACCATCAGAGAACTAATAAAGAACCATGGCAGAACCATCAAAGAACCAATAAAGAGCCATGGCAGAACCATCAGAGAACTAATAAAGAAGCATGGCAGAACCATCAGAGAACAAATAAAGAGCCATGGCAGAACCATCAGAGAACTAATAAAGAACCATGACAGAAACATGGCAGAACCTATAATCATCAGGAAACCATTAAAGAACCATACCAGAACTGTCAGAGAACCATGACAGAACCATCAGAGAACCGGAACCAGGACCATTAGAAAAGTGTCAGAGAATATTACAGAACCATCAAATAACAATTACAGAACCATTAAAGAACCATCAGAGTACCATCTGAGACCCATCAGACAACCATTACAGTCCCCTCAGAGATCCATCACAGAACCATCAGAGAACCATCAGACACCATTGCAGAACCCTCAGAGAACCACAACAACCATCAGAGAACCATGACAGCCATTACAGAACCATCAGAATCATTCAAAGAGCCATGACAGAATGATTAGAGAACTATGGCAGAACCATTAGACTAACCATGATAGCATCATCACAGAACCAACAGAAATCTTTGACAGAACCATGCTAACCATCAGAGAACCATTAAAGAACCATGACAACCATCAGAGAACCATGACAGAACCATCAGAGTACAATTATAGAACCATCTGAGAACAGTTTCCCAGCTGCTCCTCAGCTGGTTGGGGACTTGTTCTCCAGATGTTCCAGGAATATGAGTGTGACCCCAGTAGGTGCAGTCCCCGGCCGAGGGACGAGTCCCCGGAGAACCTCCGTCTGTCCTTTTGACACTTTTCTCTCTTTTGAAAGCTGAAATTTTGGAGTTGGCGGGGAACGCAGCTCGAGACAACAAGAAAGGCAGAATCACCCCCCGACACATCAAGCTGGCTGTGGCCAACGATGAGGAGCTGAACCAGGTAACCCTGCAGATGTGACCATTGTCATGGAGACGGCTGAGAGACTCCGCCAGCTTCATCACTGTTCTAAGTCTTTCTGATCCAATGTTCAGCTCCTGAGGGGGGTCACCATCTCAAACGGAGGTGTTCTGCCTCGGATCCACCCGGAGCTGCTCTCCAAGAAGAGGGGGGCACGTGTGAAGGCAGACAGCCA
>CAJVRN010000021.1:267500-332500 GCA_911728415.1 Lagocephalus sceleratus
GGGGGACCTTCCTGCTGTTGACCGGCTGGGTAGAGAGAGAGGAGAGGAGAGGAAGAAGAGGGAGAGGAGAGGAGAGGCACAGAACACAGAAAACATACACAGAGATACAAAAATACAATATACAACAGGTCGGCGGGCCAGATGTTGTCATGCAGCTCCGACGGCGGCGATACCTGTAAATAAATAGAGGGGGGGGGGGCAGAAAAACTACACAGGAATCTGCATAACTAGTCTGCTTAATGAGGAGGAGGAAAGGAGAGGAGAGCAAACCATCACCAGTGAGGAGGCCTGTCAGGTGATCATGTTTCTGGACCCCGGCAGCCTTGGCCTATAGCAGCATAACTAGTATCTTAACCTAGTGATTAGACGACCCCCTAAGTATGATCATTAGTCTGTCTATGATAGTAACTGAACTACAAGGTTAGTAACAATAAGCTTTATCAAAGAGGTAGGTTTTAAGTCTGGTCTTAAAAGTAGAGGTGGAGTCAGCCTCCCGTACCAGGACAGGGAGCTGGTTCCATAGCAGAGGGGCCTGGTAGCTAAATGCTCGGCCCCCCAGTCTACTCCCAAAGACTCTGGGAACCACAAGTAGACCAGCGTTCTGAGAGCGGAGCGGTCTATTGGGCTGGTAAGGTATCACTAGCTCCTCCAGGTAGGATGGAGCTAGGCCTCTGGGGACCTTGTAGGTCAAGAGTAGGGTTTTAAAAATGATTCTGAATTTAACGGGCAGCCAATGAAGAGACGCCAGTACAGGAGTTATGTGATCTCTTTTGTCAATACCTGTCAGAACTCTGGCTGCAGCGTTCTGGACAAGCTGAAGACTTCTTAAAGAGTTGTTTGGGCACCCTAATAGTAGAGAATTACAATAGTCCAGCCTGGAAGTAACAAAAGCATGGACTAACTTTTCAGCATCATGCTGCAATAATATCTTCCTGATCTTTCTAATGTTCCTTAGGTGAAGAAAGGCACTTCTACAGACAAATTTTATGTGTGAGTTAAAGGAGAGGTTCTGATCAAAAGTTACTCCTAGATTCCTCACAGACAGACTAGTTTCAAAGGAGATACCATCTAGAGTGATAATGTGATCTAACCTATCCCTGAGAGGTTTAGGACCAAACACCATGACTTCAGTTTTTCCTGGGTTGAGGAGAAGGAAATTTGAAGACATCCAAGACTTTATGTCCTTAAGACAGGTCTGGAGCTTCACTAACTTCTCTGTCTCTTCTGGTTTCATGGATAAGTAGAGCTGTGTGTCGTCAGCATAACAATGAAAATTTATCCCATGCTGCCGAATAATGTTCCCTAAGGGAAGCATGTACAAGGTGAAGAGGATCGGTCCAAGTACAGAACCTTGAGGGACTCCGTGGCTAACCCTACTGTATGAAGAGGGAACACCATGGACAAGAGCAAACTGGTATCTATCAGATAAATATGATCTAAACCAGTCTAGTGCTGTCCCTTTAATCCCAACCAAGTGTTCCAGTCTCTGTAACAGGATGCTGTGATCAACTGTATCAAAAGCAGCACTGAGGTCCGGCAGAACCAGCATAGAGACCAGTCCATTATCTGAAGCTATAAGAAGATCATTGGTAACTTTAAGAAGTGCTGTTTCTGTGCTGTGGTGAGCTCTGAAGCCTGACTGAAACATCTCAAACAGACTGTTCCTCTGCAGGTGCTCCAGTAACTGAGTCACCACCACCTTCTCAAGAATTTTAGAAATAAAAGGAAGGTTGGATATCGGCCTATAATTTGCTAACACGTCAGGATCCAGTGATGGTTTTTTAAGCAATGGCTTAATCACTGCCACCTTGTAGGACCGAGGTACATAACCTGTTACTAAGGAAGAATTGATCTGGTCCAAGATAGGACTGCCTATCAATGGTAGAACATCCTTCAACAGGTGTGTTGGGATGGGATCTAAAAGACACGTGGTGGTCTTGGATTTCTGAATCAGCGAAGACGCCTCAGAAAAATATATAGGGATGAAGGAGTTTAAGGGCTCGTTGGAGAACCTGTATGTTCCCACGGTCAGCACATCTGGTGATAGTCCAGATGTTGGGATGGCCTGCTCAGCTTTCTCTCTAATGGCTAGTACTTTATGAGTGAAGAAGCTCATGAAGTCTTCACCAGTAAGGGAGGAAGGGATACGTGGGTCTAAAGCACTATGACTCTGAGTTAATTTGGCCACGGTGCTGAAAAGGAACCTGGGGTTGCTCTTATTTTCCTCAATTAAAGAAGAATAATAGGCTGTTCTAGCCTTGCGAAGGGCCTTTTTGTAAACTAATAGACAGTCTTTCCAGGCTACATGATAGCTGTCTATTTTACAGGAATGCCACTTCCTTTCCAGTCTTCGCACTTTCTGCTTGAGGGTCCTGATATGTGAATTATACCAGGGGGCACACCTCCTCTGATTTGCTGTTTTCTTTTTCAGGGGGGCAACAGAATCAAGTGTGATTCTCAGTGAGGCTGCTACACCTTCAGCAATAGAGTCAACCTCAGCAGGGCTAAGATTATAATGATTGATCCTTGGGGAAACACACGGTGGTCCTGGGATTAGCACAGGGATCACTTCCTTAAACTCAGCTACAGCATTATCTGAAAGACATCTGCTATAGTAAGACTTTGTTCTGAGCATAGAAGAATCCTTAATCATAAATGTGAAAGTGATCAAAGAATGATCTGACAGGAGTGGGTTCTGAGGAAACACTGACACATGTTCTACCTCAACACCATAAGTCAGAACTAGATCTAGGGTGTGGTTGAAGGTATGAGTTGGTTGGTTTATCTGCTGGAGGAACCCAACTGACTCAAGTAATGAAATGAAGCCATTTCTAAAGCTGTCATTTACAATGTCTACATGGATGTTAAAGTCTCCAATGATAATGACTTTGTCTGCTCTAAGGACCAAGTCGGATAAGAAATCAGAGAACTCGGATAGGAACTCTGAATGTGGGCCAGCAGGAGGCCGATATACAACTACAAACAGAAGTGGCTTTTCTGTCTTCCGGTTCAGATGGGTGATGCCAAGAGTCAGGCTTTCAAATGAGCTGGAACTATGTTTTGGTCTAGGGTTGATTGATAACTTGGAGTGATAGATTGCTGCCACTCCCCCTCCACGACCAGTAAGACGAGGAATATGATAATTAAGATGGGTAGGAGGAGTAGATTCGTTTAAACTAACATACTCCTCCTCCTGAAGCCAGGTCTCAGTAAGACAAAATAAATCAATGTGATGATCCGCTATCAGGTCGTGCACTAACAGGGATTTACACAAAAGAGATCTGATATTTAACAGTCCACATTTAATTGTGTGGTTGGTTTCTCCAACTTGTGCTTTAGTATTAATTTTAATAAGATTATGGTGATTGACCGCTCCCCTACTCCGCGCTTGGTGAACTCTAGGCCGTGGAACAGAGACCACCTCTATGGTATTAACTATGTTATTATTGGTGGATGAGGGCTCTATGGAAGCAGCAGAGAGGTGTGTAAGACTACAACTCTGCATCCTGGTCTGGACCCTGGTTTGTCAGGTCACTTTGGGTCTAATAAAATCAGCCAAGTTGCTAGAAATGACAGAGGCACCATCTCGTGTGGGATGGACACAGTCTCTCCTAATCAGACCAGGTTTTCCCCAAAAACTCTTCCAATTATCTATAAAGGACACCTGGTTTTGGGGGCACCACCGTGACAACCAGCGACGAAGCGACGACATGCGGCTATACATTTCATCGCTGGCCAGATTGGGAAGGGGACCAGAGAATGCTACGGAGTCCGACATCTTTTTTGCATACCTGCACACCGACTCTATGTTAATTTTGGTGACTTCCGACTGGCGAAGCCGGGTGTCGTTTGCTCCCACGTGAATAATACCTTTACTGTATCTTCGTTTACTTTTCGCCAGCAGCTTTAGATTGGCTTCAATGTCGCCCGCTCTGGCCCCCGGGATACACTTGACTATGGTCGCTGGGGTCGGCTTCACGTAGGACTGAGTCGCCAATGACCAGGGTCGGTTTCTCAGCGGGTGTGTCGCTGAGTGGAGAGAAACGATTAGCCACGGGAAGCGTTTGGTGGTGCACCGTGGGCCTTTGGTTTGGGCTACGCTTCCTGTGAACCGTCACCCAGCCGCCCTGGCTAGCCGGCTGCTCGGCTGCTGCCGGGGGGCCGCTAGCTGTAGCTATGCTAGGCAGCAGCTAGCTTCTCCCGGCTACCTGACGCAACTCCCGACAACTCCAAGCTGCGGAACCGCGTCTCAAGCTCACTAAGCCTCGCCTCCAGAGCCATTAAAACACTACACTTTACACACTTGTCCCTTCACTAAAGGAGGCAGAGGAGTAGCTAAACATCTCACTGAACAAGCAAAGACACCGGGTGAGACAGTGAGGCCATGCTAACGCTAACGCTAGTGCTGCTAATGCTAATACTGCTAATACTCAGCGGAGCCCTGTGTTTAATAAGGGTTATTTCTCACTTTTGTTATCAGTGAGACTGGAATGTCCCAGGTATTGAAACTTAAGTGTTGTGGATTATTTATTTATTTTCTTTAATTAAAGTAAAATTAGGGTGAGACTGCAGTGAAACTAGAGTGAAACCAATACACCGTGCACAGTACAGTCAAACGAACCGCGGGAACTCACGTGACCGGAACCAGAAAATCATCATCATCATCATCATCATCACCACCACTGTCATCATCACCGTCATCACTGTCATCACCATCATCATCACCATCACCATCACCATTGTCATCATCATCACCATCATCATCATCACCACCATCATCATCATCATCATCATCACCATCATCACCATCATCATTATCATCACCATCATCATCACCATAATCATCACCATCATCATTATCATCATCATTATTATCATCACCATCATCATCACCATCACCATCATCACCATCATCATCACCACCATCATCACCATCATCGTCATCATCATTATTATCATCGTCATAATTATTAGCATCATTATTATCATCATCATAATTATTATCATAATCTCCATCATTACTATCATCATCATCATCACCATCACCATCATCACCATCATCATCATCATTATCATCACAATCATCACCATCATCACCATCATTATTATCATCATCATCACCATCATCATCACCACTGTCATCATCACCGTCATCACCACCATCATCACCATCATCACCACCATCATCATCATCATCATCATCATCACCATCATCATTATCATCACAATCATCATCACAATCATCATCACCATCATTATTATCATCATCATCATCACCACTGTCATCATCACCGTCATCACCACCATCATCACCATCATCACCACCATCATCACCATCATCACCACCATCATCACCATCACCATCGTCGTCATCATCACCATCACCATCGTCATCATCATCATCATTTCCATCATCATTTAGACTGTAGTTTTCTTGTTTTGTTGAAGACAACAGACGGAGAGTCGCTCCCCAACTCCACTGTGGACGACGGTCCTGGAGATGGCTTCACCATCCTGTCAGCAAAGAGTCTTTTCCTTGGACAGAAGGTGAGCAGACCTGTGAACATGAGCAGGGGGTTTTGCTCTGCATCATGTGACTTGAGCACTTCCTGTCTTATCAACTCTGCAGCTGTCCCTCACAGAGAGCGAAGTTGGTAAGATCGGAAGCATCAAGGTGGAGGCCATCATCAACCCGACCAACGCAGACATGGACCTCAAAGATGCAGTGGGTGAGGAACATGCTGGTCTCTGAATGACTCTGCAGACAACGGCCAGCTGATTGGCTGCTGCTTTCAGGTAATGCCCTGGAGAAGGCTGGAGGGCGGGACTTCCTGGAAGGAGTCAAGGAGCTGCGCAAGTCTCAGGGTCCCTTAGAGGTGTCAGCAGGTATGCTGCTGCTGCTGCCAATAATCATGACGCTCATGTGACTACCTCAGCTGCTGCTCAGCGCTAAGCTGATTATGTCGTGTGTGTTCTTGTTCCAAAATGTAATTTCCCAAATGTGTAGAATCAAAAATGTTACGTCATGATGATCAAACCAGCATTGGTCTTTGATGTCTTTTCATCTTTGTACTGGGTCAGCTGCAGCAGCAGAATCATACCCAGAATCATCCTGGAAGTCTGGAGGGTAATGTGGAAGGAAGTTCTGACATGAAACTGGTGTGTGTGTGTGTGTGTGTGTGTGCAGTGGCGGTGAGTCAGGCCCGTGGGATGGCGGCCCGCTTCATCATCCACTGCCACGTCCCTCAATGGGGCTCAGAAAAGTGTGAAGAGCAGCTGGAGAAGACGGTGAAGAACTGTCTGTCGGCGGCAGAGGAGAAGAAGCTCAAGTCTGTGGCGTTCCCGTCACTTCCTGCTGGACGGTGAGCATCAGGATGTCTGACTCCTGATGTCATGTGATCAGACTGATGGATTCTGTGATAACGACCTTCATCAGAGGCGATCGCTCCTGGGCGGGTCCTTCCATCGCATGATGCCTCCTCAGCAAAACACAATGAGAATGGCTGTCCTCTGCTGGGTCAAAGGCCACGTTTCCGCCACGGGGCCCGTCCCCATGGCATCAACATGAGTTTCCATCGCTACTTAGTTGCACAACAGTTGCGAGTGTGATGTCACCCCGGCGAGCTGGCAAAAGCAAATACATAAAGAGGACCAAGGAGGTAAAGAAGGAGGTGACGATGAAGTCCGCCATGGACAGGCAGGGAGGGACGTGAAGGTGTGAACGTGCTCTGTTCCGTTCAGGTTACACACATTTGACGAGGGTCCTTCGTTGAGCCACAGGTGACGCAGGTCAAGAGCCAAACATGCTTGGTCCTCCCAGATAATCAGCTCTGTTGCAGCTGTTGCTTCATGTTCTTAATGTGCCTGTCTTGCTTTTGTTCGCATACATTGTTTCTATTTTCTATACAAACATGTTTTTTTGCCTAAAACTCTTTATCTCTTCTTCATGTTCAGTTTTCTTTAGTGAAACAGATTCTTTTCCAGGTGTAGTCTTGTACTTGTCTGTAAATATCAGTTTCGACAACTAATCCTATGTTTAGGTCTTAATCGTCCTCGTGGCAGAAGAGGTGGGCGGAGCCAACAGTAGCTCATTAGCGTTGAAAGGGAAAGGCAGTCAAAGTGTGACCAGGGCTGTAAACTGGTGTGTTTGGAGTCCAACTGAGCTCAGCCCTTCAGTTTTTAGATCAAAGAACATTTCCTACAATTGATTTAGAGATCAAGGAAGCAGATTAACTCAGAAAATAACATGTCAGCTTTAATGGTATCTCAGGAGAAGCACTGAGTCGTTGCGCTCATGATCAAATCTCTCGTTGTCTCCACAGAAACGGATTCCCAAAGCAGATGGCTGCCCAGCTCATCCTCAAGGCCATCTCCAACCATTTTGTGTCGTCCACCAGCTCCTCTCTGAAGAACATTTACTTTGTGTTGTTTGACAGTGAGAGTATTGGAATCTACCTTCAGGAAATGGCCAAACTGGATGCTAAATGAGGACTGTTGTTTTTATAACTGTTGTTTGTCCGAGGTGTCGTCATAGGTGATCTGATGTCTGGGGTCTTGATGTGGAATCCATCTTGGTTTATTCAGATATGGCGTGGACTGCTCTTCACAGTTATGATCACTGTTCCTTCATTCTTTGTAGATTAGATCATATAAATCTCTAGTTTGTTACCAAGGCTCCCTCTCCCCGTGTTTTTACATTCCATGTACAAATAAGAAATATCTGATTTTTCTGTCTTATGTAGCTTCTGATACAGTTAGTTTATTAATAACGTGCTATTTTCTGTTTGAAATAAAATCTGTTTTACACCAGTTTTCTCTCTCCAATCACCAACAGATCAACTCTACACACTGACTACTTTGTTTACATTATATTTATTTCATAATAAAAAGTACTTCAGCGTTCAATTATATATACATAAATTATATATTCATGTCAATTCCTGTTCGACTGTTGTGGTACAAGAACACGTCTGATCATGTTGCTGCAGCTGCAGAGTTCAGAAGGTTCCTGGACCTCACAGGAACCTTTTCACACCCAACATCTGCTTCCAAAGATCATCGTGATGGTGATCGACGCCGCTGTGGGAGGAAGTGCTCTTCGGGCACCAGCCCACCAGCTGGAGGTGTGAAGTAGCGCCAACAGGGGCGTGACCTTTGACCCCTGCATCCAAATGTTGTAGTCAAGGTCCTCAAGTATCTTCACTCTTGCAGCAGACGTGGACCAACCCCTCTTTACTGGGAGAGGACCACCACAGCTCATGAGCAGCCAGGAAAGCCTGGAGCAGGGTCAGGGTTAAAGGTCAGGGTGAAAGGTGAGGGTCAGGGTTAAGGGTCAGAGTTAGGGTTAAGGTCAGAGGGTCAGGGTTAAAGGTCAAAGTTAGGGTTAAGGGCCAGGGTTAAAGGTCAGGGTCAGGGACCTATAACTAAACTGAGACGTCATGAAGCCAAAGAACAGCGTGTCTCATTTTGACTCAGTATTTAGACCAACGCTGGAGGAGACCCCACCTGTCCTCTGTTGGAGTGAAGGTGAGGAGCTGGAGGCGGGGCCAGCCCCGATGGGACCGCCCCCCCCTTCACATGCAACGCTGCTTCACTAAACACAAACGAACAACGGACGTCCAACAAGCACAGAAAATATCTGGGGGGGTCATCATCTGGGGGGGGGGTCCTCATCTGGAGGGGGGGGGTCCTCATCTGGAGGGGTCTTCATCTGGAAGGGTCTTCATCTGGGGGGGTCATCATCTGGGGGGGGTCCTCATCTGGGGGGTCCTCATCTGGGGGGGTCCTCATCTGGAGGGGTCTTCATCTGGGGGGGTCATCATCTGGGGGGGGTCCTCATCTGGAGGGGTCTTCATCTGGGGGGGGTCCTCATCTGGAGGGGTCATCATCTGGGGGGGTCTTCATCTGGGGGGGGTCCTCATCTGGGGGGGGTCATCATCTCGGGGGTCCTCATCTGGGGGGGTCTTCATCTGAAGGGGTCTTCATCTGGGGGGGTCATCATCTCGGGGGTCCTCATCTGGGGGGGTCTTCATCTGGGGGGGTCATCATCTGGGGGGGGTCCTCATCTGGAGGGGTCTTCATCTGGAGGGGTCCTCATCTGGGGGGGTCCTCATCTGGGGGGTCTTCATCTGGGGGGGTCTTCATCTGGGGGGGTCCTCATCTGGGGGGGTCTTCATCTGGAGGGGTCCTCATCTGGGGGGGGGTCCTCATCTGGGGGGGTCTTCATCTGGGGGGGTCTTCATCTGGGGGGGGTCCTCATCTGGGGGGGGGTCCTCATCTGGAGGGGTCTTCATCTGGGGGGGGTCATCATCTGGGGGGGGGGTCCTCATCTGGGGTGTCCTCATCTGGGGGGTTCTCATCTGGGGGGGGGTCATCATCTGGGGGGGGTCCTTACCTGGGGGGGTTCTCATCTGGGGGGGTCATCATCTGGGGGGGGGTCATCATCTGGGGGGGTCCTCCTAATTGACCTCATCAGAGGGGCTCATGGGCCTGGCAGCAGGAAGCAGAGGCACCGGGGACGTGGCTTCAATCAGGGCGGGGTTCAGGATGATGGGCAGGGACATGGGCGGGACCCCCACTTGCAGGGGCGACGCCAGCGGCTGCAGGATGAGGGGGGACTGACTGGAGGGGGGGGGGCCCTGAGCAGGACCTGCTGTCAACGGCCCTGGAACGGAGGGAACGGGGGAGGGCACGGGGGAGGGAATGGGGGAGGAGCCCTCTGATCCTGGAACAGACCAAAACAGATGTGTCAATGGGGGGGGGGCAGGCAGACAGACAGACAGACAGACAGAGGGACAAGCAGACAGTCAGTAAGAAAGACAGACAGACAGACAGTCAGAGGGACAGACAGACAGACAGATGGCCCCTCACCAGCAGCTGCCGGGGGCTCCTGAGGTGATGCTGGTCTGCTGCTGGTCCTGGTCTCTACTGGGTTCACTGGGACAGAGACTGGGGACTCTGGTGTGGGAGGAGCTGGCGCCAGGGGAGACGCAGGTCGGCCGGGCTGCACGGGCTCTGCCGGAGGGCTGGGTACTGGGTCTAAGTATCAAAGGCCAGTGTGAGTGTGACCACGTGACCTTTGACCCCCCCGGGGCGTACCTGCTATGACCGTCTGTTTGAAGAGCTCCTCCTTCAGGTGGGGCAGGAAGCAGACGATCCTCTCCCAGGTGATCTCCCACAGGTCGGAGAAGCCCGTCCTGGAGTCAGCGCTGTGGAAGATGCCCGCCGTGTCCATCACCAGCAGCATGTTCTTCAGGGACTCGGGGATGGCCTCCAGCTGCACGCGTCACAGAGGTCACAGGGGTCAGAGGGGTCAGAGGAGAAGGAGCCACCAGCACCCCATCGTGGGGGGGTAGGACTGACCAGGAGGTCGCTGGAGCCTGCGTGCATGTACTTGTCCATGAAGTCCAGGATGGTGAGCCAGAGGGCAGCGAAGGTGGGCAGAGACAGCAGAGGGGACAGGTGCTGGAGGAAGACCTGCAAGACAGGACAGGCTCAGCAGGGGTCAGCAGGGGTCAGCAGGGGGTCAGACAGGCCTTCACCTTGGACAAGAGGGTGCAGGCCCTCATCCTGGTCTCCTCCATACCCCCCACATCTGCAGGGCTGATGTTGTCCAGCAGCTTGGTCAGCAGGGGGAAGAGCACCTGGACACACACATCAGCATCAGCGGGCTGGAGCTGCCGGCCCTGGGGGCCCCGCCCGCCCCCCCTCACCTTATTGAAGCAGGACTCCCACTCGGCTGCGTCCAGTGTCTGCAGGTCGTGGACCAGGAGCGCCCTCTGGAGGTACGTCAGCGCCTGCATTCGAACCTGCCGCCGGGCGTCGCAGCACAGCCAGGCGATGCCTACAGCCAGGGGCAGGACATCAGGGGGCAGCTGAGCCGTGGCCCCGCCCCCCACTCGCCCCGCCCCCGTGACCCCGCCCCCGTGCCCCTCCCACCTTGCAGCAGGGGGCACCAGCAGCTGGTCCACAGCGTCTGAGAGTCAGCGGCGATCTTCCTGCCTGCCTCCAGGTGGCGCTGCTCCTCGGCCCAGGAGCTGTAGATGCTGGCAGCACGGGTGTGCAGCGTGTGCATCAGGTCCAGGAGCTGCAGCAGCACACACACACACACACACACACACACACACACACACACACACACACACACACACACACACACACACACACACACACACACACACAGCAGGTGTGTTTAAACAGGGTGACTTGAATGAAAGTGAGTGAAACAGCAGCACACTTTAGTAACACTGATCAAGGTGACTGAAGACAGGACAGGGTCAGGGTTAAGGTCAGGTCAGGGTTAAGGTCAGGTCAGGTCAGGGTTAAGGTCAGGTCAGGTCAGGGTTAAGGTCAGGTCAGGGTTAAGGTCAGGTCAGGTCAGGGTTAAGGTCAGGTCAGGGTTAAGGTCAGGTCAGGGTCAGGTCAGGGTTAAGGTCAGGGTTAAGGTCAGGTCAGGGTTAAGGTCAGGTCAGGGTCAGGTCAGGGTTAAGGTCAGGTCAGGGTTAAGGTCAGGTCAGGGTCAGGTCAGGGTTAAGGTCAGGTCGGGGTTAAGGTCAGGTCGGGGTTAAGGT
Organism: Lagocephalus sceleratus; assembly: GCA_911728415.1. Classification (NCBI taxonomy): domain Eukaryota; kingdom Metazoa; phylum Chordata; class Actinopteri; order Tetraodontiformes; family Tetraodontidae; genus Lagocephalus; species Lagocephalus sceleratus. Next base: position 279,071 of record CAJVRN010000021.1, read on the forward strand.
CAGGTCAGGGTCAGGTCAGGGTTAAGGTCAGGTCAGGGTTAGGACAGGTAAGGGTCAGGTCAGGTCAGGGTCAGGACAGGGTCAGGTTTAGGGCTTCAGCAGCACCCCCACAACTCAGAACCAATCACCTTTAAGTGGGAGTACAGCAGTAAACCAGTAACCAGCTGCTCCTTCAGCAACTGGACTGGTTGAGTTTTGAGAACCTCACAGATTCAACTAGCAGAATTACCCTAACCTGGATGACTGACCTTCACAGACATAACCAGCCTAACCCTAACCCTAACCTGGATGACTGAGGACCTTCACAGACATAACCAGCCTAACCCTAACCCTAACCTGGATGACTGAGGACCTTCACAGACATAACCAGCCTAACCCTAACCCTAACCTGGATGACTGACCTTCACAGACATAACCAGCCTAACCCTAACCCTAACCTGGATGACTGACCTTCACAGACATAACCAGCCTAACCCTAACCCTAACCTGGATGACTGAGGACCTTCACAGACATAACCAGCCTAACCCTAACCTGGATGACTGAGGACCTTCACAGACATAACCAGCCTAACCCTAACCCTAACCTGGATGACTGAGGACCTTCACAGACATAACCAGCCTAACCCTAACCTGGATGACTGAGGACCTTCACAGACATAACCAGCCTAACCCTAACCCTAACCTGGATGACTGAGGACCTTCACAGACATAACCAGCCTAACCCTAACCTGGATGACTGAGGACCTTCACAGACATAACCAGCCTAACCCTAACCTGGATGACTGAGGACCTTCACAGACATAACCAGCCTAACCCTAACCTGGATGACTGAGGACCTTCACAGACATAACCAGCCTAACCCTAACCCTAACCTGGATGACTGAGGACCTTCACAGACATAACCAGCCTAACCCTAACCTGGATGACTGAGGACCTTCACAGACATAACCAGCCTAACGCCTAACCTAACCCTAACCTGGATGACTGAGGACCTTCACAGACATAACCAGCCTAACCCTAACCCTAACCTGGATGACTGAGGACCTTCACAGACATAACCAGCCTAACCCTAACCCTAACCTGGATGACTGAGGACCTTCACAGACATAACCAGCCTAACCCTAACCTGGATGACTGAGGACCTTCACAGACATAACCAGCCTAACCCTAACCCTAACCTGGATGACTGAGGACCTTCACAGACATAACCAGCCTAACCCTAACCTGGATGACTGAGGACCTTCACAGACATAACCAGCCTAACCCTAACCCTAACCTGGATGACTGAGGACCTTCACAGACATAACCAGCCTAACCCTAACCCTAACCTGGATGACTGAGGACCTTCACAGACATAACCAGCCTAACCCTAACCTGGATGACTGAGGACCTTCACAGACATAACCAGCCTAACCCTAACCCTAACCTGGATGACTGAGGACCTTCACAGACATAACCAGCCTAACCCTAACCTGGATGACTGAGGACCTTCACAGACATAACCAGCCTAACCCTAACCTGGATGACTGAGGACCTTCACAGACATAACCAGCCTAACCCTAACCTGGATGACTGAGGACCTTCACAGACATAACCAGCCTAACCCTAACCCTAACCTGGATGACTGAGGACCTTCACAGACATAACCAGCCTAACCCTAACCTGGATGACTGAGGACCTTCACAGACATAACCAGCCTAACCCTAACCTGGATGACTGAGGACCTTCACAGACATAACCAGCCTAACTCTAACCCTAACCTGGATGACTGAGGACCTTCACAGACATAACCAGCCTAACCCTAACCTGGATGACTGAGGACCTTCACAGACATAACCAGCCTAACCCTAACCCTAACCTGGATGACTGAGGACCTTCACAGACATAACCAGCCTAACCCTAACCTGGATGACTGAGGACCTTCACAGACATAACCAGCCTAACCCTAACCCTAACCTGGATGACTGAGGACCTTCACAGACATAACCAGCCTAACCCTAACCTGGATGACTGAGGACCTTCACAGACATAACCAGCCTAACCCTAACCCTAACCTGGATGACTGAGGACCTTCACAGACATAACCAGCCTAACCCTAACCCTAACCTGGATGACTGAGGACCTTCACAGACATAACCAGCCTAACCCTAACCTTGATGACTGAGGACCTTCACAGACATAACCAGCCTAACCCTAACCCTAACCTGGATGACTGAGGACCTTCACAGACATAACCAGCCTAACCCTAACCCTAACCTGGATGACTGAGGACCTTCACAGACATAACCAGCCTAACCCTAACCTTGATGACTGAGGACCTTCACAGACATAACCAGCCTAACCCTAACCCTAACCTGGATGACTGAGGACCTTCACAGACATAACCAGCCTAACCCTAACCTGGATGACTGAGGACCTTCACAGACATAACCAGCCTAACCCTAACCTTGATGACTGAGGACCTTCACAGACATAACCAGCCTAACCCTAACCCTAACCTGGATGACTGAGGACCTTCACAGACATAACCAGCCTAACCCTAACCTGGATGACTGAGGACCTTCACAGACATAACCAGCCTAACCCTAACCTGGACGACTGAGGACCTTCACAGACATAACCAGCCTAACCCTAACCTGGATGACTGAGGACCTTCACAGACATAACCAGCCTAACCCTAACCCTAACCTGGATGACTGAGGACCTTCACAGACATAACCAGCCTAACCCTAACCTGGATGACTGAGGACCTTCACAGACATAACCAGCCTAACCCTAACCTGGATGACTGAGGACCTTCACAGACATAACCAGCCTAACCCTAACCCTAACCTGGATGACTGAGGACCTTCACAGACATAACCAGCCTAACCCTAACCTTGATGACTGAGGACCTTCACAGACATAACCAGCCTAACCCTAACCCTAACCTGGATGACTGAGGACCTTCACAGACATAACCAGCCTAACCCTAACCTGGATGACTGAGGACCTTCACAGACATAACCAGCCTAACCCTAACCTTGATGACTGAGGACCTTCACAGACATAACCAGCCTAACCCTAACCCTAACCTGGATGACTGAGGACCTTCACAGACATAACCAGCCTAACCCTAACCTGGATGACTGAGGACCTTCACAGACATAACCAGCCTAACCCTAACCTGGACGACTGAGGACCTTCACAGACATAACCAGCCTAACCCTAACCTGGATGACTGAGGACCTTCACAGACATAACCAGCCTAACCCTAACCCTAACCTGGATGACTGAGGACCTTCACAGACATAACCAGCCTAACCCTAACCTGGATGACTGAGGACCTTCACAGACATAACCAGCCTAACCCTAACCTGGATGACTGAGGACCTTCACAGACATAACCAGCCTAACTCTAACCCTAACCTGGATGACTGAGGACCTTCACAGACATAACCAGCCTAACCCTAACCTGGATGACTGAGGACCTTCACAGACATAACCAGCCTAACCCTAACCCTAACCTGGATGACTGAGGACCTTCACAGACATAACCAGCCTAACCCTAACCTGGATGACTGAGGACCTTCACAGACATAACCAGCCTAACCCTAACCCTAACCTGGATGACTGAGGACCTTCACAGACATAACCAGCCTAACCCTAACCTGGATGACTGAGGACCTTCACAGACATAACCAGCCTAACCCTAACCCTAACCTGGATGACTGAGGACCTTCACAGACATAACCAGCCTAACCCTAACCTGGATGACTGAGGACCTTCACAGACATAACCAGCCTAACCCTAACCCTAACCTGGATGACTGAGGACCTTCACAGACATAACCAGCCTAACCCTAACCCTAACCTGGATGACTGAGGACCTTCACAGACATAACCAGCCTAACCCTAACCTTGATGACTGAGGACCTTCACAGACATAACCAGCCTAACCCTAACCCTAACCTGGATGACTGAGGACCTTCACAGACATAACCAGCCCTAACCCTAACCTGGATGACTGAGGACCTTCACAGACATAACCAGCCTAACCCTAACCCTAACCTGGATGACTGAGGACCTTCACAGACATAACCAGCCTAACCCTAACCTTGATGACTGAGGACCTTCACAGACATAACCAGCCTAACCCTAACCCTAACCTGGATGACTGAGGACCTTCACAGACATAACCAGCCTAACCCTAACCTGGATGACTGAGGACCTTCACAGACATAACCAGCCTAACCCTAACCCTAACCTGGATGACTGAGGACCTTCACAGACATAACCAGCCTAACCCTAACCAGCTGCTCTCCCATCTCACAGCTGAATATCAGAAAACACCCTTCATGATGAAATAGTTACAGGTCAGACCTAGTTAAATAGACTAGTTTAAACACCCAAACACACTTAATAAAGAGGATCAGACCGGGGAGGAGGGGTCAACGCCCAAACCAGTGGTGCTACTGAAGCTGCTGGGAAAAACCAGTTTAACCAGTGAGAGCCAAACCAACGGGTAGAGGAGGAAGAGTGCTGTTGTACTTACATCCTGACTAACCTGTAAAGACACCGTGTGGTAGCTGGCTGGGACACCCTCGTCCTCCTCGTCGTCGCTATGGGAACGGGACGGACGCTGGCTGCCCAGCCGACCGCCGCCTCGGCGGGCGCCGCCCCCGGCCTCCTTGTCCCGCCCCCCCGTCTTCTTCCTCATCCGAGACTTGGAGGAGTCGTACTTGTGGCTCTTCTTCTTGTCGTGGCTGCGGTAACCTGAGTGGTGATGACATCACAGACTCAACACCTCACTAGCCCCGCCCTCTGCAGGCTTAATAGGTGAAGGGGACTGGCGCTACTGGTGCTACTGATGTTACTGGTCTTACTGGTGCTACTGGTGCTACTGATGCTACTGGTGCTACTGGAGCTACTGATGTTACTGGTGCTACTTGTGCTACTGGTGTTACTGATGCTACTGATGCTACTGGAGCTAGTGGAGCTACTGCTGTTACTGGTGCTACTGGTCTGACTGGTGCTATTGGTGCTACTAGTATTATTGATGCTACTGGTGTTACTGGTGTTACTGATGTTACTGGTGCTACTGGTGTTACTGGTGCTACTGGTGTTACTGGTGCTACTGGTGCTACTTGTGCTACTGGTGTTACTGGTGCTACTGGTGCTACTGGAGCTACTACTGTTACTGGTGCTACTGATGCTACTGGTGTTACTGATGCTACTGGTGCTACTGGTGTTACTGGTGCTACTGGTGTTACTGGTGCTACTGGTGCTACTTGTGCTACTGGTGTTACTGGTGCTACTGGTGCTACTGGAGCTACTACTGTTACTGGTGCTACTGATGCTACTGGTGCTACTGGTGTTACTGATGCTACTGGTGCTACTGGTCTTACTGGTGCTACTGGTGCTACTAGTATTATTGATGCTACTGGTCTTACTGGTGTTACTGATGTTACTGGTGCTACTAGTGTTACTGGTGCTACTGGTGCTCCTGCTGTTACTGGTGCTACTGGTGCTACTGGAGCTACTGGTGTTACTGGTCTTACTGGTGCTACTGGTATTATTGATGCTACTGCTGTTACTGGTCTTACTGGTGTTACTGATGTTACTGGTGCTACTAGTGTTACTGGTGCTACTGGTCTTACTGGTGCTATTGATGCTACTGGTGCGACACACAGACACACACTCTCTCACACTCACACACACACACTCTCACACTCACGCACACACTCACTCACACACTCACAACCCCCAACACAGTGCTGCTCACCTCCGTTGAGGCTGGCCTCCACAAACACACGTATGGCCCTGACACACAGCTCAAAGTTGTCGGGGGTGACGTGGGCAGCGTCCCGGACTATGAAGGACAGCGTCTCCACACACTTGATCAGAGACTTGGTGTCGTGCTGGCCCAGGTCCTGGCCCAGAGTCAGGCTGTACTGGTTCACCAGGGGCTGCTCAAACTGGGCTCTACAGGGGGGAGACGCCCTGCTGCTCTCCAGGTCATCCTTCCCCACCTTCAAACGCACAAACACACCAGCCCGCTTCAAACGTGGCACTGTGTGTGTGAGTGTGTGTATCTTTGTGTGTGTATGTGTCTTTGTGTGTGTGTTTCTGTATTTCTGTGTATTTGTGTATTTCTCTGTGTTTCTCTGTAGTTCTGTGTTTCTGTGTGTATTTCTGTGTATGTGTTTGTGTTTCTCTGTGTTTCTGTGTATTTCTCTGTATTTTTGTGTTTCTGTGTGTGTATTTTTGTGTGTGTTTCTCTGTATTTCTGTGTGTTTCTGTGTGTTTGTGTGTGTGTATTTCTGTGTGTGTTTCTCTGTATGTCTGTTTGTGTGTGTGCATTTCTGTGTGTGCGTGTTTCTCTGTGTTTCTGTGTGTTTCTCTGTGTTTCTGTGTGTGTGTGTGTTTGTGCATTTCTGTGTGTGTGTTTGTGTATTTCTGTGTTTCTCTGTGTTTCTGTGTGTGTTTGTGTATTTCTGTGTTTCTCTGTGTGTGTATTTCTGTATTTCTGTGTGTATTTCTGTGGTTCTTTGTGTTTCTCTGTCTGTGTGTATTTCTGTGTTTCTGTGTATTTGTGTGTGTGTGTGTGTGTGCTGACCACCAGCCACCCGCTGCCTGCTACGTCCACGTCTGTGGTGGATCGAGGGATCCTGGCCTTGCTGTGCTCCGTGTAGACCTCAGAGTCAGACGTGTATCCTCGGTCCACGTTGACCTCGCTCACGTGATGCGGCGACAGCTCGCTGTCAGACTGAGCTCCTGCAGGACACACCCATGGTGTAAACACAAGCTTTGACTCAAGGGAAGCCCAGACAGACGGTCCTGGCTTCCTCCAGACAGGGTTTCACATGTAAACCCTCAACACTCTGAAGATGGTGTCCATGATGAAGGAGAGCAGCAGTAAGAGTTCTTCTGCTGCTCTCTGTCCCTGTGTTTGAAGGCATCTCAAGACCTCGAGACCAGCGCACCTGTATCGTTGTCAGTGGTGCTGGAGGCCAGCTGGAAGGAAGCAGGAGGTTTCACGCCGGCTCCGATGCACTCCAGCAGGGAGAAGAGGGTGTACCAGTCATCGGTGCAGTGGATGTTGGCTGCATTGGTCTTCAGAAGCTCGTGAAGACCATAGGCCACCTCTCTGCTGACCCGGGACAGAACATGGGGCTTCATCATGAGGAGGAGGCGCAGAGAGAGGAGGACCTGGGAACACAAGGAGACAAGACTCAGCCTTTCTGGATCCGTGGAGAGCCTTCAATAAGGTCAGCAGACGAGGAGGCAGACATCGAGGTCACAGGCTCCAGCCCCTAAACCTCTCTGGTGGTCATCACCTTCTTCAGCCTCCTACCAAGTTCAGTCCCGTCCCCACGGTGGTCAGCCCTCATTTGAGTGATCACTGTCCAGGTCCAGGTCCAGGTCCAGGTGCAGGTCCGTGGTCATTCTGGTCATTGTTCTTGTGGTCACCATGGTCGTTCTCGTGGTCATGGTCGTGGTCTTTCCTGTGGTTGTCATTCTAGTGGTCGTTCTCGTGGTCACGGTCATTCTCGTGGTCGCTCTCGTGGTCGTTCTCATGGTCATTGTTCTCCTGGTCATTCTCGTGGTCATCATGGTCGTTCTGGTGGTATTGGTCATGTTCTCGTGGTCGTTCTAATGGTCATTGTGGTCATCGTTCTAGTGGTCGTTCATGCGGTCGTGGTCATGGTCGTGGTCGTCGTTCTAGTGGTCACGGTTATAGTCATGGTCATTCTCGTGGTCATGTTCATGCTTGAGGTCATCGTGGTCGTCATTCCTGTGGTCTTGGTCGTGGTCATTGTTCTCGTGGTCATTGTGGTCATCGTTCTAGTTGTCGTTCTCGTGGTCTTGGTTGTGGTCATTGTGGTTGGCGTTCTAGTGGTCACGGTTATAGTCGTGGTCAAATCAAATCAAATCAACCTTTATTGATACAGCGTCTTATACAATCAAAATAGTTTCAAGGCTCTTTCCAGGATCCCAGGACCTAACCCCAGACAAGCAACAGTAACAAGGAAAAACTCCCCTTTAACAGGAAGAAACCTTGAGCAGGACCAGGCTCATGTAGGGGGACCCTCCTGATGATGGCCAGCTGGTCATCGTGGTCGTTCTCGTGGTCATGGTCGTCGTTCTAGTGGTCACAGTTATAGTAGTGGTCATCATGGTCGTTCTTGTGGTCACGGTCATAGTCGTAGTCATCACGGTCATGGACTGGAGGTCAGACTGGTGTACCTGGTGGTCCACTGAAATGACGAGCGGTGTACCTGAGAGCTGATGTCCTCTCGGCGCAGAAGGCGGATGGCCAGCCGGAGCAGTCCCACCACAGCCCGCTCCACCAGGAAGCAGCTCTCAGTAGCGTGGACACAGAGGTGATAGAGGTGATCCCTCACGGTCTGCCACACGCACGACACTCGATCTCTACACACACAGAAGACGGCTGAACCTGGCTGAACCTGGATGAGAAGCCTGCTGTTGATCTCTCCTTTCATACCTGTTTTCTAGAACTATCCGCAGCAGCATCTCCAGACAGAAAGCAGCATCTTCCTCATCATACGTCTCCTCGTCTGGAGTGACCGATATCAGAGCCTGCGGGGGAGCATTCAGTTAGACGGCGTCTTCAGGCTTGACCAGGACATCTTTGACCTTCTCCAGAGGACAATACAAATACATTTGGCAGCATATGCAATACAGGGTTATTTGAAATAGAAGTGAGGAGACAAACACCTTCATCAGCTCTTGTAAAGACTCCAGCTGTAGGAATTTACTCTCAGTGATCAACTTCTCTGGGTCACATTGCTAGAAAAGAGAAACAACAGTATCTGATCTGTCGGTCAAAGACCGGTAAAACGTGACATTTCAAGAACAGAGGTGGGCTTTTGGTAAGTAACAGTGTGTGATTAAAAGAGTTTTTTATGTATATATTTCAGCCTCTATTGGTTGAGAAACGTTTTCCTGTTTCAACAGTCCGCCTCGATGAATCACTGTGACTTCATGGACATACGGAGACGAGAGGTGAAACTACTTGAACAGCTGCTTGAACAGCAAAAATCTAGAAAGAGTTTTCTAGAAACCAGTTCATCCGCAGTTGTTTCCTCATTGTTTTAGAAATTTGAATTGTCTTTAGAAACGATCGGGTCTTCAATAAGAAGTCTGTCATCAGCGGTTCAACAGTTAGACCAGGGGTGGGGAACCCCCGGGCCTCCGGGCCGTATACGGCCCGCGAGACCATTTCTACCGGCCCGCAACGCAATAAGATTTTTATATTTTACTTGTCCATTTATACAGTGGGACCTCGAATTACGAGCGTCTCTACATGCGGAGTTTTCAGGTTACGACACACCTAATAAATATTTCGAAATATTTCGCTATGAAAGTAATGTCAGGATACGAAAGGCAAAAATACGCTACCGCTGCTACTCGCAGCTCGCAGAGTTTAGCGAACGTAAACCTGCTTGTAGCTGCTCTGCCATTGGCTGTCGCCTAGCAACTTCCTGTCATCCCATTGGCTAGGAGGGACGTCTCTACTTACGTAATTCTCAGGTTACGAAACAACTTCCGGAACCAATTAATTTAACGTAAGTAGAGGTCCCGCTGTAGTATGAATGAATAAAAAAAAAATCAGGAAAAACGTAACGGCAGGCATTCGTTTTCTGAGATAAAACGGTTGTGTTATGTCCGAGTCAACGTCAGGGTCAGTGAACGCAGCATGTGGTGTACGCAGTGGGCCGGACTGATTGACATGGACGAAAAATTGATGCATCGTGGCGCCTGTCAAGAAAGTGTATGCAGAATGCCGTGTATTCCAGGAGAAATGGACAAAGAGAAGCAGTTCCAACCATCGCATTAGGTGTAGAAATGCAGCAATTATTGTTATTATTATTGTCTTTATTGTTATTATTATTGTCTTTATCTTTCTTTCTTTTCATTTATTTTCTTGATTATCTTGTTGTATTGCAGTTTTTGTGAGTAGAGGCCTCAAACAGGCCCTTACGGGTCTCTTGCCTCAACTCTGCACCTCTTTTTTTATTGTTTTGTGTGATCATGTAAACATATTTTACTTGTCATTTTATTCTATTTTTTGGTGATTTTATATGCATGTGTGCTAAATAATTCAAATTCAAATTCAGTAATCATGAGACTTAGTAACACAGTGGTTATAGACTTTTTTTCGTCTTTTTTTGCATCCCGAGGTATGTGTTCATAATACTGTAGTATGGCCCTCGGAGGACTTTATAAAAATTGAAATGGCCCTCGATATGAAAAAGGTTCCCCACCCCTGAGTTAGACGTACGTGGTGTAAACTGTGATATGTGCTAATTTTGGAGGACAAAAGTCTCTTCAGGGGCTTTAACAACGCCTCCATTTAGAAAGACAGACACTCTGAGGATTCTCAGTCCTCCTCACTCCACTCAACAGTTTTCACCTGAGCAGCTCTCTACTCTTGGTGAACATTTACCTCACTAAGGGATTCAAGTTATTGTACGATCACTGTCAGAATGCGGTCACTAAGAATGGTCAGGATTCTGGGGGAGGGTACCTTTATGCAGAGGATGGCAGCCTGCTTGGCCTCCTGGTTTTCTGTGGACGGTCCTCTGAGTCCTGACTGTTCAGCTCCACTTAACCAGGTAACAAAACTCAACACTGCCGACTCCCCACTGGTGAACACAGGAGCACACATCAGCTCTTTAAGACCGATTGGTGTCTAGGAACTAAAACACTGGCAGCTGCTTCACACATACCGATTTGAAGGCGTTTCCTCTCTTTGGAGAGAAATTTTCCCATTTGGCTCTAAGAAGTCCTCCACCTGAGGTGCAGAGAAAGTGTTTCATTGCGGAACAGCAGGGGGCAGCAGTGCACATAGAATACACAGCCACTTAAAAATAGCCAAGCTGCAGCATGTACACATACACTATCTAATCACTGACAACATGGAAAAGAGCGTTTGGAACACTGACCTCAACCATGGCTTTGGGCAGAAGCTCCGACCTGAACAGCTGCAGCATGGAGTCCATTATGTTCTTCCAGCCCTCCCTGAGGATGTTGCCATGCCGATGGGCAAGGTCAAACACTGCCTTGGCTGCCGTCTGTGCCTTGCTGTTACTTCCAAACACAGTAGGAAGGTTTTCCACTGACTGCAGGGGAACAAAGAAAGAAATTAACAAAAATAAAGCGAAGGAGAAAGAGAAAAACTGTAAAACAATCCTACATTTAATTGCTTAATTGAAGTACAAAATAGTTTTGAACTGTAAAAAAGACAGTTGACATTTTGTTTAGACATTAAAAATGTTAGCCATCTCAAATTACTGAGATTTTTAAGACGTTTAAAATCGGGTCACTCTGGTTATTTCTTCTCTACGTTTAGTTTTGATTATACGTTATGTCCATTTAGTTTAAATGGTTGACAAGATACTTGATGTGTTTAGAAGAAAATTGAAACAAAAAAATAAAATAAAAGAAAGCTTGCAGTAATTTACATGATTTCTTTTTTACAGAGTTGTAGCTTTAATTGTCTACTTAGAGAAAATCTCTAAACGCATGTCAACGGAGTAATTTAGAGAGAAACACTTTACCTCACTGCTCAAAGTGGTAAACTTGCAGAGGGAGATGATTAGATTGTCAAAAACATCACTGAAGCCATAATGAGCCGCTATCATGGCACATTTCCTGAAGAGACAGAAGTACAGTGTGAGTACAGACCACCTTAGAGCCTGACAACCACCACGGAGGAAACAGAAGCTGCTCTGAAGAAGAAGAGAGGACAAATGTCAAAAACATGTTGGTGCTAATGGACGAGTTCACGTCACCCCTTCAGGCTACAATCAGCAGATTATCATGGGTTCAGTTAAACATGGTCACGGTTTAGACTCCTCATTCCTGCGTGGATGGTGGATGCAGCAGGTCAAATGGAAGAGGACAGACTCTTTTACCACGTAGGAATAGAACATGTCAGTAAAACACTAAATAAATAAATAAGATCTACCCAAAGCAAATGAAAGGGTGTGGCCAAGGAGAGCGAGTGAAGAGCAAATGTTGGCCCATACACCGGTGGGAGGGAGTGGTCATACCTGAAGCCAGCAATAGCCTTCTGCAGAATGGTCTCCTCCAGACTCCTGTCAAAGACGTAGGACAGGGCAGCGATGGTGGGGCCCCAGGTCATGGAGAACAGGTCGTGATCGCAGCTGCCGGGGGGCAAGTGCAGGAAAACGCCCTCCGGTGTGGCCCCGCGGTGGAGCAGAACGCTCCACACGTAGTTCTCCTTCACCAGGCCAATCTGCTCATCAGGCATCACGATCTCTTCACCCCTACACAGGAAACACGCGTCACCTCTGACCTCCACCGGTCTGGGGCTGTTGGGGACGTGGTTACGCTGATCAGAGCAACGGTGCACAACTACAGCCGCACAACGACAGCAGCACAACTACAGCAGCACAACTACAGCAGCACAACTACAGCACAACTACAGCAGCACAACGACAGCAGCATAACTACGGCAGCACAACGACAGCACAACTACAGCAGCACAACTACAGCACAACTACAGCAGCATAACTACAGCAGCACAACGACAGCACAACTACAGCACAACTACAGCCGCACAACTACTGCCGCACAACTACAGCAGCACAACTACAGCACAACTACAGCAGCACAACGATCGCGGCACAACTACAGCAGCACAACGACAGCACAACTACAGCACAACTACAGCCGCACAACTACAGCCGCACAACTACAGCACAACTACAGCAGCACAACGATCGCGGCACAACTACAGCAGCACAACGACAGCCGCACAACTACAGCAGCACAACTACAGCAGCACGACAGCCACACAACTACAGCAGCACAACGACAGCAGCACAACGACAGCACAACTACAGCAGCACAATGTTCACAGCACAACAGCCACAGCACAACTACAGCAGCACAACGACAGCCGCACAACTACAGCAGCACGACAGCAGCATGACAGCCGCACAACTACAGCAGCACGACAGCAGCACAACTACAGCAGCACGACAGCCACACAACTACAGCAGCACAACGACAGCAGCATGACAGCCGCACAACTACAGCAGCACAACTACAGCAGCACGACAGCCACACAACTACAGCAGCACAACTACAGCAGCACGACAGCCACACAACTACAGCAGCACAACGACAGCAGCACAACGACAGCACAACTACAGCAGCACAATGTTCACAGCACAACGGCCACAGCACAACTACAGCAGCACGACAGCAGCACGACAGCAGCATGACAGCCGCACAACTACAGCAGCACGACAGCCACACAACCACAGCCGCACAACTAGGAGTTCACCAAGTCACCCCTCAACCTCAACAAGTAAGGCCCACACACAACACACACAACACAAACACAACAAATACACACAAACACAACAAATACACACAAACACAACAAACATACAAACACACGCACACATATGGGTCATTTCTCCATGAACACAGGGTTCTCTTTAATGATCACTCTTCACGATGTCCCCATGTACACTGAAGAGGGAGAAACATTAACTCTGCTAATGAAGCTCAGAAGCAGATGTATTTAAAATGTTTCAGACACTTTTTAGAGATGTGGACCACCTACAAAAGAATGGTTCTGATGTTTCTAAGACGCTCTGAGGTGGAGCTTTGGTCATTTATTCAGCACAGTTTTAGAGCATTATTAAGACAAGACGAGAAGAAAATAACTGTTTAAACTTGAAATGTGCCTGCACATCTTTGGAGTTTATATATATAAAAAGAAATAGTTGCCACATGTGTGTGTGAGTTGCCAACATATTGCCACATTGCAAAAATAAAAACAATGGTTTGAGAGCACTAGTTTATACATTTCAGCATAAAGCTATGAGGTTTCTATGGTGAGACACTTGTGGCTGCTGAACAGCTTACTTGATAGCTGTATAAATGTCCTCCAACATGTCCTGGTCAAAGTCCTTGTTTCCATTGACTCCCTTCAGATTCTTCTTGAATTGCTGTTAACGACAAGAAAAAAGATGAAATTGCAAAAGTGGCAAACTCAAAACCAAGTAAGGTGGGTATCAGCCCTTCTACCAGTCTGCAGACGTCCACGCCGGGACTACGTTAGAGCCAGGAAACAAATACAACGCTCACTTGTTATGTTACTTAATACGCTTCAGCCGCAGCATTAGGAAAATGGGATTAGAACCAATACCTTAAAACAAACAAACATCACCAGCCTGTGATGACTGACAGCTGCAAGACAGCTACATTTATTTCTCACATGGCAAAGTGTGTGTGTGTGTGAGTGAGTGTGTGTATGAGTGAGTTTATGAGTGTGTGTGTGTGTGTGAGAGTGTATGTGAGTGTGTGTGTGAGAGTATGTGTGTGTGTTTGTGTATGTATGTATGTGTGTGTGTGAGTGTGAGTGTGTGTGAGTGTGTGTGTATGTGTGTGTGAGTGAGTGTGTGTGTGAGTGTGTGTGTGAGTGTGTGTGTGAGAGTGTATGTGAGTGTGTGTGTGAGTGTGTGTGTCTTAGTGTATGTGAGTGTGTGTGTGTGAGTGTATGTGAGTGTGTGTGTGTGAGTGTATGTGAGTGTGTGTGTGAGTGAGTGAGTGTGTGTATGTGAGTGTGTGTGTGAGTGTGTGTGTGTTAGTGTATGTGAGTGTGTGTGTGAGTGTATGTGAGTGTGTGTGTATGAGTGTATGTGAGTGTGTGTGTGAGTGTGTGTGAGTGAGTGTGTGTGTGGGTGTGAGTGAGTGCGTGTGTGTGAGTGTATGTGAGAGTGTGTGTGTGAGAGTGTATGTGAGTGTGTGAGTGTGTGTGTGAGTGTGTTAGTGTATGCGAGTGTGTGTGTGTGAGTGTATGTGAGTGTATGTGAGTGTATGTGTATGAGTGTATGTGAGTGTGTGTGTGTGAGTGAGTGAGTGTATGTGAGTGTGTGTGTGAGTGTGTGTGTGTGTTAGTGTATGTGAGTGTGTGTGAGTGTATGTGAGTGTGTGTGTATGAGTGTATGTGTGTGTGAGTGAGTGAGTGTGTGTGTGAGTGAGTGAGTGTGTGAGTGTGTGTGTATGAGTGTGTGTGTGTGAGTGTGTGTGTGTGAGTGTGTGTGTGAGTGTGTGTGTGAGTGTGTGTGTGTGTGTGTGTGTGTGTGTGTGAGTGTGTGTGTGTGTGAGTGTGTGTGAGAGAGGGGGCACCCCGATACAGAAAAACTAAGCACAAGCAGCAGCAGGAGGATGCAGATCTCTCCCTCTTAACTTTTTTAGGTTGGTCACCATCAAATAAGAACTGAAGTCCCATAAGCTGCCAGAACAAGAGCTCTGATTCATGAGCACACCAGTTCCTGCTCCTGGTCTCACCTGCCCCAGGGAGGCCACGTTGGCACCCCGTGATGATGGCATAGCATCAGCATGTGCAAAAGCAGCCAGCCGACACATGCTGCCTGGGCTCAACCCTGAACATGGGAGCTGCTCAGAGGGCGAGGTGCTGGGCGCCAGCTTTATTAGCCTTCTCCAGCCTATTGTGTGGAGGCCTTTGGCTGCTGTCTGAGCCTAGGGTCAGCATGCAAACCACAAGTGACCTTTTGGGAATGTATGGGGATAATTTAAACACCACACAATACAAGTCTGGTGATGAGGTATGACGCTGACTTAAAGAAGATCAACTCTACAAAGTGTCAGCAAACACACAAGAATGTGGCGGGAGGACAGAGAGCAAGTGCTCACTATTGTTTGACGGGGAGAGTGGCCCACCCAGCATCGGCCCACAAGCTGTTTAGTCTTCATCTGCTGTCAGTCAAACAGCAGATGAAAACAGACTTTGTCTTTGGGGGCTCATGTAGTCCACTGCTAGAAGAAATCAACTAAAGTTCTAGTTCCAAGCCTCAACGACTAAAGCCAAAGTGTCTGAATGAGACTTGGAGGAGGGTTAGGGTTTAGCTGCACTTCTAAAGTGTTCCCTGAATACACGCACCTACAGCAGGTCTGGGATAAAGGAGGTAGGTTCTCCTTTATCCAGGTCATGGTTATCAAAGCTTGTTCTGGGTGAACAACTGGACTTGGTGGAATCCTTTAGCACCTGTTTAGAATGAGAAGGCCTCTCAGACACGGCCTCGCTGCTTACAGCTGTTGACTTCATTATGGGCCCTATTTTAAAATCCATCCCCACCTACCCTCTTCAACTGACTCTTAGATATGCTCAGTTTTGTTTTATTTTTCCCCACCCCAGCAGGAATATCGTCCATTCACACGCTTATACCAAAGAGTTCTACAGCCACTACAGGAAAGTCTTCATAAAGAAAATGAAGAGATGGGAGCTTAAAACTGAACAAAGGACCTGAAATTGGCACTCAAATGTACTTTGAGTCTTTATTTACAGCACAGGCTCCTGCATCTCCTAACTTGTGTGGTTACAAGTGACCAATATCAAGAGGTGATGCCTGTCACCTGGAGGAGTCAGCCTGAACGACGGTGAGTCACGTCACTGCTGAGGTGATAGAATGTTGAGTGGAGCGTCACTCACCTCTACGGTCATGGGGATGTTCTGCTTACGCACGTTGTGGTTGTGCTGGTCTGTGTTCAGCATTATGATGGCATAAGCCAGGGCAAATCCTGCATCATTGGTCATGAAGGGAGAGCCGTTCACTTTCTACAGACAGACAGAGTGAACTTCAAACCAAACATGAACAGACATGACCAGAACTAAGAGCAGACCAGAATCAATCTGCTCTCGTGTCATGGAGAGAAAAAGGAAGCTGCTACTGTTGGGAATTGTCTTTCAGCAGGTAAGAGAGTTCACTCACATGCCAGTTGTCCGTAAAGGTCTCCAAGAGTCTCTGAATAACTGGAGCTTCTCCAGGGAGCCTAAAGGCCTCCAGGTAGAGCCGCAGGGCCTCGTCAATACGAAGACCTTGGAAGCCAAAAGTGCTGCAATCCAAATTCACAAGGAGTTCTTGTTATTACACAGCAGTGTCTGCCATAAATGGCCTTTAAATGGTCGATAAAGACAGAATACTCTGGAATTCCATCTTACTTGACAAAGGAGTCAAGGAGCTCGGCATTCTTTCGATCACTGATGTACTCTCCAATCATCTTCTTGTCCAGTCGGGGGTTTTCTCTGAGCCAGTGAGCTATCTGGTTGTTGTCTGTGGGGCTGCTGAGGAGGCCTTTCTCCTGCAAGAACTGGATTCCCTTCTTTGGCTTCTGGTTAAACTGTTCTGTGCCGGCTATTAACAACTGGAGAAGACAGCAAAGCAATGACAGCACAGCGGGATATTGGGACAGGCGTAGTACAAGAAGCGTGTCTTGCCTTTTTCTTGGTGCGAATTTCCATCAACTCTTGAGAGTCAGGTAAAAATGAGGAGAAGCGTTGGGGCTTCTGTGGGGTTCTCTTCTCAGCTGTGATAGCAAAAGCCAATCCAACAATCAATGACAAGCACAAAGCAGGACTGAAAGACCAAACCCTCACCAGCATCACCATCTCCGTGGTCCTGTCTGCTTGGCCTCATCTTCTCTGTCAGGGGTTGTCCAAGGCTGACAGGGCCGGCTGGAGGACTCTCTCCAAGTGGAAGCCCATTGGTAATACTCTGTTTGTTCTCTATAGAGGAGAAACGGTTGATGAGAGCACACAGGTTACAGGTCCCTCCGAGGGGAATCAATCACTACCTGATCGGGGCTTTATGCCAGTTGCAGTGTCTGTGCCATCTCTTGAAGCTGTTGTTTCTCCACTCGGTGATTCTATGGGTTCTTGATGAGCAGCGCCATTCACTACCTTGGCCTGGCAGTGGGCTTCAATGCTGTCAATCACTGTGAGGAGAGCCTCCAGGGACAGAAGGTGGGTGGTGTACAACTGGCCAGACACTGGAAACGCATTCTTTAACCAGAAAGGACTTTTCATTAGACTCTCAGAAATGTGGTACACTCACTGTTTCTGCATGAATTAAATCAGAAAATGATTTCTGCTGTGAATGATTCCAGTCTGTAATTCACAGAACTGCTCCAAGAAAAACAGAGAAAAATATCAACTTAATACAGCATGTATTTTATCTGATACTATGAGGGTATCACAGAATAGTCACCCATATTTGATTTTGTGATAATGAATAACTAATGCTACTCCACACCTCTGTGGGATGGGTTACTCCCACACTGCTCTAACACCAAAGATCTGGGAACCAGAAATGTGGCAAGCAAAAGAAAAGATGTGCATGCCCACACTGAAGATCAAGAAGACATTATAATAGAAAAAAATGAACATTTAATGATGTTTGACAGTGGAAACTAAGGGTTACCTTGGACAAGAGCTTGGTGAGATCTTCAAACAGGTTGGAGCAGTAGAAATCACAGTCATAGTTGATGTAGAGCTCAGTGACAAAGCTGGGGATCCTCCAAAGCTGGACCAGCGCCTCCAGAGCCATTTCTTTCATTTCATAAGGCATTTTAATGTTCTCTGATGTAATGATGTCCATCAGTTTCTTAAGGTACATCTACACATCAACACACAGGTCCTTAACATTCATTTTCAGCTCATAGTTGCCATTTCTAAAATTGCTACAATCAAAGAGCATTAGAATAGAAAAATGAAGCCAGTAGACTGTTACCTCAAGTTGAAACTTTAAATGAATCCTCATGCTTTCAAAAAGTAAGAAGCAAACTCGTATGGAAGAGGCATACAGGTTGATCCGCTCCACACTCAGCAGCTGCAACACATACACACACGCACACACGCACACACACACACACACACGACACGATACCTCAGACTCTAGTTTCAACATGTCAGTAAAAGCACAGGTTAAGATGAAGTGACACTGCTGCATGGAACAACCACATTATACTGTCAAAATAGAGAGATTATGGTTTAACCATCCTAACACAGGTCATTTGGAAGCAAACGTGACTCTGCTGTGCAGATATTTGTTCCCTCTCAGATTTTAGAGTTAAAGAGGGAAAAGTGTTTGTCCTCACAGTAACACCCGTTTCTTTGGTTGCATCTACTCTACAGCTCCTTACCTGAAAGAGGTGTCTGCAGAGTTCATCTTTCACCAACACGAGCAAAGACTGATAATTTGCGATATGTCCCGATTCAAGCGCAACAGTTATAAGTTGCAAGCCCATGTGCATCATGGCATCAGTGTTGTGACGATCATGGGGATTGGTAAGGGAAATCAGGAAACGGAAAAGCTCTCTCAGACAAGGCAGTCCATAGGGAATGAGGGATGATCCTACAGGAGACAGACGTTTCAAAAACACAGTGTTACATTGATCCATATGATGACGCTGTTGAGATGAAAGGGTCCTACTTAATGTTCTGTTAGGGGCTCTAGGTCAAACACAAGCTCATGCTTAATGGAACAGGTCGTCTGTACCAGAAATCTGTTGTCAAGCACTATTTAACATGACACACAGTACAGGCATTTAAAAAAGAGCACCACTATGACACTATGTGCACAGGAAGGTACCGTCTCTCTGAGTGGACTGGGTGAAACGGACTCCACGGGGGTTAACGTAGTCCATGTCGTGGACAGAGCTGCTGTCTGACTGCTCTGTCAGGCATTCTTTGTCTTCCAGAACCTCTGGGATGGACTCCACTGAAGCTGACTGAGCCGTTTTCACATGTCTGCCCTCAGACTAGATACAAATAAAAAGAAATGAATACAGGACAGACAGCAGCAGTTGAAAGGTGGGCATGTTAGGGAGTGTACCGGTGCATCTGGGGAGCCAGGCTCAGCCCCAGGAAGAGCAGCAGCTCTGTTGGGGCTGACTGCAGATGAGCTACACTGTTCCAAGTCAGAGAGGTCTTCTCTGGATGTGGTTTTGGAACATGTGTCCAGGCCACTGTCTGTATTTGTAGGGCTAGAAATGGATGACCCAGCACTTTCTGAAGCTGGTAGGCTGGAGGTGGACGAGCCTTGCTCAATGAAAGGGACTCCACCTAATTGGACAGAAACACAGTCATCCAGTATGAAGCTGGTGTTGAGGAGGACTCCCTGATGACTTGAGAATGATCGTTACCTGACAGGTTGTTGTTGCTGAGAGTGCTGGACTGTGTTGCATCCATCTGACCAGAGGTACTTCGGACCAAATGTCGAGGCGGCCTTGGTGAGCGTTTCTGTTTCTTCCACTTCGATGACTCGCTCATTCCACCAGCACGCATTTTTAACTGACAGGAACAGAGCACAAGTACCGTAAGTAGGCACATTTTACTTTCCTGGTCGTTACAATTCTTTTAAATGTTTACCATTCAAAACATTTAAATGCAGCACATGTTTTTATCAGTAAATGTCTGAATATTACTGTTTCTGTGAAGATTTCCAGACAGTATAACCCTCTGAATCTCCAGCAGTTTCTGGGAGTTTTAGGCTTCGGTCACATTGTTCTTCCCTCCTGGCCTCATATTTCCCATCAAAGTGAAGTCCTGCACCTCGCTGGATGCGCCATAGCGTTAGGTTTGGACAGATGGCTGTAAACACTAGTGATTTAAACAAGAGGTGCTACTTTGATCCCATGTGGGGGGGGGCTGAGAGGGTTAATTCTTCAGGGTTCTGGGTGCATTTACCAGCACTTCCTTTAAAAAAAAACAATGGTGTCAAAGTGTAGCCCAACAGAAGGGTAACACTGTCATGTGCGGTGGTATGACTCTCACTCTGATACTCTGCCTCACAACTGAGAGCAATGAGATGACAGATGGAAAGAGAGCTTAGACCTGATCATCTGAGCCTCAACTACACCTTTCTTCTCTCCGCAATCTCATCACCGGCTTTGTTAGCCAGCTGTAAGGACACACTTTTCATGTATTTACCAGGCTGCTGCATCGTTCCGCTGTTGACTAGTGTGCTCAGTTATCACCAACAGTTCTGTTGAAACTCATAGTGGAAACACATGGCAGCCGTTCTCTAACATATCAGTAAACTTAGAGAACATATATGCAAAAAAACCATGAGGCTGCAAGAGACATGGCCTGGATTAGCATCATAAAGCATCTAGAAAGACACAGTTTTCAACATTTACACAAATCACCAATGTAAAAAAGCCTGGTTGGTTTGTAGTAGCTGTGTGAGCCAGGTTGAGAATTAGAAGGAAAAAACTCGAGACCCTAGCGAGTCTAA
The DNA here is from genome assembly GCA_911728415.1 of Lagocephalus sceleratus. NCBI lineage: Eukaryota > Metazoa > Chordata > Actinopteri > Tetraodontiformes > Tetraodontidae > Lagocephalus > Lagocephalus sceleratus. The sequence continues at coordinate 300,159 of CAJVRN010000021.1, forward strand.
AAGCAAAGCTACCACTCCACATGTCAGCTGTAGAGAAACTAAGGACCTGAGGAGAGAGTCTCTCATCTACATATGCACAGTCATCTTCCTTACCTGCACTCGTTTGTTTTTCCACAAGATATTGTAAGCCTCAGAAAAAAAGGGGGGTGGGCAGATACCCGTGATTAGTGATGGGAAACATGTCAGCAGTGAGAGCACCATAAAGCAAACTCAAGTGTACAGTTATGTAAGATCAGAGGGACATGCACAACCAGTCAAGGATTTCTCCAGAGAACATGCAGCTGATGGGCAGGGAGTGACAATGAGCGCACACACACACACGCACGCACGCACGCACACACACTCACACACACACACACACCATGCAACAGTCAAAGCTACTGCAAATCCACATCTCACTTAAAAACTACAAATTCAAAAGTAAAGTTATTCCCAATAGAATTTGCCCACATCAAATGCAAAGAGCCACACATGCTCGATGAGATCACTAAAGACAAAACATCACCATGTGAAAGAATCTCTCTTCAAATCAAGTAAATGCATTCATGCACAGGTCACATTTGAAATAATCTAAATGAAACCTTATCAACTTTGTTCAACTACTATTTGGATTTCTCATATTTATTTTCCTGGAAAAAATATCTTTCATTTATGTGTTTAACAGATGCACACTCAAAGAAGTGTGTGTGTGTGTGTGTGTGTGTGTGTGTGTGTGTGTGTGTGTGTGTGTGTGTGTGTGTGTGTAATAAAACACAGGGCGGAACTAAAAACATCTATGCAGCTGAGTGAAACAAAACCTGACAAATATGAGAAGCATCTGTTTTAGTGCAAATATCCCAGAAGTGTTTATGTTGGACCAGATAAGAAATGCTTGATTATTATTTTAAGTGATAGTTGTTTTCTAACTGCTGATGAAGTGGAAAATCCAAAAGAAGTCAAACAAACAATGTTTTCGTCCTTTTCTGTACTGAGCCATGAGCCTGTGTGGCAGTTGTGCATTTATCAGAGGTGAGTCCCTCTGTGAGGTCAACACCATCAAACCAGAAAGCACACAAACAGAGGTCACTTTGTACATGACCACAGAAAAGAAGACTGGTGAAACGGGACATTAAAGCATGAGCCCTTTGCATGCACAGCCCCATTTCTGTCAAAGGCACATTAGGTTAATTTACTGTTAAAGCACACGGCTCCTGAACGGCAGTAATCTTCTCTCAGTTTGAGGCTCCAATGTTTTTGAGCATAAAGTGTTCTCTAATAGTAAAGTGAGAAACAGCTCGAACAACTTCTTCCTAATCCATTATGGTTGTTTATAAGAGATAACTGAAAAGCTTCCAACAGGTTTCACTTATTTAACATGGTAAACTGTTATCATTACTAGACCCTTATTTATCACTGTGGTACATGCACACTTCCATTTTCACTTTACAGTAGGATAAAATGAACAGAAACAAGTAAATACATGCAAATCCTGTATATAGTCTAGATTAAAGAAGTAACCACAGCACACAAGAATGAAACAGTCAACATGTCTGTACTGTTACCTTCTTCATGTTGGCACCAACATAACTCTTTGCCTCCTCTTTGAACTGTGGTAATCTAAATGACAAGGAAACATTTGAGTTAAACCAGTATGAGAATATCTTTAGAGGTGAGTCTTGACATGAGCCCAAAGGATTTTAAATGTGCAAACCCAGGTGTACTGTGTGTGGGATTAAAGCATTTTAAAAAAATCACTAAATTCACTGTTCATTTGAGGTTGTGTGTTCCGTGGAGAGATGGGTTGATGAAGACAGATGAGGCTGAAGCTGGTTTGAAGGCCCCGGACACCAGCTTTATCTTTATCAGCTTTACAACTCATCCTCTTGTCTGTCAGAATACGACAGGTCCTTTGATGCCTTTGGCTCAGTGAAGGGTTACAGGAAGAGGCCTTTACCTGGAGAACAGCAGCTGGACCATGTCCACCAGGGTATGTTCAGCAGATTTCCTCAGGAGCTCTGTCGACACAAAACGAAACAGTTAACCACTGTTTGTTTGGCAAAAATACACAGAAAACCAATGATCTACCAGGAACACTGTTCCAATATTTTAAACACAAGATGTCAAATTGTGTGAGAGAGAGGACACAAATACAGGGTGCTTTACTGTTTCCTAATTTCCTTTTGTGGTGCCTTCACTTGGACAAAAGAACTTGGACACGAGAGGTTGAGGCATCTGCTCAGGACACGTCTTTAACACCTCACAAGAGGAGGTCGTGCTGATGATGATGTCTGGAACATCCAAATACTAATTTGCTAATTCATTTTAGTAAAGAAGTTCGCATCTATTTTTTCATACTGTCATCCAACTTCAATTAAATGTATTTAAAAAAAGGAATATCGATGGAAAATACAGTCTTTATTTCCTATTTTTCTTGCAACACATCCTGAGGCACCAACTGCCCTTATACAGATAAATGTGGGACTTATTGTTACTCACCACTAAGTCTCATCTCAAAACAGATTCGGAAGCAGGATTGCATGATTTCACAAACAGACTCATTGGTCAGATGAGCTCCAACTGGTGTCAGCAGAAGAGTCCTCAAGACCTGAAACAGGACAGCACAGTCAAGAAGAGCCCAGTCGTGTCTAAGAAGAACACTGGATGACTACCACTATTTGTACTGTGAAATAACAGTTGCTATTTAAAAGTCTCTCTTCCAGATTATTTTAGGATTTACACTGTCCTTTAAGAATATATAGTATATGGATTTATTGAAACATGTAATGGAAAGTGCAGATCTTTCAACTAAAATGCAAAATTTCTGGAGTTATTTCTCTGTGCTGTCATTATGTCATCAAATAAGGCTGCAGAATAGAACACAGAACATGGTCTTAATCTGTGCTGGACCTCAAGTCAGTGTCAGAGCAGAACAGCTACAGTTAGTTCAGATGACGCACCTGCAGAATTTTCATAAGGACAACTTCATCACTGGCAGGGTCTGTTCCCACGAATCTGGCGTGTGTAACTGCATCGGCCATGTTCTCAATGGCCTCTGCAGCAGCATCATGGCTGGCATCTGTGAGGAAATGAGAAATAATCAGCCATAAAACACAGACCGACTAACAAACGGAGCCCTGGGCAGGAATACCCCGACACTTCTTTGCTCTGGATCTGTTCCTGATGGTATATTTTAGCAGGGTTGTCCCTTTTGGTTTGTTTAATTATTGAAATGAGAGTACCCAACATGGATACAGCTGCTTTTCCTTTTTTGCCATCTTATATTGATGGCGTTTTTGATTTGACAGTCAAAGCCAATGAGACAGAGCAACCGCAAAAAAAAAAAAAAAAAAAAAAAAAGTCTATTGAAGATTCTGAATCAATCCAAAATCGAGGAGGAAGAATTGCGATTCTTAGATGAATTAATTCTTCCCCAACCCCTAACATTTCTAGATAGTTGATTTTTTTATTGCATAAGATTGCAATATTAGAAGAAAAAAATAAGAAAAGTAAAAGTTTCCAAATGCACTGTATATCCAGTTTAGTCTAGTTTAGGGGTTATTAGAAATGATGTTTCAGGCAGTTTGGGATTTTACTAAATTGGTGGGAAGGGTAGAATATACTTTACTATTTGAAGGGCGGGCAAGGAAAGAGAGATGTAAAGACTCGACTCCAAACAGCCTAAACCCCTCAAAGCAAAAGTCAACAAATGTAGTATTATCAGTTCACTCAGGACTGCAAACCCTGGAATCTGGTGGCCAGCTGTGGCTTTTTGTTGGAGGGACGGTGGGACAAATTTGCTGTCAAAGCAACAGGAGCCAATGTTTTTGAAACCTGAGAGGGTAAGCGGCTATTAGCCTGGAGCCACCCTGCTTTCCATTCAAGTCATTAACTAAGAGGTAGAGGGAAAAGCACAGGCAAAGAGATTAAACATTGTTTTAAAATTAACTGTATATTGGGATTCTGTGAGCAAAATAGTAATAGATCCTGTTGACATGATGTGTCAGGATATGTATGAAGGATAGAGAGCTCATGATTCAGGTATTGGAATTACAGTTCATTAAAACACGCGTTTCTTTTTAGAATTGGTTATTGATAACAGAGGTGTTAGTTTCAGTCATTAGTTTCTTCATACTTTGAAAGCTGCTTTCAGTGTGACTATGTCTGATGACACACACTGAAGAAAGCCAACACTTGGTGTTCTATAGATTATATAAGCAGAAATCAAAGCAGGGGTTGGAGCAATGTTAAAATAACAGGATCTGTGTGTGGCTAACACTTGGTTTTAAGGTTAAAGTTAGAATTAGGTTTAGGTTACATTCAGGTTAGTTTTAGGATTAGGCCTTTAAGTTGTGATGATAGAGTTGGACAGAAGTACAAATGTGTTCATTTGTGCGTGACTATTTCTCAATAAGGTCCCTCATCATCAAGATCAACCTGCAAAGCAATTAATTTAGCAATCCAACATTTTTATTTGAAATTATTTAAAACAAGGGAGATTCTGGTCAGGACTGGTACTCACGTGTACCCAAAGATTTACCAGTCAATTCTCTTAAAAGTTTAATTTCAGTTCAGTTCTGTTAATGTACAGAAAGCATTCAAAACATCCAGAAACCCTACACACATTTATGTGTAGTTCTATATAATAATATTCCAAATTTGAATTCTAAACATATGAGTATGTCAAAAACCCAAAGATCATTTCAGAATTTTTTCTAAACCAGAAGATGGCAGTATGTGTTAAGAGCACAGCTGTTACATTTCTTGCCAAGTCATGTCTACCGTTTTCATGAAAATTAGAGGGCAATTCCAAATGCTACAATGAAATTATATATAATTCTGATACATTTCCACAAAGTTAAGCATGAAAAGAGTCAAAATTATTATTGCAATTGAAAAAAGGTCAAGCAAAAGCGTAGCAAAATGTTAAAGGTGACATATTCTGCTGCATGGCTGCAAATTCAGCAGAATCCTTGATGTCCTAATGAAATGTTAGTAACGTGTTACGGTGGAAAAAGCCCATTGATTTAGGAAAGACACACAGATGGGGACCAAGATGGCTTTTTGTAGGTGGATGCCTCGGATGGTGCTCATTGTGTCTCATATTGTGCGATGACAGACATCATTTACACAGTTTGTGTAATATCACTAAAAAGGGGCCCTCAACAAATGAGGCAGGGGTGACCACGGGGAAACCCATCGGGCTAAAGAAGACTGAGTTGTGAGTCCCTGGTCAAAAAAAAAAAAAAAGACTCACACACGTATGCACGCACACACAGATCCACACAGACACACAAATACACACACACAGACACAAATCCAAATATTCAAATTTGATGTTCTACAGTCGATTCCTGTGTCATCAAACGAAGCTTCGAGGTTTTTGGGTGAGCCCTAGAGGCCATCATGTGTCATTGGCTGTGCAGCCTTCTGTTTGCTCACTGTGGTTACTGGAACAATTTAAAGATTATGTTATTCTTCTATATACAAGTTATATGAAGTTCTTATGCACAGAATGATACAGAAACAAGTTCTGGAACAGGATGTATGTACTGTGTATTCTCTAAGTCTATATCATATCATGGCAAGTGACAGCATTTGAAGGTAAGAGTACTGAAATGTCCTGACTGAGCTGAAGCCGGCTGCAGAATGAGCAGGTTGGAGAGATGGTACTGCCACAGCTCTGCTCTTGGATCCCTGCTATCACTCACTAAAATCACACATTCACATTTCCCCATGTTGAAGCCCTATTTGGATCCTCACATTGATTAAGATTAAGTGTCCGCAAGCTCTTGATGGTCAGCATGCATTAGCACATAACCCCAGCACCGCGGACAGAAGTATGTTATTAACGACAGGAAACAAGACAATAAAAGAAATCAGACGTTCAGATCAAGAAATCTTACCAATAAGACAATAGGAAAGGAACTTGTTGACGGAGGTAAGAGCAAGGCCTGTGATGGGTCCTGTGGTGTCTTCGGATCGGACAACTTCAAGGAAGGGCCTCAGGAAAATGTTGGGTTCCACTTCTGACAGGTCTGAAGGAGGAGACAAATTCAGCACAGCATTCAGCTCCAGATGAGAGTTACCAACACCACCACCACCCACCTAACACAGGTAGTCCAGGACAAGCTTTTAGACCATTAGGAAACATGATCTGCCTGTCCCCAGGCCACTACAGCAGGGGCACAAACACAAACACACGATCGTGCTGCTAAAAGTGCCAGCGAAATATCAGGAAATGTAAACAAGACATCACCAGTAAATATGCTCTGATGACAAGTCTTTGCAAAGATATCAGTGTGGGAGCGCGTTCCCTCTGGAGAGAGAGACAGAGTATCACTTGTATTTTCTTTTATCATTTTCCAGGGTACACTTTGGGTGGGGGCCCTTTTGTCGTCCCCCTCTAGGGGACGACAAAAGTAACGACTGTTTGTTGTTTCCTGTGACCAGGTGTTCCAGGTGAGGCGAACCTGCCATTGCCCTATTCAAGGCCTTTAGATCTGGCGTGCTCGGGTGTCTCTCACTCTCCTGCCTCAGCTGCTCCCGTGTTCAACCGTCTGACTGCAGAACCTTGGTTCCCTCACGCCGGCTGGCAGAGTTTCCTCAGTTTTGTTTGGTGTATTAGGGTATAGTACTTTGGGTTAGGGTTAGAAGGTCGGCTCCCTATCCGACGGTCCCTCTTTGGGCTGGAGGAGGTGGCCGCCCTTTCTGTTATCCCTGTTTTGTTCTCTGCCAGACGGGTTTCTGTTCGTCCGTGTGTAATATTACTGTGGTGAAAAAACTATATAAAGTTTGTTTTGAAAGGCAAACCGCTCTCGTTAGGTTTATGTGTGTCCCTCTGCCTTTTGCATTCCAGTCAAGGTAGGGTCGTAACAATTAGGCTTTGTTCATACAGGCCAATCTGATCCCTGCTGTCACTTTTTATCATTAGCCATGGCCAAGTGAGAAAGAAGGGAGCTCAAGACCAAGGGATGTCACTTCAATTCCATTTGTTCTGACTTGACATGTGAAAAAGGAAGGTTAGCATCTTCATGAGCCCAACAAGCATGAAGAGTTCATCAAGTAATCCTCTGTTAACTGGTTAATGGCAACAGGGGACACAGCTGCAGCAGGTGCACCTTTTACTCTTTATTTCAGTTTCTTTTTGCTTTTGTGTAGTACCTAAGCTGTGTTTGAATGTGATTAATGAATGAACTTCATGTGCACTTACAATAATGATGGCAATCATTTAAGAAATAAGATTCGAGTGTTTGGGACACAGTGGGATTAAACCGTGTGACTGAAATTTCTCTGTTGGTTTCAGTTTGCTATTCGGAATTCCCAACATGTATAGATTGGAAAAGTCGATGGTTTAGAATTGATCCAGATGGCTGTGCTGACAACACAGGTGACTGGATCAGCCTGTTGGTGGCCACCTATCTTCTCATATAAAGTCTAAATGGTGCTAAGGCTAAACTCCTTCAAAGCTCCATGGCTTTTCAAGTGGAAAAAAGTATATGAGTAATGGCTGCAGTAAGACGGAAGCAATCATTCCATAACCAGGTTAACCCCGTTGCTGACGTTGACCAGAGGGAAAAAATAGGATTAAAGCTGCTATGGCAAGTATTTCTGTTGTTATGGAAGGGCTGAGCACAATTTGAGTCATTTTAACATATTGTGTTAAAAGCTAGACCATTAAGAATTACGACAAGTCTACCACTTTGGAATTGGGACCGAGAAAATCCAGTCATGTGTGGATTACAATTCCAAATGACCCAAGCAAAAAGATAGAGGGAAGGCAGGAGTGAACCTTTGCCCCAAGAGAACACCTCGGGATAAAGCTGGTTCAGTACAAAGCATAAGATATCTTAAATACATGCACATCTATTGGCACTGAAGCAGAAAGGCTTAGAGCCCAGCTAACAACAGACAGAGATGAGTGGAAGCCACACACACTTTACTGTCTGGACAATGAGACAAAAAGCATAGAAACACTAAAATACCCATATACAAGCAGGCCATCAAAAATGTGTAATTCTTTTGTAATGTAATAATTAAAAAAAGAACGGTTGAGTTAACTCTTCTGTTTACTGAGGTGTAATGTACACTGATCTCATGTCCGACCCCGTTTAAACACTGAATATGATTGCATTAGTACAGAACAATGTATAGTAGATATAACTCAAGTAATATCCATATATATATGTGTGTGTGTGTGTAAAACACACACACACACACACACACACACATCTATCTCAGAAGGAGGAGGACAGAGAAGAGCAGGAGGGATGGTTGAATCCCCCTCTGAACGCTGCAGCGGCCTAACACCAAACACTGATGGTTATTGATCTAGACCTTCTCTGCTCCTAAAATTAAGAGTCGGAGTCTTGGACTGCTGTGCTGAGGAGTGAGGCGACGGTTTAACAGGAACAGCAAGGTTAAATGAAATCCAGAGAGACTTGTGCTGTTCATCTGCTAAACAAAGACTCGGACGACAGTGTTCTTATACATCTGTTGGGAGAAGATTGATGAATGTCAGCACTCCTTAGCCCCCAGCCCCCACCCATGTCTTAACCAGACTTCTTTCCTACCAGCGCTCCCTGTGCTCTCCTGAATGAAACTGACACTTGTGGAAGGGGCAATTAGGATGGAACAATGCTATGGAGCTCCATACAGTCATTTCAATGGGCCACAGTGGTATTTTATAGATGTCTGAAACAATGTGTCTGTGCAACCTAAACAGGCAATTTGAAAAACCCTGGAGAAATTAAAAGTTTTCAAAAAATGCTTGGGAGGGTAGCTGTAATGCCTACTGCAGGAGAGCATTTCCTAAAGGGCTACATGGAATATACTTAGCATTCGTATTTACAGAATCCCACCAAACAACCAGTGGTCTTACACATGTGTACCTCTTAAAGTCTAATCAGACAGTCAGTCAATCACATATTGTCCTGCTTATGAATGTGTAATCAATTAAATAATTGTGATGCAAAGAAGTAAATAAAAACTACAAAAAACTTCACGAAGAATAACATGAAACAGCAATAAAATAGATCTGATAATTGTATTGCGCCTGAATGTATATTGCTTTGCAATTCATGTGTTTCGTGTCAACCACGCAGAGGCCAAAGATAAGCATTCAATTCAAACATTCACACAGCATGACTTCATCTTAAAACCTTGGCTCGGCTGGAGCCTGCTTTGCACCTGTTATCCTGGACTTCAAATGTATTTTATATGCTGCATATTTTGTACAGAGGTCACATTATTCCAACAGAGTACTGGCTGTGTTTCGCAGGCTGCTGCCCCCTCCGATTCTAGAAAGTAAACATTGTACAGTCTATAGAAGGGGAGTTTTCATTTCATCTGTGGCAAGTATCTTATCCCCCATCAAGTTTCCACAGTTCAATATCTGCTGCTGTCCTAATAGTATGCCTTACCATAATACAGCCATCTAATTCAACCCCCTTCAAGTCAGTTTGATTTATAAGTCTTTGCTTGTAGTGTCACACTAAGGTGCCTTGCACATGAGACACACTCATATTATCACTTCTATTTCCAGAAAAACAAACAGTGCAAACCAAGCCCCACAATTTCCATCCTATCCTCTTAACATGCACGTACCCTTGTCAATGTCAGAGTGCATCTTAGGAAAGAGGCATACATAAAAGCCCAAAGATTTGGCTGATATGAGGGAAATTATTTTACAGAGGAGAATCAGGACACATGAGTTTATGATGCACAAAGGAAGAATATGTGAGATGGATTGAGAGATGAAGCCCAAAGACAAAGCAGCAGATGCAGAGTCAAAACTCTGTGTGTGTGTGTGTGTGTGTGTGTGTGTGTGTGTGTGTGTGTGTGTGTGTGTGCGTGCACGTAGGTGCGGAGGAGGGGGTGTTGGTCCTTATTTTTTTCACCTGCTGCACTCCTTCAGCTCCACTAATGACATTCCCATGGGGAAGGGGAGATTCCAGAAAGCACACTCTGTACGAGAAGCAGCCTACTCTGTTCACATGAGACACTGTACACCACTGCCACTAACAAACCTGTGTAGTGGAGGCATTAAAACTGCTCTGAAGTCCTTTATAACAAAGTAGTACTCACCCTGACTGGACCAGACAAAAGGGAGCACACAAGAATTTAGGTTAGGAAGCAAAGACTGGTTCAGACTTTTTTAGCAACATACAGACTGTCAAATCAATTAAAAACTGAAAGGTCTAAAAAACTGAAGTGCTTCAATAGGATAGTTAACTACATAGCTGAGGTTCAATTGTCCAGTAACCCTTACCAGCATAACCAACTGGTTATGCTGGTAAGGGTGCCAGATGTCTGCTGGTTATACCAGGGAACATGTCAGGGAACATGTCATTCATCAGACAGGTCCTGGTGAATAAGTGTCTTCACTGCAGAGTAGGACCCCCTCAGCAATGTCATGTTTCGTTCTCCGCGTAATCATTGTGCGATAGTTTTGACGGGCTGTTGAGTCACGAGAGCAACGCGTTTCAGAAAACTCTGACCCACCATTTTAAAACCTCGTAACGGTGTGTCCCATATTTTCCGGACTATAGGATGTACATAAAATCCTTAAATTTAGTCAAAAATTGACTGTGCACCTAATAATCCAGGGTGTTTATGTATAGATTGGCTCTGGTTGTGCTTACTGATGTCAAACCAATTTTAAAATCTTCCCAAATGTTTTAAAACGACTTTGGTAAAATACAAATAAATCAAGTGCACCGCTTATAGGAGCATTTCAGTAGTCAGTGTGTGTGTGTGTGTATATGGACGCCAAAATAACGTGAGCTTTTTGACTGTTTTGGTTCCCTTAAAGTGCCTTATAATCCGGTGTGGTTTATGCATGGAAAAAACCCCGTTCAGGCCCGATTTTTGGCAGTGCGCTTTATAACCCAGTGCGCCTTATGGTCCGAAAAATACGGTATTTCTTTCTTGTCCAAAATAAATCTTAACGGTTACAAGCATGGCCATTCAATGATAAAGGAAGGTCCTGCCGATTTGGAGCCAAAGATCGGCGGCGACGGAGCCTGACATGAGAGCAGACCTGAGGTTCACCTGGAGGTGTGAGATAGTCGCTCACAAACGCAACAGAGAAAAACAGAAAACACCAGACAATCAAGACAATCGACGACCAAGTGGAAGAAAGGGGAAGGCTTTCAGGATCTCGACGGTACTTGTTCTATTCATGAGCTGACTTTGAACAAACTAGTACATATAGAAAGTAGCAGGAGACAGTGAGCTGGCTGGTTACCACCACTCAGAACTCTGTCCTCTGCTGGTGTTTTGCGATCGTGTCCTTACTGAGGAAACACACACGGCAGTAACATTTGATAAACTTGAGTTGGTATCTCTTCAAAAGTCCATTTGAGTTACGTTCAGTGATGTGTACTTAAATCATTGTGTAGTTTCAGTAGTTCCACAAACATACTTGCATTTACATTAGAGGAAGAAGAATCACCAGCGGGGGTACGAGAGACTCTTCTGTGAACCTGAGGGGGAGCGCATGGCCACATGGAGACTTGGTGGATGGCAGCAGTGCTGCCTTTGAGTGGACATGAATGACGGCAGCAGACACACTAACAAGCACTGAGCACCTACGCAGCCACGAGCTGCACGCCTGCACAGCAGAGCAGGCTTTGCATCTGCAGACTGCCACTTTACATGTTTGGACTTTAAGAATAACTAAAATTTGGTCTTATTTGTTGTCTTGTTTATTTTTATATTCAGTTTGAAACTTGAAATGATTGTTTTGAAGAGTTCTAATATTCACAGTTTACTTGAGATATGAAATGTTCACAGTCTCTTGTGAACCCAATATCTTGTATGGTATAATGAACAGAGGGCATCTCCCTCCCCCCTAGGGGGCAGTGTATCAAAGAGAATTCAACTAGAACCTTTTATTTTCTAAATGCCACAAGCCCATCCCTTCTTCGGTTGCCACTGATAAAGGAGTGTGTACTGTGAAGATATCAAGTCACAAGGAAAGTGATCATTTTTGTATACACATGAGATCATGGTACATCCGTTTTTAACTATTTATTCCATCGTCTTCACTAAATAGTCTGAATAATGTGAATTCCAAGTTAGTTTCTTCACCTACTGTTAAATGACCTGTCCTCTAACCTGGTTAGCACCATCTTTACTAGCATATGCAGTGTCAGCTGAAAGGACTTTGTTACAATTACAAATTGTAACAAGGATGCTGAACATAAAAGTCATTGTGTGATAAGTATGGTACAACGATGGATTATGTGCAGGTAAAATGAATGGCACTTTTTAACCATTCAGTAGTAACATTTTGACAAACCACATTTAATAAGAGTTTCAAATGAAGATTTGAATGGTAGACGCATAGCAACATTATAAAACCTTATTTAGACTCCAAAATCAAACCCACTGTTTTCTTTAGAGGACTTTCCACAGATGTAACCTCTGTCCTTAGGTCACTGAACCAGGTCAAGAAAATCTTAAAAGAAACTTTATGGATAAAGATTATTAAGTAGTAGAAGTGGGACTCGGTTAAAAAAATAATCAAATTAATTAGAGGCTTTGTAATTAATCTTGATTAATCACATTAAATTTGCCCAAAAAGAAACTTTTTTATTTAAATGGTTTTAGTGGATGACTGAATCAAATGAGTAATGAATCATGAACAGTGAGGAATTTATAGGCCTCTAAAATCATATTTTTGAAACAATTAGGGTAAAAAGTAACAACTTTATAAAATGTAGATTTAAGAGAAATCATTTTTCTGGGTTTTTAAGCCGAACTACCATGTAGTCCCTCTTTCTCTGTGTTTGGATACAGTTCCTCCAGCCGGTCAAGGACATATTCCTCAGGCTGACTTCAAATGACCCCTGAAGCGGTACAAGAGTGTAACTGAATGGTGTGGCTGCCCAGAGCAGACTGGCAATGTGCACGAGGTATTCCACCAAGTCGGTCAAAGAGAGGTTTAATGTCATGTAAGATCTTGATATGCAAAAGGCTGACCTCTCCATGGCAACATACACTGACTTCTGAACAACAGAGGCTTAGTGGAACATTTCTAACCACTGATGCAATTTAGGCTCGGCGGTACGGAAACATTAAAGACTATCAGGTTTATCCCCAGTGGAGCACTGAACTGCCCTGCTCAGAGGCTTGAGATGTCCTGGGCTGGTGGACTACACCAAAGGGACAACTGTCATAAATGACTCCCCTGTGGGCCTGCATGTCTGCCATACTAGAAAAAGCTTTAAGGCAACTCAACGGTGCTGGAATTTCACTGCTGACTGGAGCAGCTGCCTGTCAACATTTGTACTTTAACAGTACCACTTCAGCAAGAATGTGAAAATCCAATCTGTACAATTTTGACTAGCTGATCCATTATGCTATGATTTAGTAGATAGACCACTCACCATATGTTATATATTGTGATATATTGTTGTGGTTGTGCATCAACCAAACCCTTTACTTTGAACAAATGTTTAATTATTTGTTATTTGTATTTGAAAGAAACTTTAGTCAAGAAAAGTTTCAGGCTTCATGGATTCCAAATTTTTCGTGGTGTGCCAACCCAAGAAGAAAATGAAACATTGAAGAAGAAAGAAAAATGAGATACTATACTAGGCTTAGCGTTTGTCATAAAATCTCCATCAACACATAATTTAACCAGAGCTGAGATTCAGAAAGAGAAGAAAGGGACAACAAACAAAGGACTTAAAGAGTGTTGGAGTCAAATGAAGCTTCTTGCCAAGAGCATGGTCATTTTAAACCAAGTAGCAGGAAGGGCTGTGGGCTAATATGGAGACAGCTGAGCAAATGAGATGGAGCAGCTGATATGACATGAGCTCATACCATAGTCAATTTTGTGAGACCACCTTTATGTTTGATTATGACACTCAACTGACATGGGCACATCATAAGCAATGTTACAGCAGTTATTCAGTTATTGTGTATTAGAATTTGGGGTGAATCCATTTCAGACTGTATAACTGTAAAACTGTAGCTGCAGCTACAACACCTTACAAAAATGTCTAACAGTACAGGCAGTCCTCTAGGCAAGTCTTAACTTTTTCTAGCATTGCCAACTTGGAACATGAAGTATTTTTGTGTTTCCATTTCATTCCATGAAAATGGTGATTCACCACTATCTACTAGGTTTTAAAGATATGCTGACCAGTTTAGTTCCAACTGTTTTTATTTTTTTATTTCTTGGACAACTCTCTTGAAACAGCTAAGGCCTAGGGGATGAATAACTTAAATATGAATGAGTGCAGTAATTCTGTGTCTCACCCATCCATGTGTGTGCAAAAGAGTGTTCAGTGATTCCACAACTATTGGCTTTACTCAACAAGAACAATTTAAAGAAAGAAACACACATGGCAAAACCAACTGAATTAATGGAAGTGTGAGCCAGTGTGTCCTTCACTGGTGAGGCTCAATATCACAAACTAATATTTATCTGCATATATGACAGGAAATTGAACTTCTTTCACAATTGGGGATACAGAGAGGCTGAAAGATCAATGCTTGTAAATGGCTCTGTGAAAATACAGGCCTATTTGAAAATGAAAAGCCTATTTTGTATCATTTGTGTGAGTGTGTGTGTGTGTGTGTGTGAGAGAGAGAGAGAGAATGGAAGAAATATTAAATGATGAATCAAAGGGCAATGGTAACTGAAATCCCGAGCTGAACCATGAAGCGCATGTTCGCTAAGTACAACATTAAACAATAAAGAGCTGATAATGATTTACTTTTTCAGACAGCTTTCTTTCCCATAAAGTTGGTTTCTGCAGTGCACTGTGTCTCTCTCACAGCAAGCTTGTTCTGCACACGCAAGGCTGCGCCTATCCAATCTGACTGGCATCACGGCCATGGAATGCTGAAGTCCACATTTTTCCCATTCAGCAAGGAAAAACGGCCTTTCAGAGCCAATCAGCTAGAAATGTTGCTTTGTTTTTATTTTTGACTGAACTTCCTGGAACCTATTATGGAGCTGTCAGGGATGTATATTTAGCTATGGCAACACGGGCCTCCTCGCCCCCTTGCGCCACTGCTCATGTCACCTCTGATAAACAGAAAAACAATTGGTTACCCCTTTTGTCACCTTTAAAGAAAATGGCATGGGCATTATGTCTGTGGTTCCAAGTACCAAATACTATGAGTTTGTGTAGAGGAAAGTAGGCCCAAGCGTAGCAAAAGATCTTATGAAAATGACACGTTGGAAGTGATTCTTTACAAAAGACCAATCTAAATGTTAGCTAAAGGAGTTAAATAAAAGTGAAAGAAATATATGCATGCGAGTATGAAGAGAGGGTGGCGCTCCTTTAACTGAAACACTACATCATCGTGACCCGGGTCTTTCAAAAGAATTGAAAAAGGTCAATAGCAGCACGGCATCCTAAAACACTGGGCCGATACGTCGCCCTGATGACTGGTACACCCCACAGCTAACAGAGGAGCATTCTCTACACACCTATTTGGAGCTCTTGTTCTATTTGATCTGCAATTTGATAAATATGAGGATAACAAAGCTGAGAAGCTTTATTATTCTAAACAATAGATCTGAAACAAGTTTTTCATCAATGCAGAGATAAAAAAAATGAAAAGAGAATATCTGGAAAATAAAATGATGCTGTGATAAATGGGCTTTGTCTCTATACATTTACACAATGCCACATGAAATGCATGAAAACACTGCCAGTCATAGTCTGCCTTTTCTGCACTCAAGTAAGAAAAGGCCACTTCTTACTGTTACCACTGCTTACATTCCCAGTGCTGAATTAAATGATTATTATTATGGTTAATAAAAATGAGCAGAGGCAGATGACAACCAAAGTGATGGTGTGTGTCTGCTCCCAGGAAGGATCCATCATTTGTATGGAAATGTCCTGATGAGCAGATGAAACCATCTCTCTTCTCTCCCAGCATACAAGACTGGGAGAGAAGAAGAGACCCCAACACTAACTAACTAACAAACTCACTCACTCACTCATTCACTCACTCACTCACTCACTCACCAGGTCTTGAGCTTCAAACTGACCCTTGAAGTTCTGACATCCTCACTTTGATAGTGAATTTCATATTTTGGTACTACCTTTGTAGCATGTACAAGAACACACACACACACTGCAGGTTTGGCAATGAGTAAGAGTTCAAAAATATGTATGTTTAAAATGGCCAGAAACACATTCAACTTTAAAACATGCAACTTGCATATGTGGTCTCTTAAAAGAATCAATTTAGTGGCATTAGTTTTCCTTTTCTTTCTTCTGATATGATGCCTGTGTGTTTAATGTGTTGGTGTTTGCTCTGTGGATCCTGTAAGGACATGGTGCATATGTTGCATTGGGATAGCCTGTTTAAACAGAGCAGACAGTATGAAGTCCAGACTAATAGATCACTGGTGTTGAGTTTAGGGGAATCCATGCTTTGAGCCCTGGATTAGTTTGACCTATACTTGACACTCGCAGTAACATTCACACCCACTAGTTCCCAAGTTCATCCCCCCCCAAACCTTGAGTCTAACCCCCTACCCACCCACAACACCAAGATTACTATGCCGGCTACCCCCCCAGAAGAAACATGACCACATAGCTCAAGTGCATTCAAGCTGCAGCCAGTTTAGAATTTTTACAGTTTTAAATCAGCATCCTTGTAAATATATTGTGAAAATGGATTCTTGCAACCATATGCATATAGATGCTGCTCCAATATTAATCTCTTACAGTCTTATCCCACTGTGAAGGGATTATAATTCTATTTTAAATATGAATTGTGTGTTATTTTACTCTTATTTTTATTATTCCAGGGATAATTATCTTCAATTTCTACAACTGTATATTTACAGTAGTACAAATTGTTCAGTATGTCCGAGCCCGTATTTCTGCTGCTGATCTCATTGTGATCATTTGATTTTGACTATGCAATGATACCAATCTTTTTTAAATTTTTGCAATATTTTGGTAATGCATCCAAAAAATAACGGCATGAAGCTGACGTCACGCCCCAGCCCAGCGTGACGGTGGTGGGTGGGCCAAAGAGCATGTGTGGGCAGAGCCAACAGTAGCTCATTAGCGTTGAAAGGGAAAGGCAGTCAAAGTGTGAGCAGGGCTGTAAACTGGTGTGTTTGGAGTCCAACTGAGCTCAGCCCTTCAGTTTTTAGATCAAAGAACATTTCCTACAATTGATTTAGAGATCAAGGAAGCAGATTAACTCAGAAAAGAAGAACATGTGACAAATCAGAAAATAAAATACCCGTGGATATTCAATCTGCCCTGCTGCCATTAGCTGTGGGACTGGCCCAGTCTAACTTACCTGAACATGTTCTACTCTTTTAACTGTGTGTCAGCGTCATGTGACCAATGCTGTGTGTTGAACTTCGATGTGCATTGTGTCGTTCAGTGTGGCAATAAATGAACAAAAGCATGATGTTGTGTAACTTCAAACCAAATTAAGGCCGCTGGATGTTTGTTTTATAACATAAAATTAATTAATAAAAATCATCCAATGTTTTCCTCCCGATTCCGACCTTATGAGAATCGCGTGATTGGGCCCAATTTCTGATTAGGTTATGTACAACATTGTCAATTCTCATATAGCTACTGGACTCACACTCGTGCACCTAAATTTCAGCAAAAGAGTGCAAGGGAAATACTTTGTGATTAGGTTTCTATAACTCTGACTTTTAATTTATTTTTAATTCTGTTAGTTTTTTAAATTAAATGGAATATTTGCCACCAGAATATGTTCACCGATATATATATGTTGAATCTAATCCATATTTAATTATTGTTTAACACATAGGCCACTGAGACCACTGACTAAAAGTATGCAATATTTTATGCAAAAATGTCTTTGTTTTTTTCTGCTTAGGGATAACTTGCTGAGTTTCTATTGGGTGTTCTATTGACTGTCAGTTCCCTTCACTCCCACATTCATTCTTGTGCCCACAACATGGACCAATCAAAAAAAATCAAAGACAATGTGAAGAAGTGGGCATGCTGACAATACTGCTATATATCAAAGACTGTTTGGACAAAGACGAAGAACACCAAAGTTGTTTCTGGAATAAGGAAACCATATGCTCAGTAAAAATAGATCCTCAGTCGCTGACCTCTCCATTACAACTTCAGCTGAGTTCAGCTTTAAACTCCATGAATAGATGGTTTCATTCCTAAGAAATAAAAAAATAGTCTGTATTTCAACCAAAAATTCTAGACTAAAACAACAAGAGTGAGGCAGTGAACAGGCAGTCAACACGGGTATATATATCAGTGGGTCTATTTTCCTTTCAGAGCAATCAACACCTTGGTGTGTCCTCGGTTGTTAGCGTGTCTTGTCGTCAGCTGCGCTGGGCCATTCTGGCCTGCATGTCTCCCTCCCCTGTCAGCAGCTTGGTCTTAGCTCAAATTTGTTACCAGCGGTGCTGATCCCAGCCTATTTAAGAAGACGAGCGTCAACAGCTTAAAGCACTACTCCAACATGTGTCACCTCTTTTACATTCAATACCTGCACTACAAAATGTAGCCATTTGTTTAACCCCCACAGCCCCCAATGATACGGAACAGGATGCCTATCCTCTAGGTCAAGGTTCATCAACCCATTCCTACAAGGTCTTCAATCCAGCCAGGTTTTCCATCCTACTCAGGTTTTTTTTTTAAAGGAAATGGAATCCCAGGTAAATGCAGCTAGGATGGAAAACCCCGCTGGATAATTGAAGACTACTTGAGGCACCACCACCCTTTCACAACCCATTCACAAGACACTGCTACACCACATATTCTCAAATGTTAAAGCAAAAGGATCCATCCTTCTCCTCTTTTTTAATCTCTGTGTGTCCGCATCTGACATGAAAACTAGAAAACTTGTACTGTACACAAATATATAACGGTCCCACAGGGTGAAAAGAACATTGTATTATTGTCTGTGACTAAAGACAATTCTGCATTCAGCACAAAAGAGCATGTATGGATCCATGAGAATCCCAGTTTGAGACCAATGGACAATACAATGCTTAACTAATTGGATATGTGTATTACAATGTCTGGTCACAGCACCTTTATGAACCATGAAATAACAAGCAGCTGCTATAAGTGTGAGAGTGTGAGAGTGTGAGTGTGTGTGTGAGTGTGTGTGTGCGCATGTGTGTTGCTGAGTGGTTTATTAACCCCGTCCATCAAGGCAGAGTGGGATTCACTCTGATACACCAAAGGCTTATGAACTGAGCACCACACCAGCAAGACAGAGCCTCTGTGAAATACTAATATGGGCCAGTATTTTTATCACAATACCTCTTCCCTTTCACTTCCAACACCTGTGGAATGTTTTGACACTGCATATTTTTCCACATTATCCATCTTAAAAGGCGCATTGTTTTTTAAGTTTTTTTTTTAATATCTTCAAGTCAGCCATTAAAAAAGTCAAAAGAATAAAAAAGTCAAGAGAATATACTTATATAAACATATACTTTAATACTATACCTTTGAATGTTGTGAAAATTAGGTATCAAATTTTAATATGTAGTTTCAAATTTCAGCTTGAATGTGAGATGGTAGATTACTGACAAGCAGCTAAAAATATACATGGTCCATTAATCCAGTTCATGTCAACAAATTCAGATCCTCGCTAACTTTGTCTATCATATGAGGCTAAACGTGGAGCCACACTCATTTACACTTTGAAAACCTACACTTGACACCTTTAAATACCGTCGTCAATAACAGAACTGACAATAGCAGCTTGTGTCATCCATCTTGACCAAGCGCTCCAGCTAAGTATGTCAACACATGCAACCTTCTAGCCTGCTTTTAGAGCAGAACCTCAGACTGCTCATTGTCCTCAGAGGGAGTGAACCATTGCAAACTTTACAGTAATACCTTCTGAACTTTACTCTTCCTAGCAGAAAATAATCGCTTGCAGGCCAAGTAGCACCAAAAGTGGAAATATTGTGCTCTTTCATCATTTATCAGCCCTCAATCCTGACCCTAACCCTGCCTGACTGATAAGATTTCAAGTTTTAATACAACAATTCTTATAGATGCCCTGAAAAGTCATTACCATGGTGAAGCCATACATAAAGAACACAAATAAAATGCAGTGTTTTTATTTACAGCAAAAGGCCAATGACCTTAATGAAGTTTTGTAAAACAAATCACTTGATGTGTATGTATAATCATGTATGCAAATTTGATTTAGATTTAATGTAGTTTCAAAAACCCATTCAAAAATCCATTTGAAGATCCAGGACTTTGGTTTGCTGATGATGTTTGAACTTATCAGTATCGGCCACCAGTTATTGTATCAGTTTAAAGTTTCATCAAACATTAATTTTAACTACAGATTCATACCAGTACCAGCATAATAGAAAGATAAATGAAGTTGATATAGTCACACAAGTCTTCTATTTTTGTCTTTCACACCACTTTAGGAGGACTGTGAGGCCAGACCACTCCGTTCCACCTCCATGTTTTACGTCAGGATAGTCGGTTATATTTTGCCCATTGTTCCCGTCCTCAAATCCAAATCCTTGGCAGCATCCTCAGCAGTCCCTTTCATCTAACGCTCTGCTTCATCCATGTCTGAGCCAGACCCCCCTCCCACAAAACCTACACCCAGCCAGCTTGATTAATAACCCTCTGCTGGGACTCTCCATCCACTCAGCACATTGTTGAGAGGCTCTGAATCAGGATAACAGTTGCATCCCCCTTCACACTGAACTTAAGCCTTGCCTGTCAGTTCCTGGTTAGGATACTGTTAACTGGCAAGATTTACAGCTCCAACCAAGCCTGTGTGAGGAGGAGACCCTAACCTGATAGACCACAAGCCTCTTATTGGGTCACAGCTTTAAAAACTATCATTATATTATTATTTAATTATATATTCATGTTCACTGCATTTGATTGGGAAAAAGTAAATCAGGTTTCAAAGATTGTGCATTTGTGTGTGATTGTACTGTCTGCGCAACTGTGTCTGAGGTTGTATTTGTATGATTGTACTGTCCCCTCTACTGTGTCTGAGGTTGTATTTTTGTGTGATTGTACTGCCCACGCAACTGTGTCTAAGGTTGTATTTGTGTGTGATTGTACTCTCCCCTCTACTGTGTCTGAGGTTGTATTTGTGTGTGATTGTACTGTCCGCTCTACTGTGTCTGAGGTTGTAGTTCTGTGTGATTGTACTGTCCCCTCTACTGTGTCCGACATGTGTATGATTGTACTGTCCATTCTACTGTGTTTGAGTTTGTATTTGTGTAATTGTACTGTCCGCTCTACTGTGTCTGAGGTTGTATTTGTGTAATTGTACTGTCCGCTCTACTGTGTCTGAGGTTGTATTTGCAGTGTTTGTGTAGGCGTAGAGAGTGAGCTGGGTCTGATTATTCTCTCCATTCTATTCAATGTTTTTGCTCAACTTGCACCTAACATTGAACTTATAAATTATAAATACTCATTTTTCAAAGCCATTAAATGTTTAGTGTTAAACTTATCTACCATTACGTTCAATGTCACAGTTACTGACAATATCAATAGTTTAACTGCCATCAAGATTAAGAATATATGCTCTCCTGTGCTTACTGCTATGAGGCACTGGAGAACTTGATAGACATGTAAAGAATTTGCATGAGGCAGACTCTTCCTCCTCAGACTAAGTTCACGAGTAAACATATTTGCATGAGTGACTAAGCACCATGAATTATGGTTCTTCACCTTGGCATTTGCCAGTGGCCTCCAGTCAACTGAGAGTGATATATGTGTGGAGATCATGTGGCATGCAAGAGAAGGGAGGGTTTTAGAGGGTGCAAAGTGGGAATAAAAGACCAGCCCTAAAGTGTTTGGCTTGTGACCCCAGGGGCCCACCATGCTCTTCAAGAACAACCTCAGCTGGGCACTAAAACAACAGACACACTGCTGTGACCTTAAGAGTCTGTCACGTTCCAGTCTAGGGGATGGGATGGTGAACCGGGGGAAGGGAAAATGACACAAGGGATAACGCAATATCACCAGTGAGATAAGTTTAATGACAACAGGGGATTAAACAAAGATACGTGATGAGGACCAAACAAACGGCCACGGTACGTTGCACAACCAACACTACAAGGTGGTCAACGACGGCTTCTCAACAGAAGCAGGCCCACTGCAGCGGACGGGCTGCACAGCACAACGGAGTAGCGATTTGGCAAAGCTGACGTGGCGAAACACAGGACCGAGCGAGGACGAAGCCAGAAGAGGAGCGATCGGGTGGAATCCCAGGGCTTTTAAAGGACGTCATTCTCGAATGAGCCAATCGCAGTCCGTGACGCAGCACCTGTTGAAATGGGGAAACATGACGAAACGGGACCGAACGCGGGAAGGTGCGCAGAGTGCACAGTGAGATCAAACTAAACCACATAACTGGGATCGTAACAAGTCACATGTCTTTATATCTGCTTGTGTATGAGAGAAACATGTCATTATATCATATAAGAATAAAAACCATGAGAGAACCTGTCAGGGGGCATGTTGCGAGCCAAAGCTTGTTGGATGATTATATGTCTAACCCTCATTCTCAAGTGTGTGGTGTCAAGCTGATTATTTTAGCGAGTCAGAGACAGGAAATCAGATCTAGATCATAAATATCAAGCATGTTTGTCGCTCCTCACATGTGCCTACTTTCAACAGTTCCAGCCAATGAGCATGCAGAGCAAGAAGTGACAGACGCCATAGATGAAGTTCCCTCAAAGGCAGAGAAAAGATCGGTAAACTGGACTATTGAGGAAGAGGAGCAGCTCGTGAATTGTGACAGCAGCACAAGTGTTCATCCAACGTGTCTTGAAGATGCTTCGCTGTCTTTCAGTTAATAGAACACAGCAGCACCGCTGGCGAGAGTTTAAATCTGCTGTGAATCAGCTCCAGGGGTCAGCTGCCTGACCCTCCTCTCGGATCATGTCTTCATTCCCAGCCTAAGCCTCTCTCTCCCCATGCAATTATTGCCACATGTTCAGACATTATACGATTACTAAATATAATATAACACAGCACATAAGCTGGAGAACAATTGTTCACAACATTCTTTCTGCAAATACACTGTCATTCACCCTAATATTTACATCTGGTGGTGCACTGGTGATTGGAGACAATTAGAGGTGTGCTGGTGAATTTCATTACAGTTTGGATAGAAAAGAAGGTTGTCAGTCAAAAGGCCACACTGCCTTTATATCTGGGGGAATCTAAGAGCTTTACACCTGTATTTGTATGAATAGAAATGAAGGGATTTAGAAGCAGACAATTTCTTCTACAAAGCTGTCAAAAAGCTAACCTTCACTGCAACAAAGGGGCTTCATGAGAGAGAAGGATGGAAGGCAGAAGTGAAGATTTGAGAAGCTCAGGCTCTGACTTCTGCATAAAAAGGCTGCTTAAAAAGACTGCACTTCTCACACACGCTGTCTCGGTATCAGTCGCACAATAAAGCAATGCACAGAACTGTTCAATAACATATTGTGGCAAGTTTTCATCTGTAATGAAATCTGTTAGCCTAAAGACCTGTGAAGGTCAGATAAGAGATGGATGGAATAAAGATGTTGCTTTGATCCACTTCACTAAAGAGCGATGTGATGCTAAATTAAACTAGGTAGTGAAAGTATGGTAGCAGGAGGACAAAACTAACCAAGTAGGACAATACCTGGATTCTCCCTTCCATCACAACACAAGGCCCCAAGTGTAGAAACAAATGAAAATGAGAGCAAACTCAGTTGGTAGAATTCATTTCTGGGGCTGTCTGATGACAGTGTGAGGGGGAAGATCATAAATTGGGGGGATATAGATGTGTTCCTAGAGAAGTTTTGCACACACAAGTTTCTATATCAAACACTTTTCGGATGGAGATAAGAATGTTTATTGAGAGAAAACACTTCATCAGCCAGGAATGGTCAAAGCAGAAGTGAACATGGCGGATTCTGTGTATCGTAGTCTTTGAGAAATATGATGAGACCTGAGACAGACACATAGTTGTTGGTAACTCATTTATTAATTGTGCCCCAAAAGAGATCTCACAAGGCTTAAATGTCTTCACAATCGCACAACACCCTTACATCATCCAAACAAAGGAAGTGTAGAGGTTCGTTTGGTGGAGCAGGAGCAAGCTGGTTCCTCGTTATTAAGTGAAATGTCTTAGTTTCTCTTCTGTATTTATAGGCATTCTTTAACTAAGCAAAACAACGACATCCAATTACCCAAAGGAATTTTCAGTAGAACACCCAATTATTAAAACCTGCAACTCGATGAGGGTATGTTTTCCTGTAGGCATGTTTTACCCAGCAATTGGGGGCTGGAATATTTTGAAAATGTCCCTTGAAAGTGCTTGAAGGTGACCAGGAGAAGGATGTGGGATGCCTGTATTAGCCATAGCAGTTCTGCTGCTGTGGTTGAAGCACAGAGCAGATCAGGAGCCCCCCTGCTGCCCCCCATCCACCAGACAACCAATGAAATGTACTGCTTTAAGCTATCAGTATCAGTATTTTAAGATATAACTTTTCACGCTTAAATCAGTTAATGTATCAACTGTTCCAAACATCTGCAATGGGCTCTCCCTAAATAGGCCAGATGTGTCCAATGTTGTACAAGAAGAACCACTGGAAATGTACTTCCAGAAGCCAGGAAAGACCCACTGTAGCAACAAAAGATGTACTTAAAACAGTTAAATAGCAAATAGTTAAATAGTTGTAACTAGTGGTAAATATCTGCTTTGAATTTCTTCAAAAATAAGAGCTGTAAAAGTAATTGTCAGAGAGAAAGACATTGCACAAGTGTTGTAAAGTATTGTTATTGATTCCTGTTGATTCCTGGTAAGGTCACCCCCCCAGAAAACCCAAGGGAAACACTGCATTCACTCTTCTGTCTGTCAAGAGCTTCTACAACTACATGAAGATTGTCAGAAGATTCCATTTATTAGATGAAAGTGCAGAGTGAATTCTAGCAGTTAAAAAGTGTATCAGCAGGACTTGACCAACTGATCAGAGCCCTGTAAGTGCAACCCTAACCCTAACTCTAACCTCTCAGAGAGAGGTGCTGTTGGGCACAGGTCCGATGAGGTTAGCAAAGGAGCAATAGCTGTCAGGTCAAACCCAACCACCTTGCTCCTTGTGACTGAAGCAAGTTGGGGCTGAGACATCCTAACATATGGTCTGTCATGGGTCCAGTTCTTGTGGCCAGAGAACAAGAGAGCTGAAGAAAAATTCCTTGCTTTAAGAAAGGAGACAACACTTCCTTTCCCAGAACAATTTATCTCTCCGGTTGACAAGACTCCCTTCTATATTTACACAACTAAAATTGCAGATGATATACTTCCAGCTGCACTACTCTGTAACTCCAAGACACATGGTCCTGTCAATCATGGTAGTTAAAACAGAAGAGCACTGCTAGAGGAATGAAACCTTCAGAGATGACCAGAGGGAAAGCAAGAGAGGATTGGTCAGGAGAAAGAAACGCTCACAGTCGAAGACGGGACAGAATCCAAATTCAATTTCTCTATAACTGAGGACAATTGCTGTTAAAGAGAGCAGATTGAACTGCATTACAGCTTTCAATAAGTAGACAGCTGAAGAGCCACAAGCAGCAGAAGAGGCCACCCACACACTGTGTGAGCAAATCCTCTCTACCAAACTAGTGCAGATCGTTAAAGATCAAGGCCTGAATTAACATCTCTGGGGCAGGCACTACCAAGCTTTAAAACCAAACCACGCTTTTGTATTTCTGACGTGGTCTAACATTGACAATGAAAATAAAAGATGGAATAACATAGGAAGAAAAGAGTTACAAAGAGAAGAAACAGGAAGAGGAGGGTGAACAAATGTGCAGAATTTTTCCTCAGCCAGCAGTGCCTGTCCATCTCACAGGGGCAGAGGCATTCCCCTGAGAAAGGCAGCTCAACTGTGCAGCTCCAACTATTGCATCTCTGCAAATGCTCATGAAATTCTAACAACTGGAACTGCGGGACATGCCAAAACTCTCAATGCAAAGGAATTATAGTATAAAAAAAGTCATCAAAGCCAATAGAAAAGTCCCTCAGACATAGGCTGGGTTGGCCCTTTGTAAAAGTTCATCCACAGACATACACCTATTTGGTACAGAAATAAGCAATCCACTGCATTCGGTGCAACTTAACCATAAAAGCTGTTTATATTATGTCAGTTGGATTATTAATGGTTTACATCTGTTTATCATTGGATTACTTTGCGACAGTCATGCATATGTGAAAGCTACTGTGCACATCTGTACCAAAATGAACTTAATTACATCTGGTTAACCACTAGAAGTGGACATACCTTTGATGTTGTTGAGCACTTCCTTTAGTTGAGCAAAGCTGTTTAGTAATGGGTCTTGTTCTTCATCCTAGGCAGGTAGAAAATACACAACCGTCACAGAAGAGCAGCCACCTGAGACATTAATGAGTCTACAGCTGATAGTTCCCACAGTTGCAGAAAAATGCTCCCTTTCTTGTTTGAACTTTTATTTCCAACAAAACTGAGCACACCAAATCAGTGAAATATGGTGTTAGAGCCAAAGTTGACACTTATTCAAAGTGTCTCTTGTATAAACCTGAGCCTATTTGTGGTTTGAACATGGTGCTCCTTCTAATTGAATTTCAATTTGTTTCAAATATGTTAAGGAGAAAAACAAATGAGAGTTTTCACCCATATTTGAAAATGTTAATGTTTTAAAATTACAGTTATTACATAGCGCTGTTATTCTTAAATTAGTTTGTTTGTTTACTGCTCTTCTGACCACATTTCAAGAGTTCCCTGTACAGAAAAATGTACAAAAGTAAAAAAAAAGCAAATAAAAACCCAAAAGTAACATCATTTGTAGGTTATACACCACCTTGTCTTTAAAGTGCCTGATTGTTGTGATGTAAAAACAATGAAATGAAGAGAAATCATATTAGATGTTTGTTAAATCTTTAATGTGACCTATAATGAAACTGATGGAGTTCTTGGGGGGGAAATAAAAAAATGTTTTCATACATTTTTACATTTCTCATCTCATATTTTGTTGAAGCACCTTTGGACTTAAAGCCTGTCTGTCAGCATGGGCCATCTTGACTTGGTAATATTCTTCACTCTTATTTCAAAAGCACTTCAACACATCACTCCACACATGGGCAGTAATCAGGTGAGGGACCCTAAAATTGTCCCCCTAACATTCACAGGTTGTGTGTAGTGTTTGTTAATTATAAATGCAATCAGGAAACGTCATCTGTGCCCCCCCAAGCCCCTTCAGCTGCCTCACAAGGTGTGATCGGCTGCTGAACTGCTGTTGCTCCGTGCATTAGGAGGAAAGATCTTTTCTCCTGGTTCAGCAAATAGTGCTGAATATTGCTTCAACGTTTACATACGGAATTATGTACAAACTAAAAAAGCGTGGAATAAGTATAAGCAATAACTTTACACTCTTTAAAGCAGTCGCCCTTTTCTTTGACGACAGCTTTGGCAACCTTTGGCCTTCTCTCAGGGAGCTTCCTGAGGTAGGCCTCAATAGGGGTTCTTGTCACAGCCCACCACTACTCCGATCTGGAGGTCAGCCACTCTGGAACATTACCGCAACTTTGAATGTATCCTCAAGTGCAGTTGTAAAGACCATCAACTGGTCCAGATGAGGACCACCCCAGGAGAGGAAGAAGACTCGGTGTGCTGCTGAGGACGAGTTCCTGTGAGGGACTCAGGAAACACCAGCAGCTCAGATTAGAGGCCAGCTCAATGCCTCAGCACTGATAGCAGACACATCTCTGCATCAGCTGCTCCTGAGACTCAATCAGACCTTTATGGTCAGAGAGCTGCTGAGAAACCAGGCCTACACAAAAGAGAATTGTTTGAGCCAAGAAGCACAAGGAATGGAGACTAGACTAGAAACCTGAGCTCCCCACTCTGCCATCTCTGCTTCCACCCGCCATGCCACTGTGATGCAGAAAAGCTGAACGATGAGCTCTAGATCAGGGGTGGCCAACCCAGTCCTATGAGAGCCTCAATCTGGCCGGTTTTACGTCCCACTGGGTAGACAACGGCTGTCACCAAAGGATCGAGAACAAGGATTCCAGGTGAAAGCCGTTGTCTCCCGGTGGGACAGAAAACCAGCTGGATTGAGGCTCTCGTAGGACTGGGTTGGCCACCCCTGCTCCAGATGGTAGCATGGAGGGGGTGGTGGGGGGCTCTGCTGGGCTCGCTGAAGGCCACTTAACCAGCGTGGTCACCACAGCAGCAACAGGTCATCCCATCAGCTTTGGTTTAGTTGGACCATCATTCATGCTGCAACAGGACAATGAGCCCAAACACAAGTCTAGTAATTCCATGCATTTATTCCTTGATCTGATGTGTTCAAAGATGAAGTTTTCATGTTATTTCCACTGTCAGGTTTTTGTATCACTGTATGATGAATATGATTTTCTGCTTCTTAAAAACAAGACAGCAAGTTAAAGGGTCAGTGACAAGCAGATGTTATTGGACGTACCAATGGAGTGTGAGTGTTCCATCGGGAGTTCCTCTTGATAGCCCCAACAACAGTGCCAATTTCTCCTTGGATGATGTAGATTTTCTTGTCCATCATTCTCCTTGATCAATAGAAAAATGAAGATTATGACAAAGAAGAGGAAATATTTAAACCTACTTATATACTGTCTTTTATGTCTCTTTGCTTTATTCTAAAAATATGCAATTAGGTACATAATAATTGTCAATTTGGGACAACTAACCAGCAAGATGTGACTAGCATGTGAACTTTGAGCAAAAAGTAGTATAAATGATTGTGCCAGAACCTTTTCAAAACTCAATGTTACTTGATCTGCTAGTCTCAATCAACTGTGAAATCTAAGCAAGAGGTTACATCTCAGACCAGCGTTGCTAACCAAACACAAAATAAATTAGATCTTGTTCATATTTGACAAGTTATGCGCCTCAAAATGGAGGGATTAACCTTTTCCTTGTGTCACTGGAGCCATGTGACATAATACTCTTACTGAATAAGAAGATTTACAGTGTGCATTGCTGTGTGGCTGAGGGCAAATCATTTAAATGGAAAGTAAGCAGTGACTCTGGATTAATACCTGAGAACATGGTCGGTAAATGGATGAAACAGGAGGGAGCGTAAACTGACGCTTAGTGGTGAAACACTTTTTACTCCATCATTCCTCTGCACTAAACAAAATACCTGAAAGTTTGGTGAATGTTCAGTTGGTAAGTTTTAGCCCTGTTTTTAAACACTTTCAGGTGACACTGAGACTGCAGTGCAGAGAAAATCTTTCTCTCTCACACACACACACTGTACAGAGTGAAAATGGTAAGTGTTTCTTCTAAAGGAATATGTAGCGTTATAGTGCTGTTTGAATGCAACCAATGAGCGAAGGCTTCTTGATTGCAGACGTAATGACCAGCACATTCAGGTCAGTCGTTTGACCAGATTCATTTGTCAATGTCAATATTGCAACTATGGCAAATAACGCAAGAGAAATAACCTTAATGCTGCAATTAGGGGGCCTCCTCTAACTTCTGTTATCAAAGATTATAGACCATATTTTCCGGAGTATAGGGCGCACTTAAAATCCTTAAATTTAGTCAAAAATTGACTGTGCACCTAATAATCCAGGGCGGTTTATGTATGGATTAATTCTGGTTGTTCTTACTGACGTCAAACCAATTTTAAAATCTTTCAAAATGTTTTAATACAACTTAAACTACGAATAAATCAAGCGCACCGCTTATAGGAACATTACAGTAGTCAGTGTGTGTGTGTGTGTGTGTGTGTGTGTGTGTGTGTGTGTGTGTGTGTGTGTGTGTGTGTATCCCAAAATAAAGTGAGTTTTCTGACTGTTTTGGTTCCCTTAAAGTGCCTTATAATCCGGTGTGGTTTATGTATGGAAAAAACCCCGTTCAGGCTCGATTTTCCAGCAGTGCGCCTTAAAACATAAATTAGCATTACTGGAATCAATATTCACTTTAATAAAACAGCGCACCGATCGGAAGCACCCACGTAGCCCCTCCTCCTCTGGACTCAGTCACACAACCTTATGGGTGCAAGTTCTCCCTAAACACCCTGGTTTGAAGAAGCTGAAGGTCTAAAACACGACCAGGGTATCGGGGCATCAGCGTTGGTCTGGAAGCTCTTCACTGATCCATCAGACGTAGACGGATGGACAGAGCATTCAGGGTCCAGCGCCTCCAGAGCCTCTAGTGATGAAGTCACCTTGATATGACTTGGACTGTATATACTGGTGTGGGCTATAGTTTGTTTTATTATATTTATTATGTATGTTCCTCCTCGAGCACACGTTGCACTATCGTCAGAGCCTACACTGGTGGTGCTCATGTGATCTGTGAATAAGGCGCTATGAAGGTGTGTTTGTAGCTGCTATCAGACTAACGGACACATGGGGTCTGGAGGGACCAGGACCAGGCCTCTGTGGTCAGCTGCTTTCAGCACCAGTGTGTCCAGTGTGCTGATCAGGGTCACTCCAGATGACACCCAGGGTACCCAGTAGAGACGGTACGGTACGGGACGGGTGTGTCAGTCAGCAGAGCCCCCACTCACACACACTTCTGGAGTAACAACTCACACTTCTGGAGTAACAACTCACACTTCTGGAGTAACAACTCACACTTCTGGAGTAACAACTCACACTTCTGGAGTAACCGTACTGGAGCTAAAAAAAAACACACACTTCTAGAGTAACAACACACAGTTCTGGAGTAACAACAGACACTTCTGGAGTAAAAACACACACTTCTGGAGTAACAGTACTGGAGAAAAAAAAACACACTTCTAGAGTAACAACTCACACTTCTAGAGTAACAACTCACACTTCTGGAGTAACAACACACACTTCTGGAGTAACAACTCACACTTCTGGAGTAACAAACACACTTCTGGAGTAACAACACACACTTCTGGAGTAACAACACACACTTCTGGAGTAAAAACACACACTTCTGGAGTAACAGTACTGGAGTGAAAAAAAAACACTTCTAGAGCAACAACACACACTCTGGAGTAAAAACACATACTTCTGGAGTAAAAACACACACTTCTGGAGTAACCGTACTGGAGCAAAAAAAAAAAAAAACCACTTCTAGAGTAAGAACACACACTTCTAGAGTAACAACTCACACTTCTGGAGTAACAATTCACACTTCTGGAGTAACAACTCACACTTCTGGAGTAACAACTCACACTTCTGGAGTAACAACTCACACTTCTGGAGTAACAGTACTGGAGTAAAAAAATAAAAAACACACTTCTAGAGTAAAAACACACACTTCTAGAGTAAAAACACACACTTCTGGAGTAAAAACACACACTCAGTCCAAAGGGTGACAACGACCACAAACAATTTAGGCTGGACCTCGACAGACTCAAACATGTTACATCACACACACCCATCTGTGTGTACAGGTGTGTGTGTGTGTGTCACTTGAATGATGACAGCTAATCCTGACCGATTCTAATCTGACAGCTAATCCAGCAGTAACAGGTAATTTACTGACACTGGAATGAAAACAACAGCCAAAAGGAAATGATGCAAGGCCTGTCTGTCTGTCTGACTGACTGTCTGACTGACTGTCTGTCTCTAACCTGTCTGTCTGTCTCTAACCTGACTGTCTGTCTGTCTCTAACCTGTCTGTCTGTCTCTAACCTGTCTGTCTGTCTCTAACCTGTCTTGTCTGTCTCTAACCTGACTGTCTGTCTGTCTCTAACCTGTCTTGTCTGTCTCTAACCTGTCTTGTCTGTCTCTAACCTGTCTTGTCTGTCTCTAACCTGACTGTCTGTCTGTCTCTAACCTGTCTTGTCTGTCTCTAACCTGTCTTGTCTGTCTCTAACCTGTCTTGTCTGTCTCTAACCTGTCTGTCTGTCTCTAACCTGTCTGTCTGTCTCTAACCTGTCTGTCTGTCTCTAACCTGTCTTGTCTGTCTCTAACCTGTCTGTCTGTCTCTAACCTGTCTGTCTGTCTCTAACCTGTCTGTCTGTCTCTAACCTGTCTGTCTGTCTCTAACCTGTCTGTCTGTCTCATCTAGAAGCACAACTCTTCTCAAAATGGCACAATAGACAACCTGAACTAACGCCAGGCCACACAAGGCCGCCGTGTGCGTGTTGACGGGTTAGTCAGTGCGTTAGTTAGTGGGCTGGTTAGTGTGTTAGTCAGTGGGTTAGTTAGGTAGTTAGTTAGTTAGTCGCTGTCAGGACGTGGTTCAGACCGTGAATGCTAACTAGCAGCGGGAGGCTAACGCGGACGAGCCGGGCCGCTGCCGGCTGTCCTCCGGGCTGGTCCGTACCTGAGCAGGTGTGGGGGGAGGACAGGTGTGGGGGCTCACCTGGACGTGCAGGAGCTCACCTGGAGGAGCTCACCTGGGCGTGGAGTCGGGTGCAGCAGGAGCT
>CAJVRN010000021.1:340000-392500 GCA_911728415.1 Lagocephalus sceleratus
AGTAACTGGAGGAGTAACTGGAGGGGTAACTGGAGTAA
The DNA here is from genome assembly GCA_911728415.1 of Lagocephalus sceleratus. Lineage (NCBI taxonomy): Eukaryota > Metazoa > Chordata > Actinopteri > Tetraodontiformes > Tetraodontidae > Lagocephalus > Lagocephalus sceleratus. Next base: position 340,039 of record CAJVRN010000021.1, read on the forward strand.
CTGGAGTAACTGCAGGAGTAACTGGAGTAACTGGAGGAGTAACTGGAGGAGTAACTGGAGCTGCTCTTGACTCTTTCAGCTGTGTTTTTCCTTCTTTTAGTGTTTTGGTGTATTTTCACTTTTTTCTGTCTGAATATTTGTAACAGGTGGGGGGGTCTGTGGCCCCCTGGGAGAGAGGGACTGGGAGAGGGACTGGGAGAGGGACTGGGAGAGAGACTGGGAGAGAGGGACTGGGAGAGGGACTGGGAGAGAGGGACTGGGAGAGGGACTGGGAGAGAGAGACTGGGAGAGGGACTGGGAGAGAGGGACTGGGAGAGAGGGACTGGGAGAGAGAGACTGGGAGAGAGAGACTGGGAGAGGGACTGGGAGAGAGGGACTGGGAGAGAGGGACTGGGAGAGAGAGACTGGGAGAGAGGGACTGGGAGAGGGACTGGGAGAGAGAGAGGGACTGGGAGGGAGAGACTGGGAGAGAGAGAGGGACTGGGAGAGAGAGACTGGGAGAGAGAGAGAGACTGGGAGAGAGGGACTGGGAGAGGGACTGGGAGAGAGAGAGGGACTGGGAGAGAGGGACTGGGGGAGAGAGACTGGGAGAGAGGGACTGGGAGAGGGACTGGGAGAGAGAGAGGGACTGGGAGAGAGGGACTGGGAGAGGGACTAGGAGAGAGAGAGGGACTGGGAGAGAGAGACTGGGAGAGGGAGCGGGACTGGGAGAGAGGGATTGGGAGAGAGAGAGGGACTGGGAGAGGAACTGGGAGAGAGGGAGAGAGAGAGAAAGGGAGAGGACTAGAGACAGGGAGAGAGAGAGAGGACTAGAGAGAGAGAGACAGAGGGAGAGAGAAAGGGGGAGAGAGAGAGGGAGAGAGCAGGGGGCCGTCCTTTTCGCAGTGGACCTGTCACACATAATATTTAGCATGAAGTCATCCCTCCTCCCCCCTCGTCCCCCTCCTCCCCCTCGGCTCTGCCTCCCGACACCCTTCATGTGTGACACCACTACAGCACAAACAACAACGGCACACTGACGCTTTTCTGCTTTGAGTCTGGCTCACGAACTTTTTCCATGTCACCAGTAACCCGGAGGTCAGGACATCCATCAGCTCGTTGCCTTTTCTCCGGATTATTATAATCAAAGCGGGATTCCATGTAAGTGCACTTAATCCCACTATTTACTCTCCCTCTCCCACCCAGCTTGTGTTTCTTCTTCTTCTTTTTAATCATAAATTCATTCCTTACTGATTTTAGTTTGAGTGCGGGAGAAGGTGTAAACTGGATGTACGCGTCTTTATCATTTACGAGAACTTTTGCAGCCATGTGCAGCCCTGCTGCAGATGTCCTGACCCAACAGGCAGCCTCGCAGTAATAACCCCATTTCAGAGCCGTCAGAGTCCCTGTGTGTGAGTCCGTGTGTGTCCGTGTGTGTCCGTTATCAGCTCACACTGCGGCTGCCAGCATGAACCTCATGTGTTTAGTGCGCGTCGTTAATCAGCGTGTCTGCAGCATTCAGCGCTCTGCGTGTTTTAAAGGCCTTCAAATCCTGATTCTAATAGATTTATATCACCCTCAGGACGTGTTACACACACCTGCTTTGATGCGCGCTGAATAAATATTTGTAGCGCGTGAAATATTATAAAAAGAGAAAAAATGATGATAAACGACAGAAAAACTAAGAGCAAAGAAAAGTGGAAGAGAACCCGCAAGAGAACCCGCAACCTTCCACCGACAAGTGTTCAAACCTTCGACATGACAATCAACAACAACAACAACAACAAATACTACTACCACCACTAACTATAATAATAACACTACATTATTGGATATTATTTAATGAAAGACTTGACACGAACAGTGACGATGATTATTATTATTACTAATTATTCCCAATAGAAAGACTACTACGACTACGACTACATAATAATAATAATAATAATAATAATAATAATAATAATAATAATAATAATAATAATAACAGCATTAATAATAATAATAATACCATTAATAATAATAACAACAATAATAATAACAGCATTCTTCTTCTTCTTCTTCTTCTTCTTCTTCTTCTTATTATTATTATTATTATTATGATGATTATTATTAATAATCATCATAATAATAATAATGTCGATTTAGGAAGATTTTGTGAATAAAACTGGATAATTTTCAGTCCGTTCTGTCCCAAATTGATCTAAATATTATGACATTAAATGTAAAATATTTTCACTGCATTATGATCGTCACAGTCATTTAGCAGACGCTGGATCTTGATTTGATTTGATTTGTTATATAAATGCTGATTTTATAAATGCTGTATTTCCCCCTTTGCTCCATTTCCTGAAGCTCAGGAGCCTTTTTAATCCGCAGCTTTTGCTGAGTTTTTGCACCTCCGTCAGAAACGTGTCTGCGGGTCCCGGGGGGCCCCGGTGGGCCCCGGTGGGTCCTGGGGGGGTCCCGAGGGCCCCCGGTGGGCCCCGGTGGGCCCCGGTGGGTCCTGGGGGGGTCCCGGGGGGCCCCGGGGGGCCCCGGTCCCCGCCAGCAGGGAGGCCTCTGCGGGCCCGTCGGCCCGCAGCAGCCGTCTCTGGGAGGAAGCCGAGGCCTCCTGTCACCGGTCCAGACGCGCATTTTAGTGTTTCACAGAAACTCTTAGATGTCTTTGATGTGGACGTTGATCCGGCTCCGGTCTGCGGGCAGCAGCGAGCGTCCTCCCGCACCCCCGAGCTGCGGCCTGCGGGGCCTCTCTCCCGCAATCATATGCAAATGTGGAGAGGAGGGCACGCATTACCATCTACAAACATTGGACTGAAATTCCATCTGCTGCCTCTTCGAGGAGACCCTTAATAAGTTCTCAGACAGCAAAGTGACACACATCCTAATCAACTCCTAATCCCACGCATTAATTCTCCGCGCGTTTATGAATAATTCCCCTGCTGATGTCTGCAGAGCTGGAGATGAAGCCGCAGACGCAGATGGAGCCCGGAGCTCCAGGAGCCTTTATTCCACTTTTATCAGCGTCAGCGGGTTTCACTTTTAATGAGATGAGGCGGCTCCTGAGCAAACGGAGGCTGATCGGACCAGAGGTCCTGCGGGGGGGGTCCTGCGGGGGGGTCCTGCGGGGGGGTCCTGCGGGGGGCAGCGCCTGTCAAACACCGTCTCACGTTTCAATCAATCTGTATTCCTCTTTACGACCCCCCCGCATACTGACACCTTGTTCAGGACGGCTGCTCTACACACACACACACACACACACACACACACACACACACACACACACGAGGGTGAACCAGTACAACCAAACTGGTTATCTGAAGGCCTCCACCACCATGACGTCACAGCCCACCGGTTCTGATGGTTCGAGGGTCACCACCGGACAGATGAGGCTTCACCTCGTTAAAGTCAGCTCATGAGAAGAGACGAGAAACACTGAAACTGTGTGACGCTCTCACTGGTCCCAGTTCAGCCCACACAACCCCTGAACGGGGAAACTGGTCAGCTGTCAAAGAGCTAAAAGAAGAAGGTCCGAATATCTCCTCTGATCCAATTATTACTAGTATTATTATCATTAATTATATGTAAATTAATTAACACATATTGTCATTATTATCATATTATTTACTATAACATTACATATATAAAGTGATAATGCATGTAATATTAACATGTTATATACCACTACTAATAACAATAATAATTAACAATAATTGTTATTGTTATTATTGTTATTATTATTATTATTATTATTATTATTATTATTATTATTATTATTATTATTACTACTACCACTACTACTAGTAGTAGTGGTAGTAGTGGTAGGAGGAAGCAGCAACAGAGAGGCGGTAAACTCCAAATGTGCTTCGAGTCAGAAGAATGTTCCATTTATCATTATAATTTATGTGATCTACGATCCAACGGCCTGACGCCCGTGTGTGTGTGTGTGTGTGTGTGTGTGTGTGTGTGTGTGTGTGTGTGTGTGTGTGTGTGCAGAGACCTGTCATGGACTTTAACCTGCTGGCGGACGCGGAGGCCCGCAGCCCCGCGCTGTCTCTGTCGGACTCCGGGACTCCGCAGCATGAGCCGGGATGTAAAGGCCAGGACACCAGCGGTAGGAGCCACCACACAGCTGCTTTTACAGTCATTATAATCTTCATTATTATGATTATTATTATTATTATTATTATTATTATTATTATTATTATTATTATTATTATTATTATTATCAACGATATATCATTATTGTAAATTGCGGTGATCAATTATTGACGCAATCCGTTTAAGCACACAGACTGGAATGATTATTTTTGCTTTATAATTATAATTAATAACCTTTGCGCGACCTGTGATGAAGAGCGCGGATGCATATTTGAACAAAAGTATGAGATAATTACCCAGTTCAAAAGTAGAGCGGACATATCTGCATCAATCCCACATTATTATTGTTTTTTATTTATTATTATTGTTTTTATTATTATTTTATTTCATTTGATTTTATTTTTTGTTTATTTATTTGTTTATTTATTTTATTTTATTGTTATTCTATTCTTTATTTTGTTTTTTTTCTGGACTTAGTTTCAAACATAATTTCATTCTATTCTTCCAACAATGATAATTCTTTTGAATCAGAATGTTGTTTTGAATATTATACCTAATATTAATATAATTACTATAGCTGTTATATTATTATTATTGTTATTGTTATTATTATTATTATTATTATTATTATTATTATTATTATTATTATTATTACTACTACTACTACTATTATTAGTATTCTTCTTCTTCTTTATAAAAACCACATAGGTGAAACGAAATAATAATAATTATTATCAACATTATTGTTATTACCATTATTATTGATAATAATATTATTATTGCTACCATTATATTATTGTTATTGTTGTTATTGTTACATTATTGTTATTATTGTCATTATTACCATTTATTATTAGTATTATTATTATTAGAGGAACCTCTGGAGGAGTGATGGAGCTAAACTCCTGAACCAGAGCTGGAAACTCTGTCGACGGGGCTCTAAAACAACTTTAGATTCACCTTTCTTCATGTTTATCCCTATTTTACAATTTAAATCTCAAATTTGTTTGTGTTTGAGAAAAGAATCGATCGAGTTAATAAGAATATTTTCCCTTCGCAATAAAGTCAGTCAAATGAAAGAGAGGTGTTTCTTCACTACTTAGCAGTGCCTCTGTCCAGTGACCTGCTCCTCTCTTGTCCAGTCTCACCTGGCTGGTTCTCTGAATCTCTCCGTGTGTGGACTCGTGTCCTGGACGTCTGATGACGCCGAGCGGCGGAACTCCTGAGCGCTGCCTTACTTCATGCCCATGCAGATGTTGCGCTCTTTGTTCCAGATGTGGGCCACCAGGAGCCTGTTGTGGTTGTTTTTCTGGGAGGCTGACCTTGAGGGGCTGGGCCGTGTCAGCACATTATTAGTGTGATTGCTCCTGCTCTTGTCCCTTTGGAAGGCCTGCCCTTTCCTCTGTATTGTGTGATGGCCGCTGGCCTTAAGTGAGCTTACGCAGTGTCGGTTTACCGCCAGATAACAGCCCCAGCCTGCTCATTATTGGTTTTGCCAGTGGCCCCGTGGAGCCTCTTTATAAACCCTGCTGATCATTTCAAACTGCTCCAGGAGCTAAGCCTTCACCAAACACAGGCCGACTTGCCCCAATCACAAAGGCCTGATCCTCAGGATTAGCTGGCCAGCTAATTTTCCTTCTTTCTGTGAGGTCCACCCTGGCAGAGAAGAGTCCTAGCAGCCATAACACGGATGTGTGGTCCTTTAACGCACCATCGGGGGGGCCGGGGGGCTGGAATCATTCTCTTGGCAACGTCAACCAAGTGCTTGTCAGTTCACACCCTGAGGGATGGAGGGATTTCTGCTGATGTTTGATCTGACAATATTATCCTGCTCATTTCAGCAGGGATCAGCAAAGTGAGGGTGAAGTGTCGCAAGAGCCCCGCTGCCTTCTGCATGTTCAGGGTTAGGTTAGGGTTAGGTTAGGGTTAGGTTAGGGTTAAGGTAGGGTTAAGGTAGGGTTAGGGTTAGGTTAGTTTAAGGTTGGGTTAGGTTAGGGTTAGTTTAAGGTAGGGTTAGGGTTAGGTTAGTTTAAGGTTGGGTTAGTTTAGGGTTAGTTTAAGGTTGGGTTAGGTTAGGGTTAGTTTAAGGTTGGTTTAGGTTAGGGTTAGTTTAAGGTTGGGTTGGGGTAGGGTAGGGTTAGGTTAGGGTTAGGGTAGGATTAGGTTAAGGTTGGGTTAGGTTAGGGTTATGGTAGGGTTAGTTCAAGGTTGGGTTAGGTTAGGGTTAGTTTAAGGTTGGGTTAGGTTAGAGTTAGTTTAAGGTTGGGTTAGGGTAGGGTAGGGTTAGTTAAAGTTTGGGTTAGGTTAGGGTTAGTTTAAGGTTTGTTAGGGTAGAGTTAGTTTAAAGTTGGGTTAGGGTAGAGTTAGGTTAGGGTTAGTTTAAGGTTGGGTTAGGGTAGGGTTAGGTTAGATTAGGGTTAGGGTATGCTTAGTTTAAGGTTGGGTTAGGGTAGGGTTAGTTTAAGGTTGGTTTAGGGTTAGATTATGGTGAGGTTAGGGTAGACTTAAAATTAGGGTTAAATTAGGGGTTAAGGTTAGGGTTGGGTTAGGGTTCAGGGGTCACACGTGGACCTGCGGTGCACTGGTCTGATAACTTGGATTTGCCAAAGCCCCCATAGATTGGTCACCAGCTGTATCTCCATCTTGTGTAGAGTTGAAATACAGGTGCTCCCAGGGGCCCAGGTCCTGTTGGGGTTTGGCCTGTAGGGTCCAGGGTTGGGCCCGGGTCCTCTTGGGGTTGGGCCTGTAGGGTCCTGTTGGGGTTGGACCTGTAGGGTCCAGGGATGGGCCTGTGTCCTGTTGGGGTCGGCCTGAAGGGTCAAGGGTTGAGCCCGGGTCCTGTTGGGGTTGGGCCTGTAGGGTTGAGGGTTTGCGCCTGTCGGGTTCAGGGTTGGGTTAGGGTCCTGTTCGGGTTGGGCATGTAGGGTCCTATTGGGGTTGAGCTCAACCCCAACAGGGTTCAGGGTTGGGCCTGTAGGGTCCTGTTGGGGTTGGGCCCAGGTCCTGTTAGGGTTGGGCTTGTAAGGTTCGGGCCTACAGGTTCCGGGCCTAGGGTCCTGTTGAGGTTGGGCCTGTAGGGTTGAGGGTTTGGACCTGTAGGGTCCAAGGTTGGGCCCGGGTCCTGTTGAGGTTGAGCCTGTAGGGTCCCGTTGGGGTTGGGCCCGGGTCCTGTTGGGGTTGGACCTGTAGGGTTGAGGGTTTGGGCCTGTAGGGTTCAGGGTTCAGCCTGTAGGGTCCTGTTGGGGTTGGGCCCGGGTCCTGTTAGGGTTGGGTCTGTAGGGTCCGTGCCTGTAGGGTCCAGGGTTGGACCTGTAGGGTTCAGTGTTTGGGCCTGTACGTCCAGGGTTGGCCCCGGGTCCTGTTGGATTTGGGCCTGTAGGGTCCAGGGGTGGGCCTGTAGGGTACAGTGTAGTGCATGTTTAGTTTCATCTATGTAGTGTTTATGGACAGTGGTGCATGTAATGATATAAATGATGTTGCTGTGTGCTAAGTGTGTGTTCCTAGTGAAGGGAAGGAAAGCTTGCTGTGTGGGTTAGTGATGAATTTTCTGTTTCTATAGAATTGGTCCTCTTGTGTTGAGGGTGGTTTTCTGTGTGTTGTGGAGTCTGCTTAGACCTGACCAGGATGTTGCGTAGACTAGGGTTCTTCTTGAATGCTGAGATAACGTCATGGTTCTGGATGGTTGGGCGTGATTGTTAGGTGAAGGTTAGATTAGTTAGGGTGAGATTAGTTTAGGTTTGGGGTAGGTTATAGTTAGAATTAGGGTTAGGGTTTGGTTAGGCTTGGGTTTGGTTAGGTTGGGGTACATTGGGGTTGGAGTTAGGGTTAGTAAACAACATGATACACTTTCCAAAGTTTCTATGTTTTGGGTTAGGGTTTGTTTATTTGGGTTTAGGTATGTTTATTTGTTCTTGGGTTGATAGAATGAAGATGGAAATACAGTAAATGGGTCATCAGTTTATCGTTAAATAGATTGTTTATTGTGTATTTTCCTTCTAAAGGCTTCAGGGTCGTAAAGTAATGAGTCTACATTTTAAAACGCTCATTAGGGTCAACACTCATGTTTAAAAAGTCAATTTTGAAATTATACTAAATTTTCTACAAACATTTATTCTAAAGAGCTCACAATAATATAATAAACACAACAAATTACCTTAACAATCATTATAGTTTAGTTATAGTTAGCATGCGTTTCTATGATTCACTCATTTCCATGGTTGACTGATTTCAAAGTCATACCTTATTTTAATGTGCATTTGTAAAATAGTAACATTTCTTTTACCTCACATTATTAAAGACCTGGAAAGTTTCAAACATTTGCTGTATGAATACTTTACATTTTCTTTCTAAAAGAAACATCGAAAGATGTTGAAAGTTTTTATGAATTGATTTTATATTATTTCCAAAATCAATTTAATTTTAAATATTTTTCTTTTTATTTGTGACCTTTAAATGTCACAAAAAATCAGAACATGTTGGTTTTCTGGGTTCTCCTGGTGTGTGTGAGATGTTCTGCTCCTGAAGTTCCTCCTCTCTGTGACGGCAGACACGGAGAAATCCCACCAGAATCAGCTGGATGATTCCGGCGCCGATGATGGCTCCCTGAAGAAGAAGCAGAGGCGGCAGAGGACTCACTTCACCAGCCAACAGCTCCAGGAGCTGGAGGCAACCTTCCAGAGGAACCGCTACCCTGACATGAGCACCAGAGAGGAGATCGCAGTGTGGACCAACCTCACCGAGGCACGAGTCAGGGTGGGTCACCACACCTCCACCTCACTGCTGCTCTCTAGAGAAGACCTGTAGTCAGAGTAGAACTTGGACCTTCTGCTGAGTAGGGTTAGGGTTTGGGTAAGGGGCTGAAGCTGCAGACTCGGGGCCTCCACAGTCCCACTAGCTTCCAGTGGACCTGGAGAAGTTTTGTCTGAGGTTCCACCAAACTCCAGGAGGAGACATGAGCTTCTCTTAATCAGCTTTGAGTTTGGAGTTAACCAGCTGTTGGATGAACATCTGTCAGTCAGTGATTGATAGAAGATGAAGCTGAAGCTGCGGTGGTGAAGACCACCCTGGCTGTCCGAAATGAGCCAGCTGGAGCTCATTTCTAGGTTAGGCTGCTGAGTGGAGCAGAAGATCTTCTCTCTCGGGTCTTCTCCTCCTGCACTCTAAATTCTGCCACCAGCTTCTTTTGTGGTGAGCTCATGGGTTCGGGTTAGGAGGCCGATGCTACGGTCCACGGAGCAGCAGGACGTGACACCATGACCGCGGCACGGCCTTCATCTGGGCTGGACCAAAGGTCACGTTCCTGGCTCGTCTCCTGACAGGAGGACCCGTTCCATATTGTCTTATGTTCAGTGTCCGTCAGTGCTCGCGATGCCACGCTGTGTGAGTGGGGGGGGCACGGGGGCCACAGACCCGTCTGAAGCAAAGCCTGACTCTCGAGCTGCCCGTGGCTGAGGATCATGTTCTGGGCTCTTCAGCGTGTTCTACAATGACGGCTCATGTTCGAGTGCCGCCGCTGCTGCCTGGTCTGCCAACACCAAAGGTTAATGGTTTCCAGATAGCTGCTATTTTGGTCGTTGCTGATGATGAGCTCCATCACACATCAACACCTCCTCTGAGGAAATCGCCCACTTCAGACTGAATTCAGGCAAAACAAGAAGAAGTTCAAACTGAGCTCCTTCCTGTTTTACTCAGAAGAAAGTGTTGTGAGAGCGACAAGAGCTGCACCAACGTTCTGCTGCAATCTTTAGCAGGGTGGTGTCATGAAGCCATGATGTCACAGACTAGATGACGTCACAGATGAACCATCTCCACAGATAGATGGGGGTCTACAGGAGCACAGACTTCAGTCTGGAATGAAAGGAAGAATGTGAACATTCTATGATGGACATAATAAGTCGTTGGTGTCTGACAGCGTCCATCAGGTCAGGACTGAGCTTTAATGGTGTTGGCAAGATGTGATGGAGTGTTCCTGGTGTCCCTGGTGCCTCTGGTGTCCCTGGTATCCCTAGTAGTTCTGGCGTTCCTGGTGTCCCTGGTGTCTCTGGTGCCCCTGGTGCCCCTCGTGTCCTTGGTGCCTCTGCTGCCTCTGGTGTATATGGTGCCCCTGGTGTCCTTGGTGCCTCTTGTGCCCCTGGTGCCCCTGGTGTCCTTGGTACCTCTGGTACATCTGGTGCCTCTGGTCCTTGGTGCCTCTGGTGTATATGGTGCCTCGGGTGCCCCTGGTGCCCCTGGTGTCCTTGGTGTCTCTGGTGCCCCTGGTGTCCTTGGTGCCTCTGGTACCTCTAGTGTCCTTGGTGCCTCTTGTGCCCCTGGTGCCCATGGTGTCCTTGGTACCTCTGCTGCCTCTGATACCTCTGGTGCCCCTGGTGCCCCTGGTGCCCCTGGTGTCCTAGGTGCCTCTGGTGCCCCTGGTCCTGGTGCGGGCTTTTCCTGATCTCACTCAATAGAGGATTCTGATTTAGAGTCATGCAATTTATATTTCCCATATTAATGACCAACAGAGTTGTGTTACTATAATAACAGAGGGTTGGATGATACACTGACTGCATGCCGAGGTGCCAGAGAGCTGGCTGAGTGTCAGCAGGGGGAAGGTCTGTACATTTAACAAGGATTAAAGAGATAAAACATTTGATCCCAAATTATTTTAATGTAAAACAAATACATGAGTGCTAACAGATGACCAGGAGACTTCTGTCAGGTGTTCCATCTAAAATCCTTTTTATATCTGCAAAGGTCTCCTCTGGCCCAACTCGAACTTCATTTATAAAATCTTCAATTCAGATTTTCCACTAAAGCTTTAATCTGTTTCATTTCCTTCACTATCATAAAAGAACAGAGGGGAAGATTGCTCTTCACTGACATTTCTTTCATCTGAATCACAGCTCCCATAAGTCATTGATTAGTTTTAATAAGCTTTGCTAATATGAGTGTTTGATGAAACACTTGGAGTTACTTCCTGGGATCATTGTGTCTTTCAAAAATTCACACAAGATATATGAAGAATATTACTGAACCTGAGATAAGGTCCTATTCTTAAGATGGGTCTATTTGAGAATTAGATTTTATTGACTGAAATCTCAGTGGAGGAAAGGTTCTAATATAAACTAACCTTTTTGGTCATGATTGCATTTTTAAATTCAGAAAATGAACTACATGAAAGTTGACTTGGACTTGATGGCGTCTGCTGATTCACTTCAGTGATGTGAACCTCTGAGTGCTGAAAGGACTGAAAAGAAAGAACATAATCACCAAAATATACGCTGACAGGTTTACCAACCAACTAACCAAGCAACTAAATTACTAACTAACAACCATCTGACTAACTAACCAACCAACTAACGCACCAACCGACTGACTGACTGTACATTAAAAATAAGCAGCAGACAGAGAGAGAGAGAGAGAGAGAGAGAGAGGGTGCTGCTGCTGGGGTGTCTAAACTGTCCTACCTCTCTCTCACTTTCATTGACTCCTGCTCGTTTTCCAGCTGACCAAACTGGTTTAGGGTTAGGGTTAGTAAGTTGACCACTACCCTATAACATGAGTCGATGATGCTGTACATCATCGACTCATGTTATAGGCTGCTTGTGGTTGTGACGAGGTGGTTGTGACGAGGTGGTTGTGACGAGATGGTTGTGACGAGGTGGTTGTGATGAGGCGGTTGTGATGAGATGGTTGTGATGAGGTGGTTGTGATGAGGTGGTTGTGATGAGATGGTTGTGATGAGGTGGTTGTGATGAGGTGGTTGTGATGAGGCGGTTGTGATGAGATGGTTGTGATGAGGTGGTTGTGATGAGGTGGTTGTGATGAGGTGGTTGTGATGAGATGGTTGTGATGAGGTGGTTGTGATGAGGTGGTTGTGACGAGATGGTTGTGATGAGGTGGTTGTGATGAGGTGGTTGTGATGAGGTGGTTGTGACGAGGCGGTTGTGATGAGGCGGTTGTGATGAGATGGTTGTGACGAGGCGGTTGTGACGAGGCGGTTGTGATGAGGTGGTTGTGATGAGGTGGTTGTGATGAGGTGGTTGTGATGAGGTGGTTGTGATGAGATGGTTGTGACGAGGTGGTTGTGATTAGATGGTTGTGACGAGGTGGTTGTGAGGAGGTGGTTGTGACGAGGTGGTTGTGACGAGGTGGTTGTGACGAGATGGTTGTGACGAGATGGTTGTGATGAGGTGGTTGTGATGAGGTGGTTGTGACGAGATGGTTGTGACGAGGTGGTTGTGACGAGATGGTTGTGACGAGGCGGTTGTGACGAGGTGGTTGTGATGAGTTGGTTGTGACGAGGCGGTTGTGACGAGGCGGTTGTGACGAGGCGGTTGTGACGAGGCGGTTGTGACGAGGCGGTTGTGACGAGGCGGTTGTGATGAGATGGTTGTGACGAGGCGGTTGTGACGAGGCGGTTGTGATGAGGCGGTTGTGACGAGGTGGTTGTGATGAGGTGGTTGTGACGAGATGGTTGTGACGAGGTGGTTGTGACGAGGTGGTTGTGACGAGGTGGTTGTGACGAGGCGGTTGTGATGAGGTGGTTGTGATGAGGTGGTTGTGACGAGGTGGTTGTGATGAGGTGGTTGTGACGAGATGGTTGTGATGAGGTGGTTGTGATGAGGTGGTTGTGACGAGGTGGTTGTGATGAGGTGGTTGTGATGAGATGGTTGTGATGAGATGGTTGTGACGAGGCGGTTGTGATGCAGAGGTGCTTACCTGAATTTCTTTCTGCTTGCTGCAGGTGTGGTTCAAGAACCGGCGTGCCAAGTGGAGGAAGCGTGAGAGGAACCAGCAGGCGGAGTTGTGTAAAAACGGTTTCGGTGCTCAGTTCAATGGACTCATGCAGCCCTACGACGACATGTACACGGGCTACTCCTATAACAACTGGGCCGCCAAAGGCCTGACCAGCAGCCCCCTATCTGCCAAGAGCTTCCCTTTCTTTAACTCCATGAATGTTAGCCCTTTGTCGTCCCAGTCGATGTTCTCCCCACCCAGTTCCCTCCCCTCCATGAACATGGCCTCCAGCATGGTGCCCTCTGCCGTGGCCGGGGTGCCCGCCACGGGGCTCAACAACCTGGGCAACCTCAACAACCTCAACAGTCCCACGGCCCTGAACTCGGTGGCGGTGACTGCAGCCACGTGCCCCTACGCTACCTCGGCCAGTCCCTACATGTACAGAGACACCTGCAATTCCAGTCTGGCCAGTCTGAGGCTCAAAGCCAAGCAACACGCCAACTTCACCTACCCGGCGGTGCAGAACCCCGTGTCCAACCTGAGCCCCTGCCAGTACGCCGTTGATCGACCGGTATGAAGGCGCTGCCGCTCTGACCCACAGATTCAACGCTTCCCTTCTCCTCTGGTCGTGCTGCACGCGGGGACGGTAAGCACCGCAGCCTCCACGCCAAAGGACCTCTCCTGTTTGTGAGCCCCAACTGACCAACTCTTTCATTGGATTTTTATCTTTAACCAGTTTCCTTCTTTTCAACTGCATGATTACGATAAACGTAGAAACCGAGAGTAAATAACCATGGATTCCACCGGACAGATGCTCAACATCAACAGAACGCAGCTTTGCAGCTTTTGCAGGATGGAGGGACCTGTAGTTGCAGTGTTCAAGAAAGAAATAATGTATATAAAGAACTTTTTCTGTTTTGTAAGTGACAAAAATATAAGAAAATGTACTTTAGAAATGAGAGAAGAGCATGGTCTTCAAAAGCAAAGACGCTGAGGAAGAGTGTGCTGTAGCAACATTCTGGGGGAACTTTATGAACACAACTCTTCTCTGTGGGAGGGTGTGGGGGGGTCAATCCTGGCTAAACACAAATACAACAAGGGAAACATTAGAATATGAGCAAGACTTTTGGAGTCCAACTCGAAAAAGCCATTGAGTAAATAGATTTGTGTGGTGTTACACATCAGGAGTCCATGACTGTAAAATAATGTATGTAAGAGTGCAGTTGTCATAACACAACCTTTCTTTCCTGGTGTAGCCTGCTTTGTCTCATTAAAAATGATAATGATGAAAGGATCTGTTCTTCCTGGACTGAGCGCAGCAGTACACATTGGTACACACATCTCCTCTGTTACTCTGGTTACACTTGTGCAGAAACACAACATGAGCTTCTCACAACGGTGAAAACAATGCCATGGAAACACCAACTCACGTCCACGACAACATTTGCACAAGCATGAAAGCAACGAGGCTGCTGGGTGGCCCGGTGGAGATAGAGATGTTCCCAGTTGCTGCGCTCTGATACGTTTGACCTACAGCGTGAGTGGTAACCACAGGCTATCCAGTAACAGCCACGGTTCTGAGAGGTCAAGGCTGAAGCGCTGCCAGGATGACATCAGCCCTGGGGGGGGTCTCCTGACACACACCTTTATTGTCATGTAATCTAAAACATTCTAAAGATTACAGATATGAACACTTAATTGTAAATACTGCGCATTCAACAGTTCACATCAAAAGGGTCAGGGGTCAAGGGTTGCACAAGTGGACCTGATGCCAACAACACAACCTGTTTTTAAAGTTTCTTCCAGCCATGGAATGTTCCAGAATGCTCTAAAAAAAGGGAAGGTCCTCTCCTGAGTGTCCAGGATCACAGAGGATGGGCAGCAGATGGACAGAGGGACGTGTGAGACTGCAGCCTTTGTCCTCAGGCAACACACCTCCTGTGAGGGGCTGGAGGTGGTCACAGTGTGTGCTCCTCAACAGCAGCACCAAAACACAGACAAATCAATATTTCACCGGCTGAGAGCATCAAGAAGGTCTCTGATGTTTACTGCAAAATAACAGCGAGCAGCGAGAACGCGGCTGTGGTCTGAAGGAAGCAGACAAAGAAGCTCTAACGAGCACATCAGGGACGAGGCGGAGCAAACATCTACAGCTCTGCTCTCTGCTGCGCTGCTTTATTATCACGACCAGTTCAAAGAGCACCAGACTGGTCTGAACCACTAACAGTAATGAGAAGAGCCCTCCCTGACAAAAGGAATAATTAACTGATAATAAGACAAGGTAAAGAAAAGACACCATACTTAGGATGATGGTCAGCAGCTCCCACTATGCTGCTGCTGCAGTGCTCTTGAGCTGACCAGGACAGCACCAGCACCAGGTCACCACAATATGAGCTGCTAGATGCTCAGCCAGTTCCACCACCTCCTTCAGGTCTGATGATGGAATCACAGGAAGGAGGGCGAGACAGACACGTGGGAAAACAAAGAGGAATGCTGCTAATGTTGTTAACATGTTTTTATTAGGACATGATGAAGGTATGATGAAGACATGATGAAGACATGACCAAGACATTATGGAGACATGACGAAGACATGACAAAGACATGATGAAGACATGACGAAGGCATGATGGAGACATAATGAAGACACAACACAGACATGATGAAGACATGATGAAGACATGATGGAGACATGATGAAGACATGATGGAGACATGATGGAGACACAACACAGACATGATGAAGACATGATAAAGACATGATGGAGACATGATGAAGGTATGATGAAGACATGATGAAGACATGATGAAGACATGATGAAGATATGATGAAGACACAACAAAGACATGATGAAGACATGATGGACACATGATGAAGACATGATGGAGGTATGATGAAGATGCGATGAAGACATGATGAAGACATGATGGAGGCATGATGAAGATGCGATGAAGACATGATGAAGACATGATGAAGACATGATGGAGACACGATGAAGACATGATGGAGGCATGATGAAGATGCGATGAAGACATGATGAAGACATGATGAAGACACGATGAAGACACGATGAAGACATGATAGACTTTATTAGGAGTGAAGGATTCATTATTAACAGAGACAAACTGGGACCAGTCTGAACAAGCATGACTAGTCTGAAGCAGTATAACCAGTCTGAACCAGTGTGACCAGTCTGAACCAGTATAACCAGTTTGAACAAGTATGACCAGTCTGAACCAGTATAATCAGTCTGAACCAGTATAACCAGTCTGAACCAGTATAACCAGTCTGAACCAGTATGACCAGAGCGGACCACCTAAAGCTTCTGTTCTTGGTAACGTGAGCTGGGTCAGAAGCTGCCCTGAGGACCACAGAGGGATGCTGGTCTGGAAGGTGGGCTGGTGACCCTCCAGGAGACTCAAGGGAAGGAGGAGCTGGAGATCAGCCTACGGAGAACTTGACCTCATGAATAAAAGAACCAATTATATTCATTTACTGACATTGGGACTTTTTTCTGTATTGGAGATGACGTAGAAGACTTTTCTTCATGTAGTCTTGTTGGGAGGACACTCTCTTCATTCATGGATGTTTGTATTTTTAACTTTTCATCAGACCTTCATTTGTCACCTTCGTCACCTTTATGGATCATCACAGGTACGATACCTTTGTTTGGTGTGTGTTCATTTATGGTGTGTGTTCATTTATAGTGTGTATTAATTCATAGTGTGTATTCATTTATGGTGTGAATTCATTTATGGTGTGTATTCATTTATGGTGTGTGTTCATGAATCCTTGGTTGTAATTGTGATGACTCGTGTTTCCTGCTCTCCTCTTTCTTCAGGTCTCACCTGGGCTGGTCCAGAAAAGCTCCTACAAGGTTATTAAATGACTTCAGCTTTGAAAGCAAACCAAAGATTTTTGAATGATCATTGAAATGTTGTGTAGCTGGGCATCTTTGTTTGACATAATTCACATGTACTTGTCATTGATCCACGTTGTGACTATGACATCCCAGAAGAGGATCCTCAAACCATCAGTCAGACAAACCAGGAGGTGCAGAGTGTCAGACCAGAGTCCTGAAGCCCTCCGACCACGAGAGAAGGAACGCCACTCTGACACTCCCAGACGGACAAACAGGACCTCAAGTGTGCGTTTGTGATTCTTAACCTCTAACAGAGTGTGTTGCTGACCCCAGACCCCCCCAGAACATCCAGACCCCCCCAGACCCCCAGACCCCCCCAGACTCCCACAGATGCCCCAGACCCCCCAGACCCCATCAGAACCCCTCCAAATGCCCCAGACCCCCCAGAACCCCCACAGATGCCCCAGACCCCCACAGATGCCCCAGACCCCCCAGACCCCTAGACCCCCTCAGAACCCCTCCAAATGCCCCAGACCCCCCAGACCCCCACAGATGCCCCAGACCCTCAGACCCCCCCAGATGCCCCAGACCCTCAGACCCCCCCAGATGCTCCAGTACAACAACATCCTCACAACATGAATATGTGGGACCAGCAGGCAGAGGGTGTGTGTGTGGGTGTGTGTGTGGGTGTGTGTGTGATGACCAGTCTTTTTTACTGTTGTTTTTTCAGAAGAGATCCTGTTGCACAAGATATAGCGTCAATTTATCACATATCTAGACACACACACACACACACACACACACACACACACACACACACACACACACACACTTTGTGTTGCGGATTGGAGAGAAAGAACATAGACCAGCAAACCTTCTCCAGCTGGGGCATCTTCCCTTCTTCAGGCTCCTCTAATTGGCTGCTGTTTATCCAGGAGCTGCAGCTGTTGTCACATGGGATGAGCCAGGGTCCATCCATTCATCCATCCATCCATCCATCCACACATCCATGCACCCAACCATTCATCCATCCATCCATCCGACCATTCATCCGTCCATCCACACATCCATGCATCCAACCATTCATCCATCCATCCATCCACCCATCCATCTATCTGCCCATCCATCCACACATCCATGCATCCAACCATTCATCCATCCATCCATCTATTCATCCACCCATCTACTCATCCACCCATCCACCCATCCCTCCATCCATCCATTCATCCATCCATCCATCCATCCATCCACATTTTACCTGGATTACTACAGATTACCGCTATACTGGAACCCATCAGTATCATGTAGACCAGGTATCTCCAGCTCTTCCCCAAAGGGCCGTGAGGCTGCAGGTTCTGGTTCCACCAGTCCAGCTCACCCAGTTTGACCAGTCAGCTGTTGAAGACTGGGTTGAACCAGAACCTGCAGCCTCACGGACCTCTGGGGAGGAGCTGGAGACCCCTGCTTTAGGTGGTCTTTACTGCCCTCTACTGGAATTATATAAAACGGTAAAACCTGAAGGAAAAACGAGTGTTTGTGAATACACGGTGAACACTGAAGCAGAAATGCTCTTTAAAGTATTTGTAATTTCGCATCACGGTTTTAATAAGCACATAAAAAGATGAATACAACATCAGGACTACAGAAATATTTTTGATCCTGTTTGCAATTCTTTCTCGCTACAGTGAACGCTGTAAAAGGTGGAGGGCTCCCTGTTATCAGCCTGGCACCGTTAAGGTCAGCCTTCGTTGTTTCAGCTGTGTGATTCCCAGACAGACATGTTTAAAAAGGCTTGGATCACAAGTGGGACTACACAGCAACGCCACAGGTCCCCCAGTGAAGATCACCATGTGGAGTCTGGCTCTAATCTGCCTCCTCGTCGGAGTTACATGTGGTAAGATGACTAGTTTTTGAATTGGTTGAGGGGAAAAATCGATTAATTGAGTTGTTTCTCTTTTCTCTTTCTAAAATTGCTCTTTTTGCCTCATTTTAAATGGATTTATTTAACAAGTTTTATCATCCTCTAAGTTAGATGATGGGAGGAAATTCAGTTTTTTGGGTTTGTTGGTCAGTGGTTGGTTTAGTCTCCCATTCTCTGTTAGGCGTTACAGACATGCGTGCTCTTGTCCACAGCCTCTGAGGTTTGTTTCGAAGGGCTTGGCTGTTTTGCTGCTGGGCCTCCCTGGGGGGGCACTGATCAGAGACCAGTCTCCATTCTGCCTTCACACCCTGATGAGATCGGCACCCGCTTTCTCCTCTTCACCCAGAGGAACCGCTATTATCAGGCAAGATCAGTTATTATGTGATTAGAACCTCCTAACAGGACCTTTTGTACCTCACTTACACAGACAAAGGGTTCAACCTCCTTGGTATGTAATTATTTATGTAATTATAAAGTAAGGTTGTGAGTTTAGGTGAATACTGCTGGGATACGATATAACGGCCTGTAACTCTGGTACGAAGCAGTTAACAGAGCATCCCTGATTGGGTAATTCAACCCTTTTCTTTCCTTTGTCACTTAATTTGAAATTTGTTAAGACCACAATAAACACATGGATCATTTAAGGCAACCAGTATATTAGATGTAAATAATGTATGAAGAAAGAAAATAATGTAAACATGTGTGCACATTTCTCTTCTCTTGAAGGAAATAAAGGCTGATCAGACCATCCAGGCATCAAATTACGGCGGGATGAGAAAGACTCGCTTCATCCTTCCTGGTTATTTGAAAGAAAGAGATGAAGACTGGCCTCAGGACATGTGCAAGGCAAGGAAGCACACTTGGTTTACAGAGGTTCTTTCTATTTATGTTGGAGCCACAAGTTTCCCCTGAGTTGACCTCAACAGAATGATCATTTAAAATATAAAAAGAGAAATATTTACACATGGATGAAAAGAACAAAATGCTTTCTGGGCAATACGAAGAGAGACTGAGACATTTCAGGAGGATTGGGTTAGGGATAGCCTGGGGGAAAAAGGTTCATGTGTTCTCTGGTTCTGGTTCAGAAGGATCCGAACCTGCAGCCAACAAACAAGCAGCGGCTGGGGCAGATGGCTCACCCACCATCCACCACCCTCACCTAGAATCAGGCAGAAGTCACAATGTGTGCTAGGCTGGCGCTGGCTCCCACCAAAGTTCCTGACCAGAGGGGAGGGTGGGAACGTAGATTGACCAGCAAATGGAGAGCTTTGCCTTCAGCTCAGCTCCTTCTTCACCATGACAGACCGACACAACGGCCTCATTAGTGCAGCGATACTCCACTGATCCACCCTCAACCTCCCACTCCGTCCTTCCCTCACTCCTGAACAAGACCCCAAAGTCCTTGAACTCCTCCGCAGGAGATCTGCTCTGACCTGGTGGGGGCAACACACTTTTTTACTGTTGAGAACCATGACCTTGGACTTGGAGGTGCTGCTTCTCAACCGAGCTGCTCCACACTGAGCTGCAAACATCCCCAGTACCTGCTGAAGGTCCTGGCCCAAAGACATCATCATCATCAGAGAACAGTGGAGATGAGCTCCAGCAGAGATGAAATCCAGTAGTAATCCATAAAAGTAACCAACAGAACCGGTGACCCTGAAGCACCTGTAGAGCTGCTCCAGTGATCTACGACCAGGATGAAAGCCGCATTGTTCCTCCTGAATCTGAGCTTTGATTTTCAGCCAGCCATCTCCTCTCTGGTACCCTGGAGTAGGGTTTCCCAGGGAGGCTGAGCAGTGTGATCCCCCAGTAGTTGGAATAGAGGGACCACCACTCTGGTCAGCTAGACCTGTAAGTAAAATTTATTTATAGAACACTAAAGACAGCTTGCAATGAACACTAAAATAGCACACTTAATAATACACATACAACAGATTTAAAGTATGATGACATCAAGAGTCAAATTAATTTCTAATTATGTTAACTAAAGGGAGCAGAGAAGGACTGGATCCAGAATGGATCCCTAGGGGAACACCATGCAGGGACAAAAAGGGATGAAGCATACTGGACTGTCCCTTTAATGACAACCCTCTAGACAAGCCAGATGCTCAGCACTGCTTCCCTGAGCTGCTGGATAGTTTGCCAGAATTTCTTTGAGTCCAACCATTAGCCCTCCTCCATGGGTTCCAAAAACTTTTCCCAGACCCAGTCTGCTGCATACTTGGCCTGCCGGTACCTCAGGAGTCCAATGAGCCAACCAAACTCAATAGGACTCCTTCTACAGCCTGAAGGCATCCTTTACTTCTGGTGTCTACCACCATGTTCAGGGAAGGCCTCCACAAGTGGAATCTGAGAATTCACAGACACAACTGTGAACAGTTCAGGTGGTGATCAGTTGACAGCTCCGCCCCTCTCTTCACCTGTGCGATAGACGGCTGAAGGTCAGATGACACAACCACCAAGTCCATCATGGACCTCTGATCTAGGGTGTCCTGTGCAATGTGCACTGATAGACACCTGTAAGCCCAAACAACAGCGAGAGACCGATCCCCAAGCAGACGGCTCAGGGAGATAACCCTCTGGTTAATCAGGGAGAACTCCAACATGTGGTGGCTGAGCTGGGGGGCTGAAAACAAGCCCACACAAAGTGTCTCACCTCTCTCAGGTAGTTGGGTTCCAGAGCCCTGGCTGTGTAGGGGAGCCCAACTATCTGTAGCTGTAGGGTTAGGGTTAGTGTTACATCCACCTCCCACACCTCCTCTGCTCTTTCCCCCAATGACGTGACATTCCAAGTCCCCGTGGCCAGTATCAGTGTCCATGCGTTCTGCCACGAGTCTCATCCAAATTCCACGACACCAGCTCCTTCTGAGTTATGTGGCGGGCCTACAGGAAGGTGGGTCCATGTTGCTCGTTTGTGCTAGGCCCCGCTGGGTCCCATGGGCAAACCTGGCCACCACCAACAAGCCTTGAGCCCAGGCTGGGCTCCAGGTTGGGACCCGGTGATGCTAATCTGCATGCTGTAAACTGCCTTGGTCTAGTCTTTGTGAGGCTTCAGAATAAATAAACAGAATATAAATACAATACAAATAATATGTTTGCTGACAGCCCTTCCACGGCAGCTCTGAGGTTATGTACCTTTGACTTTCAAGAGTTCAAGTGGAGTTGTAGATATGATTACAGGATCATTTTGCATCTATTTTCATTTTCATCACTTAAGAAATCTTCTGAAGTGGTTAAATCCTGGCAAAAACCATCCCATGTGGCTTTGTTCATGTAGTCTCCTGGGGTGGGGTGGGTCCTCACTTGAGGAAGTAAATGGCATGAGTGCAAGCAAATACTGGCAAGTACTTTATATAGGTACCTGGTATTTGAAAAGAGGCCTCCAGAGGGCAAGAGTGGTGAATACACAGAGCTGTTGGTCTACACGCCAATGGCCTCCTGACAGCTATGAATGAATGAATTGAATCAAGTGGCCCCCACTCTTGTGGGGGTTTCACCTGCGGATTCCCCCACTTGAAAAAGGGAGCTTGCTACAGATGGTTTTGATTGGAATTCATTCAATGAGCAAGAATGAATTATTTCTTTCTTTTATTTTGAAAATCAACAAGGCCAAAAGCAGGTGAAAATCCTGTAAAATACAAACATATAAATAGAAGTTCAAGAAAAAATAACCAACAAACCACAATCAACATGAAAAAGTATATGAAAATATGTTAAAGCACTTTTCAATGATGATTTCATCCTAACAAAACAAATATAACTACACATCACATTTATCAAAGATTAGATTGAATGCTTTTTAAAATCCACCATATTTTAACTGTACGTTCAACCCACATAATACATATTAAACCATTTAACATTTTAAGCACATCACTTTTTTTACACATTCCATTTTAGAATGAATTCAAGCTACAAAGACACCAACATAACCAAAACTCACCAGCTGCTTCTTCTTTCTTCAAACCAAGCTTTGGTACTGCAGGCTCCTTATCCCAAGTCCAAACCCTCAATCATTTCTTTCCTTCAATCACTGTATTTCACTCCTCCTTGAGTGTCTTTCCTACCATACCAGACGGTTTCCACCTCGTTCCCTCAATCAGCTGCCTTCAGGCTGTGAGACACACCCTATTCAGGCAGGCAGAGGCATGTCAACCTCAATTTGACAATGAAGACTTTGAACTAGCTCCCCTGTTGCTTTGATGCTGTGGAGGAGTTCTTTTGTGGTGCATAGGGCCCTCACAATGGTGTGGCTGACACCCCATCACATACCAGTCCCCTGACCGGTCCTCAGAGGACCTCCACCGGCCGGCCCCATGCCGGTGTTCTGGTGCACTGTGGGCTTTCTGGAAGCACGTTCCTCAATGTCTTAGTGTGTGGCGAGAGAGGGAGGCCTCGCTGACCTACCCTACCCCACCACCCTGCATGTGGACAAAGGGCCCCTCACCTTCTCTTTGGAGGGCCACTGATAGGTCCTCCTCCACCAGCTCTTCTAGACCTCCACGGTCACCTGGTTGACCCTGACAGCACCTGTGCTTGTCTCAGATGAAGCCATGCCAGTCTGCGTATCGCACAGCTTCGTGATAATTCTGGCAATTCTCAAGAGCAAATACATGCAACCAAGTGCTGAGCTCTTGGGACGCATGGATTTATCAGACTTTAAGGACATGGGGGGGCTCTCTGGATGCTTTAGTGACTCTAGACAACCTTGAGATAATCACTGACCTTCTGGTGGAGGTGACCAAAACCACAGGAGCTGTCCCAGCCCTGGAATGGAAATGAGTACACTGTATCCTTCAACATCATTTATGGCTGTAAACATCTGTGCTGAACATCTGGGACAAGCTGGTACTGTTCCACCAGTCTGTTGTGGCGAGTGCCCTTTTCCATGCTGTGGTGAGCTGGGGTCATCATTAAGAAGAGCGACAACTCACCACTTGACACACTGGCTCCTGTCACTCATTAACATCTTCTGCCCACTGTGGACGTCATCCCCACTGCCGTGTGACTCTTTAGGAAACAAGTCAGAGAATACAAAACACCATCCTGAACATGCATCCATCCATTTTCATTGCACGCCCCTTTAAATGTTTTCTTTTTTCCTAGTGTTTTTATCCTACATCCATTGGATTGGATTGAAATTGTGAATTTTTAAGTTGCTAAAACTGTCTGCTTGTTTCTGAGGTTCTAAAAGAAGAACGCTGCCTTTATCTGTGTATGAACAGAACCTTTACTGAGCAGTTCGTCAAATCAATATGAAGTCATGTTTCCTGTACAGACAGTATGTTGAACATTCAAGTCTTGTCTCCGTATTTGCATGTGTTCAGGAAATGGTGAAGAGGGAGAATGTGAACTGTGTTGCTGTAGAGTGGAAAAAAGGGGTGAAGACTCAATATGCTAAGGCAGCCAATAACGTCAGAGTGGTGGCAGCCCAGGTGGCAGCCATGATCACGTTCCTCATGGTAAGCAGCACTTCATTCACACAGATGAGAGGAATAGACCTTTTATGCATTCTATGCAAATAGAAAGTACTGCAGGTTTTAGAACTTCCAAAGGAGTTAATTCCTAGAGAAGAGCTCCAGTTAAAGACAAACACAAACAGATAATCTCTCCTTAAAAGCACATCACTGCATTATCAACACTGATGGCTGTAACAGTCCACGTTTCATGAAAGATAGTCAGAAAATAATAATAATGTCTATTTAAAAAGATGGTTTTCATCTCTTAATAACCCGTCATTGTGAAAAAAAATGGTACTTATTAGTCCATACAGCTGAAAGCCCTGACACGTCCACACTGTCTGAACCAACATATGCTGATTTACGTCTCATGTAGGACAACTACAAACAGACTCCGGAGAAATTCCATATTATTGGACACAGTCTTGGAGCACATGCTGCAGGAGATGTGGGCCGTCGAATCCCTGGCCTGGCACGCATCACAGGTCAAACTTTTCTGGCTGTTTTTAAGAGCTGCTGCTTTTGTTTGGTTTGCTTCTTCATTGTAGACCTCAGAGGAGTCCACCATGGAGCGAGTGTCCAAGGCTGCAAGGAGTCATCAGCTGATCCCTTCACATAGTCTCCCTTTAATTAAATCAATTCTTTATTCATTTATTAGAACAAACCTCAAATATAGAGCTCGTTCTAACCCTCGTTCATACTGCAAATGTTTTTTTGACTGGTTGATTCTGACTGGTCCGGGTGTTAATTGTGATTATGCTAATGAGTGCGTGGCCAGTAGCTACATGCATGCAGGTAAACAGAGAATTAAAGTCAGAAAGAGCAGAGCAAAATCCAAACCCTGTGCTTTGAGGCTCTGGTAGTCCGGTTAGAAAAAGAGGGAGAAAGTTAGAGAAAGAGCCCAAACGAGTTAACTCACTTTCAAACTAAAGATTTTCAGACTGCGGTCCAACACCAACATAGACGCTTTAACAAAGAGAGGTGTGACTTCTGGGTGATGACTCCCTGATGGACAAGAATCCCCCCACGTCTCTACAATCCAGTGGTTTCCAAACTTTTTCTTTCAAGCCCCCTTTGATGATATAAGAAAATAAGCCCCCCACCACTCACCACACCCGATCCCACCCACTCCAAATCAATCACACCTTCTTTGTTTTTGAATAAATGGAACGATATATAAATGCTATATAAAGATGTTTTCTTTCTAAAACATGTACATATCACTTCACGTTTCAATTTCACAGTTTTTATTGTTTGTTATGCTGGACTGGAGTCTAAAGCAGGAGATCCTTTGACACCCCCTGCAGGTCCACTGAGCCCCCACCCCCCAGGGGGCATGCCCCCTTGTTTGGGAACCACTGCTGTAATCAGTGAGGGTGAACAAACAGCCTTATAAATGTAAAAAGATTCAAATGGCAGGAGGTAACAGACATTTGTATTCAAGTGCTCACTTTGCTCTGTCTCTTTAGGACTGGACCCGACAGAACCTTACTTCCAGGGAACCAGCGCTGCTGTTAGCCTGGACATCACTGATGCCACCTTTGTGGATGTCATCCACACCGACGGACTTCCTTTTAACCCTAAACTCGGTATTAACACCGGTGTTAACTGCTTCTGTCGGGGGAACGGTTCTAGGATGTCAATCGCTGTTTTGTTAATGACCTTCAACTCTCAGGTCTGGGGATGTCGCAGCCTGTGGGACACATTGACTTCTACCCCAACGGAGGAGAGCTGATGCCTGGCTGCTCCACCAACAGAGGAGACCCCACTGACCTGGACGCCATCTGGCTCGGTGAGCTCCAGTAGGTGCAGACCCAGCTTGTACGAGGAGGTCAACAATCACGAGACATCTACACTGCTGAGTTCTATTTAATATAACTGCAGCTTTTTTTAGGTGAACCAGTGAACAGACACCTGATTTGTGTGTCTTCAGAAAAGTGAAAGTAAAACGACGTAATTGTGATTCTGCTTCTACTTTCTTTGTGGAGTAACTCGGCAACCTGGCATCATGGAATGTTGGAGTTGTTACAACAGAAGAATCAGACCTTTTTTTCTACATCCAAGAGGTTTCTTAAATGTGCTGTGACTGGGAGCCTTGGGCTGCACAGCTGGAGGTCTCCTCCTCATTCCTGTCCTAGAAGACAAAGACAGTGAATCCAAGACCACCGAACCTCTCTTCATGCCTCACACCTACATTCTACCAAAAATTAGCCCTGACTTGCACATGTTGAAAAGAAACAGTTTCACCTTCAAAGAAGTCTTAGGACAGATACCAAAACCTTATTAGTAGTAGAGTAATACAACATTCAGTCAGATGATCACAGGTTCAGTGTGAAAGCTGATGTCTGCTTCACTACTCACTTATTTTTACCTTTTCTTTCATGATCCTCCTCTTCTGCCCTCCTGTAATGTCACATCATGATGTCCAAATGTTGCCAGGTACCAAGAAGTTTGATGCCTGCAACCACGTTCGAGCGTATGAATACTACATTGAGAGCATCTCTAAACCTCAAGGCTTTCTGGGATATCCATGTCCCAACAAGGACTCTTTTGCTGATGTAAGTGTAAGATTCACAAGAGCCTCCCCACCAACATGTTTCTGTCTCTCCCTATTATTATTATTATTATTATTATTATTATTATTATTATTATTATTGTTGTTGTTGTTGTTGTTATTTTTGTTATTATTGTGATTATTATTATTAGTAGTAGTACTTTATAGTAGTAGTTTTATTTCCAATGCCTCTGACCTGACATCACATTTGATTACAGGTTCTTTTATTGGTTGTTAGCAGTCGGTTGAGGCAGCCATGCTGCCCTCTTGTCTCCGTCAGGGGTTCAGTGAACACCAGGCAGGGAGAGGGAAGGACATGAGCAGGGGTTTACCCACATCAAGCCTCAGTGTGATAATAAGGTGACACAGGAAAGTGGATCATGTGTCATGGTGAAACAGGTGGAAGTGTGTCAAGTAGCCGGCTGATACCTTGCAAAGTATGTGAGGAGGTAAATATAAGAGGAGATAAAATAAGCGGCCCTGATTTAGACACGTTTGCTGCAGCACCTCCTGATTGAAGCTGTGGTAAACTACAGTGGAAGGTGAGTGCTGCCGTCCAAACGGCAGGGCCGGTGGGTCAGCTCGGCCTCCTCTGGCCAGCAGGCGTTAGGGGCTACCAGCTGTTGTTGGTGACACCGATATGGCTGTGAACCATTTCTGTTTAAATGTTGATTTGGCCAGATTGGATTTTTGAGGAGAGGAGGGGCTGATATAAATGGGTCTTCCACGGACAGGACCTGTGTCTGCAGCTGTTGGTGATAATGACACTTTATCCCTCTGGACACATGGCTGAGATGAAAGGAAGCCCAGATCACCCCATGAGCTCATATCACTGTCTGAGGGATGAGAGCACCTCCTTGTCATTTTGTCTCCTTCATGTTTTTGGTGAGCTAGGACAGACAGCCACGATGCTCTGCTTGTCTCCACAGGAGAAGTGCTTCCCCTGTGGACACACTGAATGTCCTCTGATGGGCCACCACGCTGACAAGTTCACTCTGACAGATGATATCTCCAAAACAAAGTATTTCCTCACCACAGGCAGCTCAACACCCTTTAGACGTAAGTAGCCCTGTCCCGTGACGGTCACAACTCCTCAGAAGAAGTCCTCAAGGAAAAGATTTGAACCATTACGTGAACGTTCATTGTCAGACAGTTTCAGTGAGCTTCGTCATGGTCAGATCTCCGTTTCAGTGACGTGTTGTGAGATGCTGTAAAAGACTTATGTTAGAGAGGAAGTCATATTTTAATAGGACTTTAGTTACAGTCTGCTCCTTGATGAGCACCTCATGCTTCTTCTTTTATTTTAGGTTACAGCTACAGAATTGCAGTGACCTTGGATGGTTCCATCCTGCCCAACGTAGGCTTCATGTTTGTGGCCCTTGTTGGAAAGTCTGGAAGCACCAAAGAGCACCGACTTCATGTGTGAGAACCTCAGTGTAGATCTGACATTATCTGGCCCCTCCTCCAAGACCGAGGGAAATGAAAATCTAAAATAAGGCGTGTATGTAAATGGCACTGACACGTCCTCATTGTGATTGCTATCTGGGTGACTCTTCTTTAGGGGCACCTTGATTCCCGGAAGGACGTACGACTTGTTGTTGGATGCAGAGTTGGATGTGGGGGAAGTGACCGAGGTCCAGTTTCGATGGAACAACCACATCATCGACCCCCTGAGACCCAAATATGGAGCAGAGAAGGTGGTGCTGGAGAGAGGAAAAGACAAGATGACGTGAGTGTGTCCTCTAGCAGCAGCATTGGCAGTAACAATCGTGATGGGTGCGACTTGCTCTGGCCTCTGCCGTGGTGTTCACGCGACATGAACTCATGTTGGACACAAGAGGGCAGAATTGGGCTGCATGGACGCGCCTTGGATGGAGCAGTGGGGGATGGGGTCAGGCGTGACGCTTAGGTATTGCTGCACAGCAGACCTTCATCTTTAATCATTCTTTAGAAGAATCGAGAGAAATAAAACTGTGATGAATGAAAGATTCGGATGGTAGGGGAGGTCATTGCAGGCGCTCTAGTTCTCACTTTCAATTGGGTTAAATGTAAATAAATGTCATTTTATAGCGATCACCTCCAACACTGAAGCCACTGGTGCAATTACACCTTCCTGTCATGACGACAATGAAGGAACATCTCATAAAGACCACCTAAAAACACATCTGAAACAGTATATTCATCTTATTAAATCAAAAAATACTTTTCACATTCCTGTCTAGAGGAATTACAAAGCTCCTTCAGACTCTTGCTACATAGAATGAATAAGTGTGAACTAATAATATAGAGGAATGTCATAAGGATTCAGCTGTTTGCTCACAGGAACAGTGGATTCATTAGTGACTCGGTTGTTTAGCTTTAATAATCAGTTCTGTGCTTCTACAACATCTGATTTCATCCTCTTTTCCTCTTCCAAAGCATGACCTTCTGTGGAGCAGGGAACGTGGCCGAAAACCAAATCCAGTCTGTGCTCCCCTGTAACTTCTTCAGTCAATAAAGTTCTGGTCCACTCGCTCCTGCGTGCTGTCAATTGCAACAGCTCCCAGCCACAAGCACCAGTGTGCAGCGGCGCCAGTGTGCAGCGACGCCAGTGTGCAGCGGCGCCAGTGTGCAGCGGCGCCAGTGTGCAGCGACGCCAGTGTGCAGCGGCGCCAGTGTGCAGCGACGCCAGTGTGCAGCGGCGAGCCATCACACATCAGCAGCTGCCAGATGAATCTCCAGCCACAGTTCTCACACCAGGCTTTGGTAGAAGCCTAGAATCATGGCCACACGTTCTGTTGTGTTGTGTTGGTATGTTGTCTTGTTGTGTGTTTGTGTGTTGTTGTGTTGTGTGTTGTGAGAGGTGGTCCAGAGAGATGGTCCAGCAGAGCCCCCACCCCCCCAGAACCTCAGAACCTCCACATGAAGGCAACATGCACACATTTCTAAAATGGTTTTAACTGTCTATCTGTAGTATTTGTGTGTGTGAGTGTGTGCGTTGTGTCAGTTTGTGTGTGTGTGTGTGCGTGCGTGTGTGTACATTTATTTATCCAAACTTCTGCTTCATCTGCTGATTTGGATACAAAAGAGGGAAGACCTTATTGAATATCTCACATTCATGTATAATTCTGAAGGTCTCTCAATCTGTGTGAGAGACAGAGAGTGTGTGTGTGTGTGTGTGTGTGTGTGTGTGTGTGTGTGTGTTGAAAAGCACTTATTAATCTGTCCGTGGCCTTTCGCTGCCTTATGAAGTCCTGATTGTGTGTCATTGTTTTGGCTTCATTTATTTGAACACACACCCCATAATTACACTTGCAAATATACAGCTTCAAAACGGCGAGCTGCCATTTTCATCATGGCGCTAACAAAGTGCATTTGAAATGGTGTGACTTCCCTGAGCTGAGCCATCACGCTCACACAATAGCAATCAGGAGGAAAAAAGCCTCTCGCTCCCGAGCTTCACGCTCGAAGATGCTAATAATATTAATAAAACACTAAGTTGAATGTGTGGGCTAAGAGGTGGGGGAGAGGGTCTTGAATTCTCTAAAGACATCCGTCTTTGTCGTTGACTCGTTTCTCTTTTGATTATCGGCTCATTGGAAGTGAAGACTAATGACAAAATAGACTAATTCCTGTCATTAAGTGTGTTTGTGACAGCAGTTCTTCTGATCTCCAAGTCCGTGGCTTTAAAGTGTGTGTGTGTGTGTGCGCGCGTGCGTGCGCGTGTGCGTGTGTGTGCGTGCGTGTGTGTGTGCGTATGCGTGTGTGCGTGTGTGTGTGTGCGTGCGTGTGTGTACGTGCGTGCGTGTGTGTGCGTATGCGTGTGTGTGTGTGTGCGTGTGTGTGTGTGCGTGTGTGTGTGCGTGTGTGTGTGTGCGTGTGTGTGTGTGTGTGTGTGTGTGCGTGCGTGTGTGTGCGTGCGTGTGTGTGTGTGCGTATGCGTGTGTGTGTGCGTGCGTGCGTGTGTGTGTGTGTGCGTGTGTGTGTGTTCGTGCGTGTGTGTGTGTGCGTTTGCGTGTGTGTGTGTGCATTACGACATGGCGGATGTGAGTTGATGTATAGGTGTAGGTGGGGAGGAAAGCAGCTCCCCTGGGCAGTGCTTGCACAACAAACTTAACCTCTGGCTGTGCAACGCCACAAGTACAATGAAACCGAGAATCTGCAGGCGTGCAGCTTTGAGTGGAGCCGAGAGACGAACTGAATACCCAACAAGGACATCAACACAACATATTACATTATGTCTAATATAAAGCACAATGCTGTTAAAGCAGCAAACTGCCAAAGAGATTCCAGTCGACACACAGAGAAATTAATTTGACCTTTACAAAAGAAGCATGTTTTTGACCTCTGCTGTAGACGGATTCCAGCAGTAATGAAAGAGCACACAAAGGAATGTATTCTAGTCCGGCTGAATGGAGCTACATCGGACAGGTCACAAAGGGGGCGTTACAGCATTAATAAAGAAGAAGATGTGTTTTGTGGAGGGAGGCGGTTTTGCACAGATATTGTTGTTGATCTTGAACTGAAAACGTGGCTGCTGCTGAAGGTTTAGCAGCTAATCGCACTGTTTTAGTCTGAAATCCAGCTCTGAGCACCCTGAGCACCCTGAGCACCCTGAGCACCCCTCGGCTGTTTGGAGAGAAAAACGGTGAAACAAGCCTTTAGTCACACAGGCCTTCCAAATGAACCCTGAGCTCCACACAAAATATTGAGAGGTGCCCCAAAAGTAACTAATCTGTCTAATTTATCCTCTTTTATTAATGTGTGTGTGTGTGTGTGTGTCTGTGTGTGTGTCTGTGTGGGTGGCCCGTGTACGAGCGTGTTAAGTGCTCAGGCATACCTCTACACTGAAACACTTGAGCAGGTTACACAAATGTTCATGTGAAACAAACACATTGTGTGAACGGGGGTTGTGTGTGTGTGTGTGTGTGTGTGTGTGTGTGAGAGAGAGAGGCTTCAATCAGCCAGAGTGTGTGCCCCCCCCTCACGCCACACTCTCACTGCAGTCATGTGGCTGTGAACTCTGCCATCAGCTGCAGGACAGCGTGGACGGGGGGGGGGGCAGCGGAGCCGCCAGCTGAAGGGCCACTTGGTGAGTTTGGGCCCCCCCAGATCACCGTAGCAACTGGTGACCTCCGGGGGGGGGGCACTGAGACAAGCCTCTTAGCCTTTCTCCGCAATCCACTTATTTAAACTCCCTGAATACACAGGAGGGTGAGGGAGAGAGAGGGTGAGGGAGAGAGAGGGTGAGGGAGGAGAGGTGGGTGAGGGAGGAGAGGTGGGTGAGGGAGGAGAGGTGGGTGAGGGACAGAGAGAGGGGGTGAGGGAGAGAGGGGGGTGAGGGAGAGAGGGGGTGAGGGACAGAGAGGGGGGTGAGGGAGAGAGAGGGGGGTGAGGGAGAGAGGGGGGTGAGGGACAGAGAGGGGGTGAGGATCAGAGAGGGGGGAGGGAGAGGGGGGTGAGGGAGAGAGGGGGGGGAGGGAGAGAGAGGGGGTGAGGGAGAGAGGGGGTGAGGGAGAGAGAGGGGGTGAGGGACAGAGAGGGGGGTGAGGGAGAGAGAGGTGGGTGAGGGAGAGAGAGAGTGGGGAGAGAGAAGAGGTGTGAGGGAGAGAGAGGAGGGGTGAGGGAGAGAGAGGAGGGGTGAGGGAGAGAGAGAGTGGGGAGAGAGAAGAGGTGTGAGGGAGAGAGGGGGTGAGGTAGAGAAAGAGGGAGGTAGAGAGAGGGAGGTAGAGAGAGGGAGGGAGAGAGAGGGAGGGAGAGAGAGGGAGGTAGAGAGAGGGAGGTAGAGAGAGGGAGGGAGAGAGAGGGAGGTAGAGAGAGGCAGGTAGAGAGAGGGAGGTAGAGAGAGGGAGGTAGAGAGAGGGAGGGAGAGAGAGGCAGGTAGAGAGAGGGAGGGAGAGAGAGGGAGGTAGAGAGAGGGAGGGAGAGAGAGGCAGGTAGAGAGAGGGAGGGAGAGAGAGGGAGGGAGAGAGAGGGAGGGAGATGTGGGGTCTAAAACAAGCTCACCTTGTGAGGGTGGAGTGGCTCTCGTGTCCACTCTGTCAGGATGAAACACTGTGTGTGTAAATGTGTTCTGTTGAATACTACTTGTCTGTAGTCTCACATTCAGCAGCATGAATCACCGGTGGGGGTGTTCAAGGGAGAGAAACCGACGTGTTGGTGTGTGACGGGGTTTTGTGACCTGCAAAATACCACACACACACACACACACATGCACAGGCACACACACTCTCTCACACACACACTGACACACACTAACACACAGACTAACACACACACTCACACACATGCACATGCACACACACACACGCACCCACACACTCACTCACACACACACACACTCACACACACACATGCACACACACACACTCAGACATACACACTCTCTCACACACACACACACACACACATACACACTCACACACACATATATTCCTTGGCTGAGGGACGCAGTTCTTTTCTACAGTCCCACCGTCGTCCTGTCCACCAGGGGGCGCTGCGGCCCCACAGACTCACAAGTCTCAGCGATGACCTTCGTTGTTTGCTCTCAGAGGAACAGTTTTCAGTAATGGCTGAATTTACATAAATGTTAGACACACTGCAATGATCCTGTTATTTGAATTGATTGTTGATTATTGTTGTACTGTTTATTATCATGTTTTTTTTTTTTCTGAAATGGCTCACTGCAGGTCGTGGTCAGCAGCATGTCCTGTTGGAGGGTGGTGGTAATCTGGTAATCTGGTAGTCTGAGGTCAGACAGCTCTATGGAGGGTGGACACTGTGAGGTCATCTCTCCTAAACTGGGAAGCTAAAGAGAGCTCTGAAGAATCCCTCACACAGGCTGGAACAGCTACGCTACCTCAGGACTTCTGGAGGTACAGTCATTATTTCAGTCACAATAATCTGGTTTACAACAGACTCCGCTACGTTTTTCTGGCTATCATGGAGTTCCACAAGGTTCAGTGTTATTTTAATACATGCTCCCTCTTGGTAGTATAACAGGAAGTGTTCACTAAAGCTCCCCTGTATGCAGGTGAAAGCCCTCTATATTTATCAAGGAGCCAGACCAAACCAGGCAGCTCCTAAACCTTAACTCTAACCCTCAAAGAGTTTGGGTTTGGGGTCAACTTTAGCCTAACCCTAACCCTCAAAGAGTTTGGGTTTGGGGTCAACCTTAGCCTAACCCTAACCCTCAAAGAGTTTGGGTTTGGGGTCAACCTTAGCCTAACCCTAACCCTCAAAGAGTTTGGGTTTGGGGTCAACCTTAGCCTAACCCTTACTCTAACCCTCAAAGAGTTTGGGTTTGGGCTCAACCTTAGCCTAACCCTAATCCTCAAAGAGTTTGGGTTTGGGGTCAACTTTGGCCTAACTCTAACTCTAACCCTCAAAGAGTTTGGGTTTGGGGTCAACTTTAGCCTAACCCTAACTCTAATCCTCAAAGAGTTTGGGTTTGGGGTCAACTTTAGCCTAACCCTAACTCTAACCCTCAAAGAGTTTGGGTTTGGGGTCAACCTTAGCCTAACTCTAACCCTCAAAGAGTTTGGGTTTGGGGTCAACCTTAGCCTAACTCTAACCCTCAAAGAGTTTGGGTTTGGGGTCAACTTTAGCCTAACCCTAACTCTAACCCTCAAAGAGTTTGGGTTTGGGGTCAACCTTAGCCTAACTCTAACCCTCAAAGAGTTTGGGTTTGGGGTCAACCTTAGCCTAACCCTAACCCTCAAAGAGTTTGGGTTTGGGGTCAACTTTGGCCTAACTCTAACTCTAACCCTCAAAGAGTTTGGGTTTGGGGTCAACTTTAGCCTAACTCTAACCCTCAAAGAGTTTGGGTTTGGGCTCAACCTTAGCCTAACCCTAACCCTCAAAGAGTTTGGGTTTGGGGTCAACCTTAGCCTAACCCTAACCCTCAAAGAGTTTGGGTTTGGGGTCAACCTTAGCCTAACCCTTACTCTAACCCTCAAAGAGTTTGGGTTTGGGGTCAACCTTAGCCTAACCCTAACCCTCAAAGAGTTTGGGTTTGGGGTCAACTTTGGCCTAACTCTAACTCTAACCCTCAAAGAGTTTGGGTTTGGGGTCAACTTTAGCCTAACTCTAACCCTCAAAGAGTTTGGGTTTGGGCTCAACCTTAGCCTAACCCTAACCCTCAAAGAGTTTGGGTTTGCGGTCAACCTTAGCCTAACTCTAACCCTCAAAGAGTTTGGGTTTGGGGTCAACCTTAGCCTAACCCTAACCCTCAAAGAGTTTGGGTTTGGGGTCAACTTTGGCCTAACTCTAACTCTAACCCTCAAAGAGTTTGGGTTTGGGGTCAACTTTAGCCTAACTCTAACCCTCAAAGAGTTTGGGTTTGGGCTCAACCTTAGCCTAACCCTAACCCTCAAAGAGTTTGGGTTTGGGGTCAACCTTAGCCTAACCCTAACCCTCAAAGAGTTTGGGTTTGGGGTCAACCTTAGCCTAACCCTTACTCTAACCCTCAAAGAGTTTGGGTTTGGGCTCAACCTTAGCCTAACCCTAATCCTCAAAGAGTTTGGGTTTGGGGTCAACTTTGGCCTAACTCTAACTCTAACCCTCAAAGAGTTTGGGTTTGGGGTCAACTTTAGCCTAACTCTAACCCTCAAAGAGTTTGGGTTTGGGGTCAACCTTAGCCTAACCCTAACCCTCAAAGAGTTTGGGTTTGGGGTCAACCTTAGCCTAACCCTAACCCTCAAAGAGTTTGGGTTTGGGGTCAACCTTAGCCTAACCCTTACTCTAACCCTCAAAGAGTTTGGGTTTGGGCTCAACCTTAGCCTAACCCTAACCCTCAAAGAGTTTGGGTTTGGGGTCAACTTTAGCCTAACCCTAACCCTAACCCTCAAAGAGTTTGGGTTTGGGGTCAACTTTAGCCTAACCCTAACTCTAATCCTCAAAGAGTTTGGGTTTGGGGTCAACCTTAGCCTAACCCTAACCCTCAAAGAGTTTGGGTTTGGGGTCAACCTTAGCCTAACCCTAACTCTAACCCTCAAAGAGTTTGGGTTTGGGGTCAACCTTAGCCTAACTCTAACCCTCAAAGAGTTTGGGTTTGGGGTCAACCTTAGCCTAACCCTAACCCTCAAAGAGTTTGGGTTTGGGGTCAACCTTAGCCTAACTCTAACCCTCAAAGAGTTTGGGTTTGGGGTCAACCTTAGCCTAACTCTAACCCTCAAAGAGTTTGGGTTTGGGGTCAACCTTAGCCTAACCCTAACCCTCAAAGAGTTTGGGTTTGGGGTCAACTTTGGCTTAACTCTAACTCTAACCCTCAAAGAGTTTGGGTTTGGGGTCAACTTTAGCCTAACTCTAACCCTCAAAGAGTTTGAGTTTGGGGTCAACTTTAGCCTAACCCTAACCCTCAAAGAGTTTGGGTTTGGGCTCAACCTTAGCCTAACCCTAACCCTCAAAGAGTTTGGGTTTGGGGTCAACCTTAGCCTAACCCTAACCCTCAAAGAGTTTGGGTTTGGGGTCAACCTTAGCCTAACCCTTACTCTAACCCTCAAAGAGTTTGGGTTTGGGGTCAACCTTAGCCTAACCCTTACTCTAACCCTCAAAGAGTTTGGGTTTGGGCTCAACCTTAGCCTAACCCTAACCCTCAAAGAGTTTGGGTTTGGGGTCAACTTTAGCCTAACCCTAACCCTAACCCTCAAAGAGTTTGGGTTTGGGGTCAACTTTAGCCGAACCCTAACTCTAATCCTCAAAGAGTTTGGGTTTGGGGTCAACCTTAGCCTAACTCTAACCCTCAAAGAGTTTGGGTTTGGGGTCAACTTTAGCCTAACCCGAACTCTAACCCTCAAAGAGTTTGGGTTTGGGGTCAACCTTAGCCTAACTCTAACCCTCAAAGAGTTTGGGTTTGGGGTCAACCTTAGCCTAACCCTAACCCTCAAAGAGTTTGGGTTTGGGGTCAACTTTGGCTTAACTCTAACTCTAACCGTCAAAGAGTTTGGGTTTGGGGTCAACTTTAGCCTAACTCTAACCCTCAAAGAGTTTGGGTTTGGGGTCAACTTTAGCCTAACCCTAACCCTCAAAGAGTTTGGGTTTGGGCTCAACCTTAGCCTAACCCTAACCCTCAAAGAGTTTGGGTTTGGGGTCAACCTTAGCCTAACCCTAACCCTCAAAGAGTTTGGGTTTGGGGTCAACCTTAGCCTAACCCTTACTCTAACCCTCAAAGAGTTTGGGTTTGGGCTCAACCTTAGCCTAACCCTAACCCTCAAAGAGTTTGGGTTTGGGGTCAACCTTAGCCTAACCCTTACTCTAACCCTCAAAGAGTTTGGGTTTGGGGTCAACCTTAGCCTAACCCTAACTCTAACCCTCAAAGAGTTTGGGTTTGGGCTCAACCTTAGCCTAACCCTAACCCTCAAAGAGTTTGGGTTTGGGGTCAACCTTAGCCTAACTCTAACCCTCAAAGAGTTTGGGTTTGGGGTCAACTTTAGCCTAACTCTAACCCTCAAGAGTTTGGGTTTGGGGTCAACCTTAGCCTAACCCTAACCCTCAAAGAGTTTGGGTTTGGGGTCAACCTTAGCCTAACTCTAACCCTCAAAGAGTTTGGGTTTGGGGTCAACTTTAGCCTAACTCTAACCCTCAAAGAGTTTGGGTTTGGGGTCAACTTTAGCCTAACCCTAACCCTCAAAGAGTTTGGGTTTGGGGTCAACCTTAGCCTAACTCTAACTCTAACCCTCAAAGAGTTTGGGTTTGGGGTCAACCTTAGCCTAACCCTAACCCTCAAAGAGTTTGGGTTTGGGGTCAACCTTAGCCTAACCCTTACTCTAACCCTCAAGAGTTTGGGTTTGGGGTCAACCTTAGCCTAACCCTAACCCTCAAGAGTTTGGGTTTGGGGTCAACCTTAGCCTAACCCTAACCCTCAAAGAGTTTGGGTTTGGGGTCAACTTGCCTAACCTAACTCTAACCCTCAAGAGTTTGGGTTTGGGCTCAACCTTAGCCTAACCCTAACCCTCAAAGAGTTTGGGTTTGGGGTCAACCTTGGCCTAACTCTAACCCTCAAGAGTTTGGGTTTGGGGTCAACTTTAGCCTAACTCTAACCCTCAAGAGTTTGGGTTTGGGGTCAACCTTAGCCTAACCTAACCCTCAAAGAGTTTGGGTTTGGGGTCAACCTTAGCCTAACCCTTACTCTAACCCTCAAAGAGTTTGGGTTTGGGGTCAACCTTAGCCTAACCTAACCCTCAAAGAGTTTGGGTTTTCCTTAGCCTAACCCTAACCCTCAAGAGTTTGGGTTTGGGGTCAACCTTACTTAATTTAACCCTCAAGAGTTTGGGTTTGGGGTCAACCTTAGCCTAACTCTAACCCTCAAAGAGTTTGGGTTTGGGGTCAACCTTAGCCTAACCCTAACCCTCAAGAGTTTGGGTTTGGGGTCAACTTTGGCCTAACTCTAACTCTAACCCTAAAGAGTTTGGGTTTGGGGTCAACCTTAGCCTAACTCTAACCCTCAAAGAGTTTGGGTTTGGGGTCAACTTTAGCCTAACCCGAACTCTAACCCTCAAAGAGTTTGGGTTTGGGGTCAACCTTAGCCTAACTCTAACCCTCAAAGAGTTTGGGTTTGGGGTCAACCTTAGCCTAACCCTAACCCTCAAAGAGTTTGGGTTTGGGGTCAACTTTGGCTTAACTCTAACTCTAACCGTCAAAGAGTTTGGGTTTGGGGTCAACTTTAGCCTAACTCTAACCCTCAAAGAGTTTGGGTTTGGGGTCAACTTTAGCCTAACCCTAACCCTCAAAGAGTTTGGGTTTGGGCTCAACCTTAGCCTAACCCTAACCCTCAAAGAGTTTGGGTTTGGGGTCAACCTTAGCCTAACCCTAACCCTCAAAGAGTTTGGGTTTGGGGTCAACCTTAGCCTAACCCTTACTCTAACCCTCAAAGAGTTTGGGTTTGGGCTCAACCTTAGCCTAACCCTAACCCTCAAAGAGTTTGGGTTTGGGGTCAACCTTAGCCTAACCCTTACTCTAACCCTCAAAGAGTTTGGGTTTGGGGTCAACCTTAGCCTAACCCTAACTCTAACCCTCAAAGAGTTTGGGTTTGGGCTCAACCTTAGCCTAACCCTAACCCTCAAAGAGTTTGGGTTTGGGGTCAACCTTAGCCTAACTCTAACCCTCAAAGAGTTTGGGTTTGGGGTCAACTTTAGCCTAACTCTAACCCTCAAAGAGTTTGGGTTTGGGGTCAACCTTAGCCTAACCCTAACCCTCAAAGAGTTTGGGTTTGGGGTCAACCTTAGCCTAACTCTAACCCTCAAAGAGTTTGGGTTTGGGGTCAACTTTAGCCTAACTCTAACCCTCAAAGAGTTTGGGTTTGGGGTCAACTTTAGCCTAACCCTAACCCTCAAAGAGTTTGGGTTTGGGGTCAACCTTAGCCTAACTCTAACTCTAACCCTCAAAGAGTTTGGGTTTGGGGTCAACCTTAGCCTAACCCTAACCCTCAAAGAGTTTGGGTTTGGGGTCAACCTTAGCCTAACCCTTACTCTAACCCTCAAAGAGTTTGGGTTTGGGGTCAACCTTAGCCTAACCCTAACCCTCAAAGAGTTTGGGTTTGGGGTCAACCTTAGCCTAACCCTAACCCTCAAAGAGTTTGGGTTTGGGGTCAACCTTAGCCTAACCCTAACTCTAACCCTCAAAGAGTTTGGGTTTGGGCTCAACCTTAGCCTAACCCTAACCCTCAAAGAGTTTGGGTTTGGGGTCAACCTTAGCCTAACTCTAACCCTCAAAGAGTTTGGGTTTGGGGTCAACTTTAGCCTAACTCTAACCCTCAAAGAGTTTGGGTTTGGGGTCAACCTTAGCCTAACCCTAACCCTCAAAGAGTTTGGGTTTGGGGTCAACCTTAGCCTAACCCTTACTCTAACCCTCAAAGAGTTTGGGTTTGGGGTCAACCTTAGCCTAACCCTAACCCTCAAAGAGTTTGGGTTTGGGGTCAACCTTAGCCTAACCCTAACCCTCAAAGAGTTTGGGTTTGGGGTCAACCTTAGCCTAACCCTTACTCTAACCCTCAAAGAGTTTGGGTTTGGGCTCAACCTTAGCCTAACCCTAACTCTAACCCTCAAAGAGTTTGGGTTTGGGCTCAACCTTAGCCTAACCCTAACCCTCAAAGAGTTTGGGTTTGGGGTCAACCTTAGCCTAACTCTAACCCTCAAAGAGTTTGGGTTTGGGGTCAACTTTGGCCTAACTCTAACTCTAACCCTCAAAGAGTTTGGGTTTGGGGTCAACTTTAGCCTAACTCTAACCCTCAAAGAGTTTGGGTTTGGGGTCAACTTTAGCCTAACCCTAACCCTCAAAGAGTTTGGGTTTGGGGTCAACCTTAGCCTAACTCTAACTCTAACCCTCAAAGAGTTTGGGTTTGGGCTCAACCTTAGCCTAACCCTAACCCTCAAAGAGTTTGGGTTTGGGGTCAACCTTAGCCTAACTCTAACCCTCAAAGAGTTTGGGTTTGGGGTCAACTTTAGCCTAACCCTAACCCTCAAAGAGTTTGGGTTTGGGGTCAACTTTGGCCTAACTCTAACTCTAACCCTCAAAGAGTTTGGGTTTGGGGTCAACTTTAGCCTAACTCTAACCCTCAAAGAGTTTGGGTTTGGGGTCAACTTTAGCCTAACCCTAACCCTCAAAGAGTTTGGGTTTTGGCTCAACCTTAGCCTAACCCTAACCCTCAAAGAGTTTGGGTTTGGGGTCAACCTTAGCCTAACCCTAACCCTCAAAGAGTTTGGGTTTGGGGTCAACCTTAGCCTAACCCTTACTCTAACCCTCAAAGAGTTTGGGTTTGGGGTCAACCTTAGCCTAACCCTAACCCTCAAAGAGTTTGGGTTTGGGGTCAACCTTAGCCTAACCCTAACCCTCAAAGAGTTTGGGTTTGGGGTCAACCTTAGCCTAACCCTTACTCTAACCCTCAAAGAGTTTGGGTTTGGGCTCAACCTTAGCCTAACCCTAACCCTCAAAGAGTTTGGGTTTGGGGTCAACTTTAGCCTAACCCTAACCCTAACCCTCAAAGAGTTTGGGTTTGGGGTCAACTTTCGCCTAACCCTAACTCTAATCCTCAAAGAGTTTGGGTTTGGGGTCAACTTTAGCCTAACCCTAACTCTAACCCTCAAAGAGTTTGGGTTTGGGGTCAACCTTAGCCTAACTCTAACCCTCAAAGAGTTTGGGTTTGGGGTCAACCTTAGCCTAACCCTAACCCTCAAAGAGTTTGGGTTTGGGGTCAACTTTGGCCTAACTCTAACTCTAACCCTCAAAGAGTTTGGGTTTGGGGTCAACTTTAGCCTAACTCTAACCCTCAAAGAGTTTGGGTTTGGGGTCAACTTTAGCCTAACCCTAACCCTCAAAGAGTTTGGGTTTGGGGTCAACTTTAGCCGAACTCTAACCCTCAAAGAGTTTGGGTTTGGGGTCAACTTTAGCCTAACCCTAACCCTCAAAGAGTTTGGGTTTGGGGTCAACCTTAGCCTATCCCTAACTAACCCTCAAAGAGTTTGGGTTTGGGCTCAACCTTAGCCTAACCCTAACCCTCAAAGAGTTTGGGTTTGCGGTCAACCTTAGCCTAACTCTAACCCTCAAAGAGTTTGGGTTTGGGGTCAACCTTAGCCTAACCCTAACCCTCAAAGAGTTTGGGTTTGGGGTCAACTTTGGCCTAACTCTAACTCTAACCCTCAAAGAGTTTGGGTTTGGGGTCAACTTTAGCCTAACTCTAACCCTCAAAGAGTTTGGGTTTGGGCTCAACCTTAGCCTAACCCTAACCCTCAAAGAGTTTGGGTTTGGGGTCAACTTTAGCCTAACCCTAACCCTCAAAGAGTTTGTGTTTGGGGTCAACCTTAGCCTAACCCTAACCCTCAAAGAGTTTGGGTTTGGGGTCAACCTTAGCCTAACCCTAACCCTCAAAGAGTTTGGGTTTGGGGTCAACCTTAGCCTAACCCTAACTCTAACCCTCAAAGAGTTTGGGTTTGGGCTCAACCTTAGCCTAACCCTAACCCTCAAAGAGTTTGGGTTTGGGGTCAACCTTAGCCTAACTCTAACCCTCAAAGAGTTTGGGTTTGGGGTCAACTTTAGCCTAACTCTAACCCTCAAAGAGTTTGGGTTTGGGGTCAACCTTAGCCTAACCCTAACCCTCAAAGAGTTTGGGTTTGGGGTCAACTTTGGCCTAACTCTAACTCTAACCCTCAAAGAGTTTGGGTTTGGGGTCAACTTTAGCCTAACTCTAACCCTCAAAGAGTTTGGGTTTGGGGTCAACTTTAGCCTAACCCTAACCCTCAAAGAGTTTGGGTTTGGGGTCAACTTTAGCCTAACTCTAACTCTAACCCTCAAAGAGTTTGGGTTTGGGGTCAACCTTAGCCTAACCCTAACCCTCAAAGAGTTTGGGTTTGGGGTCAACCTTAGCCTAACCCTAACCCTCAAAGAGTTTGGGTTTGGGGTCAACTTTAGCCTAACCCTAACTCTAACCCTCAAAGAGTTTGGGTTTGGGGTCAACCTTACCCTAACTCTAACCCTCAAAGAGTTTGGGTTTGGGGTCAACTTTAGCCTAACTCTAACCCTCAAAGAGTTTGGGTTTGGGGTCAACTTTAGCCTAACTCTAACCCTCAAAGAGTTTGGGTTTGGGGTCAACTTTAGCCTAACCCTGACCTGCAGTTGAACCCAGGTCAAACTAAGTCCTCCTCATCCCACCAGGGTCTCCAGCAGTAGTGTGGGAGTGGAGCCTTCAGTTATCAGGCCTGCTTCTCTGGAACCAGCTCTCCTTCTGGACCAGGGAAGCATCTGAAAACTTTTCTGAGTCCCACTGAGACCTTCTTCATGGACAGATTCTACACTAACTCCTAAATCTCTGATTACAATCAACACAGATGCTGCTGCTGGTCATGGTGTTGTCCTCAGACCAAACACCTTCAGGACACCTCTGTCCAGGCGTGTTTTGGTGTTCTCTCTTGTGTTTGCTGTCCTGCTCTAGTCTCCTCAGGAGGTCTGGTTGACCCTCGTGCCCATGGCTCTCACCGCTGATGGCTCCGATCAGCAGTGTTATAAACCGCAGTGGTAAATGTGGTACTAGAGGACCCTCCACCTCTGTTAAGACTCGTTTTGTTGCTTTGCTGGACTCTGTCCATCCCTGTCTGTCATCACCCTGTGGTGTCCAGCGCAGGTGCAGAGGAGCACTAGACACCTCCAGTGAACTGGCCTCACGGTTACCTGCAGGGGTCAGTTCAGCCAGTCGTCTGTTCCCTCCCTTGGTCACCTCACTCACAAGTAGTGGGCCCCCTGAACCCCCCTGAAACAGTTCCTGGGCATGGTGAACTCCTCCACAGGTTAGTCCCCAATGCAGCTCCCTTTATGTGGCCCCTGTGAGGTCCTGAGGGTAAAGGCCTCAGGACGATGTGGAAGGGTCCAAGGCTGGTGCCCCCCCCCCCCCGGTCACCCTCACAACGGATGCCTGACAACAGTGGGTGGGGCCTGGCATCCCTGGACTTGTTCGGCAGACAGCTTTGCTGTCCAATGAAAGTTCCAATTAACTTTCTGATGAAGACAAAGCAGCTCCAGACCTGAGCACAGGGCCGCTGAGGAAGAGACACGTTTGTCGATTCTGAGGCGAGCGGCTGCAGCTTGTGTTCAGCCACGCACACTGAGGCTCTGGGGTAGGGGTCAAGGGCCCAAGGGTGGGGGGGGTCCCTTCAATGCTGCATGCAGGATTGATTTGAGCTTGCCTTTCATGTACTGTATTAAAAAAGGACAAAAGCAGGACACATCTGTTGAAATACATACTTTATTTGTGATAGTGACATTGCTGGCACTGATCAAAATACAGTCATTACTGTGTGAAAATAGCAAGAAATGAAACTTAAATGAAAATAACACTAACCTCTTGCCTTATTAATGTAAAATAATAAACTTAAAGAATAGTGTATATGTGTTACAGAGTTTATCCTAACTACAAGCTCAATTGTTTTAGCTAAAAGGCTTCTGCGTCGTTGTATTGATAGTTAGTTTAGCAGGTGCAGGTATATAACACATCTGGAAACACTGAACAAACCCACTAAACTGCTTCAGACCGACTAAATACACATTTGTTACATCAGCTGAGAAATGTTGCGTCACACACAGTTGGTCGCTAAATATGTCAAAGCTTCAAGTAGAAAGCTGCTTAAGTCCTGTGTACCACATGTTACTGAAAGCTTCGTAGAGAACACGGTAGTGGCTGAAACGAGGGAATAAAGTCAAGTATCCATAAAGAATGGAAATGCTGCTTTTACATTTGAGTTATGCGCTGCTGTCAGACATCAGCTCGGAAAGCAGCAAGAGTACATGGCCATTTATCACTTACTTTTAATATTCATCATAATTATTATCACTGTGGCAAAGCTCGAGTTTCTGATTTATACTTTTTTCAACTCTCTTCTATGCTACGTGCAAGACATGCATTGCGGAAAAGGTGCCGAGGACAGCAGCTTGCCCAACAAAAAGCTTATGAGCTTATTTCACAGTTCAAAAATGGCTTCAAAATCAGTAAAAAAAAAAAAAGCAAAACATGAAATTATAATTAAGATGTAACGTGTAAGTTAGAATGGGGAACGACTGAAAAAATGTCTGGATGTTGTTTTGTACTTGTTTTTCTTCCATCTTCATCAGTGGCTGTTCAGTGACACTAGACTAGAGGGTGTGTGTACCACAGTGTGTGTATACACACACACACAGCCACAAATGTTTGGAAGTGGAAGCACGTCTTACTGGTACTAACACAACAGGTGGCTGAAACGTTCAATACAAGTTTTTGCCATTTCAAATATTGCTACATTTTCATAAAGTATGCCCCTATTTATGTAAAAGATCATAAAGGTAATTGAGTGTGATGGTTGTGT
Organism: Lagocephalus sceleratus; assembly: GCA_911728415.1. Lineage (NCBI taxonomy): Eukaryota > Metazoa > Chordata > Actinopteri > Tetraodontiformes > Tetraodontidae > Lagocephalus > Lagocephalus sceleratus. The sequence continues at coordinate 384,430 of CAJVRN010000021.1, forward strand.
GTGAATGGACTTTAGTCATCTTTGACCACTCACAGTCACGCTCTCATTCACCAGCTGAGGCAGACCAACTCGTTGGATGTCACATGATCATTAGGACGAACCAATCACATGCATTCATTGACTGGAGATGCATGTTCAGGACCTAATTTGGGATTTTAATACTTGCTCAAGGACACTTTGACATGCGGATGACAGAGGTCTGGGATCAAACTAACCTCAGTTATTACCAGAGTGAAACTGGAGTCAGAGCAGGAAGCATATCGGCCACTGAATCACACTTCCACAGTTTGACCCGAGTAAAAGATTCCTTGTGTGTTCTAATGAAGAGGCACTCTGTTAATACTTGAACAGATTTACAAATGTTGGCAAAGTTGGCTTATAATCAGCAGATTATATAAATATGTATTAAACTATCATCACGAACATTTCAGATGTACAGGAGACTTTTGGAAAGAATTAAAGGTTTCAAGTATCCAAAGAAAAGAAGCAACTTATCATATCGGCCTCAGCCTCTCCTGATATGGCTGGTGATAAAAATGATTAGAGAAATGTAAAAGCTCTCTCTCTCACACACACACACACACTCACACACACACACACACACACACACACACACACACACACACACACAGAGTGTTGGCTCAAAAGGTCCTTAAACACTACAAATCTGTACAATATTTAAATACTAAATGGTATTTACAGAAATAAACATTTATGTGTTTCACCTGTGGACCTGCCATGTCTCAACATGTGATAATCAGGTCAAATAAAGGCAACAGAACATTGACTGGCTTCCCTTGCTACTCTTAAATTAGTTTTCATGTTGTCAAAAGGTTACAGAAATGCAGGAGGTGTGCAGGGACAGCCTCACAGTAATCTATGAAGATATGAAGGTGACTGTTAAACTAAAAACATCAAGGACACAAATGAACAATCAACATGCTACTGTTTCTTTAGGATTTGGTGATAATGTTCTTCCACTATTTAAATGTTTTACATTTATACAATCCGCACTGTTGTATTGGACATTTATTAGAACTAAAGAGTAACTGACCCTTTAGTCTAGAGCTGCAGTCGCGTTGTGGGTTGTTCTGGACCACCGTTGTCCTCAAAGGTTCTTAATTTGGTCTGTTTTGTTGTCAGTGTGAGGGTGACTGCCCCCCGTGGGTTAACCCCCCACGACAATGTTGGGACGGACGACCGCCGTGTTTTGGAGGCTGTTGGCCCCGCCCCTTCCGCCAAAACTAGGACTCGTGTTTGGGACGGAGCGGACGCACAACCGGCGCCTCCCCGGGGTCAGAGTCGCTCGTGGTTGGATCGTGTTGTGTGATTGTTTTTTCCTTTTGTGTGTGTTTGTGTGTTCGTGTCGTGGGGGAGTGGCTGGGTGTGTCTAAACTGCTCCAGGAGCCCCGCCCATTATCAAAGCATTTTTTGAATTTGCAGCCACGACCCACGTCGGCCAGAATGGCCGTTTAGTTACTCTTTAAGTCATCCAAAAGAGCCAAACGTGATCACACATAAAGGGTTATGAGAGGTGAGGCAGCTGTTGAACAACCAGCCAAGAAAGACAAAACAGCTGGAATGTGACACAAAACCCAAAAAAGCCTATTTGTCAATTGTTAGCAGTCAAATTAGATACACACTCTCAATAACGGTCAAAGTATTACTTCAAAAAAGTCGAAAAAATAAACAGACATGCCCTTCAGTATGGTGATTGTGTGTGTGTGTGTGTGTGTGTGTGTGTGTGTGTGTGTGTGTGTGTGTGTGTGTGTGTGTGTGTGTGTGTGTTTCAGTGTTTAGGTACCACACAGCCACTCTCAGGGTGTTTGGTGAAGCTGAATACAGAAAGTGATATTTCCACTAAACCATGTGAGTTTTCTGTTTAAAGACTTGATGTTGAAGTAAAATGATGTGTTCAGGAACGCGTGTGGCAGTCGGGGCCACCCAGTTTAACCGTCTGGAGAGGTGACAGTGACCTTTAACCATATTTAATGAGCTGGACCCTGACAAAGCAGTCTCATCTCACACTGCCTCTGTGGGTTTGATACAAATGAGTGTTTACTTCATCTGATCACACATTTACAAGGTTATCTGTGTGTGTGTGTGTGTGTGTGTGTGTGTGTGTGTGTGTGTGGGTGTGTGTGTGCGAGCGCACATATATTCCCTTACTGACCCAAGAAATCAATGCTAGACTTCACCGTACGCCCAGTTGAGACGTCCACGGCCATGGCGCGGATCTCCGTGTCACCAAACGTCATCAGCGTCTGGATCTCCCGCCGCGGCGCCACCATTTCTGTTCCACTCACATCCAGACGAAGAGTGCCACATTTTCGGACACCGGATTCACTGATGAAGCCGACACTCTCGTTCTCGGAGCAGTAGATGTGGATGACTATGACCTGTTGGGAGGGCTTGGCTGGCGTGTAGCTCCTCTTCACCATTTCGCCCAACGCCACCGACTGGTCAGCAGCGATGAAGGTGTCGAACACGTCGGTGCACCACCGTGTGCCGTCCTTCACCAGCAGCTTCTCTGCTGGGTGCTTCCCCTCCACGAAGCGATTGAGGACCCCCACCCCATATGTGAGGGGGGAGCGGCGGACTTTAATGATGCTGGGGTCGAGCCCGAAGAGCACGGCGCCCTTCAGGATGGTCAGGCCCACGTCATGTGGAATGATGACGCGGCTGCGGCCCTGCAGCATGTTCTGGACAGCTTGCTGCAGCAGAGGAGATTCTGCAAAACCTCCCACTAAGAACAGGAACTTAATGTCACCAACTTCTGGCTTGTCAAACAGCTCAGCTGGAGGAGAAGAGGGAAGAAGCTGAACCAGCAGACACTGATGGAGATATCACCTACATGACTCCTCTTGTGCTCTTATTTTGAAGAAGGAAAAAAAGTTGTTGAACCTGGTTGATGGGACTACCTGCTTGGCCATAAACATGTGAACTAACCCTGACCCTAATTTTAACCCAGCCTAACCCTGACCCAGCCTAACCCTGACCCTGACCAGGTCTAACCCTGACCCAGCCTAACCCTGACCCTGACCCAGCCTAACCCTGACCCAGCCTAACCCTGACCCTGACCAGATCTAACCCTGACCCAACCTAACCCTGACCCTGACCAGGTCTAACCCTGACCCAGCCTGACCCTGACCCTGACCAGGTCTAACCCTGACCCAGCCTGACCCTGACCCAGCCTAACCCTGACCCTGACCAGGTCTAACCCTGACCCAGCCTAACCCTGACCTGGCCTAACCCTAACCCTGACCCAGCCTAACCCTGACCAGGTCTAACCCTGACCCAGCCTAACCCTGACCCTGACCCAACCTAACCCTGACCCAGCCTGACCCTGACCCAACCTAACCCTGACCCAGCCTGACCCTGACCCAGCCTAACCCTGACCTAACCTAACCCTGACCCAGCCTAACCCTGACCCTGACCCAACCTAACCCTGACCCAGCCTAACCCTAACCCTGACCAGGTCTAACCCTGACCCAGCCTAACCCTGACCCAGGCTGGCCCGAACCAACGCTGACCCTCACCCTCACTCTAACCACAACTTCACTCTGCATTCTCAGATCCTGACACTGATTCAGTTAATTGGAATGATTTTTTTCTTTTTTTCATATGACCAGTCAACCAGCAAAAATGTTGAGGTATGTGTTAAAACGGTTTTCTATGTTTAAAATTGTCATCCTTAATGTTTTCTCTAATCTCTTTTACGATTGAGAACGACCAAAGTCACAGGAAACATGTTAAAAGTATGAACCTACTTTTACTCACTCACACCCTAATAAATGATGCAGGTTACTGGTTTTAGGGAGAGACAAGCAGGTGTTGAACAGAGCTGCATGGAGTGAGTCTTTATATTTATGGTGCAATGAATCTAGTGAAAACATGCTTAAATATATCTCTTTGTGTCTGACTGCGGAGCTGGACACACTTAAATCTGATGTGTCCATATATGAGAGAGCTTACTGAGGTGTTGGATGATGTGGTCTATGGTGGGTTTGAAAAGAGAATTCATGGCATCTGGACTCATCCTCAACATCCCCTGGGACGACCACTTAACAAAATCCACACTGCAAAAAATAAAAATAAAAAAAGAATCAGTTACAAACATTTTGACATCCAACCAACCAACTATATCGCTTGAAGATGTGTTTACCATGTCTCCCAACTTCTTTTCATATTTTTTAGTTTCACAGAACCTCAATATAATCCAGCTCTCTTATCTGTCCAGAAGACATAAGTCCAGGAGTCCAGAGGCCTCACCTACAATGACTTGTGGGGATTTGTATGTTGAACTTTTGTACGTTGAACTTTTTAACACAAAATAATTCAGATGTATCAAAAGTGCATGCGCACATGGAGATCTCAAAAATCTCGATCATTCAGCATGAGCAGAAGAAAATTGTCCAAGTTCCAGAGTCTCTGATTGTTAGTCTCTTCTGAGTAGGAGCGGCCTCTAGTGGGCAGCTCCTGTTTGAGCACATCCACCCCTGGCTCCTCCCCATGTTAAGCTGCAGGAAACTTCCACGGCCATAGACTGCTCCAAGCATTTCAAATGTTATTAAGCATTTTGGACAAGAGCGAATATACACCTTAGCTTGCATATTGGCCTTGAATATAAAGATTGGATAATTAAGTAATTAATTGCATATACTCTGTTGCTGGGAGCATTATTTGATGGAGCCCAGGTATAGGATCAAAATATGCAAATGATGTATCAAGATATGCTCCAATTAGAAGCAAAGCAACAGTAGAAAAATCAGATGGCTTGGAAAGTTAAATTGACTCATTTGCCAGTAAATCCTTTCGTTCTCTAAATACACACACAGGTCAGATCACAATATTTGAAGGCAATCCAAAGTTCATCACTTTGAGCTTTTATATCCACCACCATAACTGTAAATCTGTGGGACTGTTAATTGTTCATAAATGTGCCTCTTATGTTCCCATCATGCTGGAGACTGACTGTTGTCACAGTATTAACAGTTTCCCAGCTTCACCTCTTGGTGCCGCCAAAGCAACAACATCTGTAGAAACGTGTACACCTGCCTTGAACTTAACGCGGACTCACGTTTGATACATCTGAAGGTTGCCGGAGAAAAGGACGTTTTTGAGCCTACACAACTTCAGTAGAGATGGCCCCTGGACTTTGTCTATGCACTCTAAGCAAGATCTGATAACTTGAGAACATGTTGAACATGTGAAAATAAATACAAATAAATATTAAATAAGTTATAGATAATAAATGAGAAAGAAAAAAATAGCTCTACATGCATTTTTGCAAGAAATCTATATGTTCAAAAAGGAGCAGGAAGAAGTAACTACTTCTATGATTCTACAACAATCTGCACAAATGTGACCCCCTCTGACCTTTGGCCCTTTAACCAGGTCAGGAAGAACTTAAAGAACTTTTTTTGGGGAAAAAGCAGAAACCTGAAAGAGCCTCAGATGAGGGTCCATCTGCCTGAGACGGACAGTAGCAGCAGAGAAGGTCAACATTAACATCAGCTGCACATCTGCATCAGTAATCATCAGGTTGATGGTCAAGGCCACGCTTTGACGTTATGTAAGTTCTGTGTTCAGAATCTCCACAGTTCACACCCAGCAAGTGAAACAGAACCATTTCTTAGGATTCTTTGAGTTCTAAAGTTTGATGTTCCTCTTAAGTTGGACCCTCCCTATCTTTGAGGTTGTTCCTTTCTTTGTACAGAAGTATAAATGCGATGAAGCTGAATTCATTTAGATTTCATAAGTACTGGGTTGGTGTCTCGAAGGGCAGTGGTGTGAGTTATCCTGATGGCCTGTTTCTGTCAAATGAACGACTGTAAAGAACGAATGTAGGTATGAGCCCAAACCTCAATGTTATAGATTAAATAGGGTCATATTAGTGAACAGATTCGGATGTGGAGTGATCAGGAAGTGTTTTAGTTTTGGATATGACAGAAATGCTTTTGGACAGTTTGGTATGAATACGACATCCAAGTAATTTGATCATCCATCACAAATTATTAGAAGGTAGCATGGATGTTGTTTTGCTCAGGTTGACTGAGAACTTCTTGATGGCCAGTCTGTTGACATATTGAAAATGTACTTTAAAGGTTTGGATATCTCTTTATTACTGTTTCCATTAATTATTTATTATTATTATATTATTATTATAATAATCAGTACATAAATAATTTGCTTTATCATTTCTGGATAATGTCTAGAATTTATTTCTCCTCAACAGATTTGATGTATATTGACTCAGGGTTTATTTCAGTGAGAGGTTTAGTTGCTGGAGCTGGGATATTTTTAAACATTCACAAAACAAAAAGAGAAAGATTACATTTGTGGACTAAAAACCCTGCTGTCACCTCACAGCTCAGAACCCACCTCACCTCTGATAACTGGTTTGAATCTTTTTAATCTACTTTTGTCTCCAGCCAGAAAGGGGTCTTCTGAAGGTCCCCTGACCTACTGCTGTCCTCACACCCCAACACCTCATATCTTCATCCTCCTGGATTTCAGAGCAGCCTTTAACACCATTAACCCCTCCATCCTCCTCAACCAGTTCTGGACCAGTGCTTCACACCACACCAGTTCACCCATATAAACAACTGGCCCCCATCACAAAGTGGCCCCCAGGGCCTGGTTGTCATGCTTAGTTGTCTTTAGCTTAGTTGTGCCTTTGTTGTCTTGTGACCTGTTTTATTTTGAAGTCTTCCTCTCTTCTCGTACCTTGGCCCTTGGCTGTTGTTTCCCACCTGTCTGATTGTTTCCAGCTAGTTCTCATCCCCTTGTGTCTGGTCTGATGGCGTCTCTTGAGTCATAGAACCAGCTCTTTTCCATCTCAAGTCAGGTTTTCTATTGTGATCCTTTCTCTTGCCCTTTCTCTAGTTTTCCCCCATCTGACTTTTGTTCTAGTAATGGTCCCCAACATGATCGTCCACTGACTGGCCTTGATGAGGTCTGGTTGTGCACCTCCACCGAAGCCATCAGCACCACCAAACTATTTTCAACTGACCATGGACAGCCTCAGCCTTCCCCCAAGAAACAGCTCAGGTTTGACGCCACATCAAACACATCACCAGGACCACATTCCTCCACCTAAGGAGATTGTCCGTCTCCACCCCTCTCTCACCTTCTTCGCTACAGAAACCCTCAAAAATCATCCTCTGTGCTTCACCATCCAAACTCCTCAATAGACTACATCCAGAACTCTGCTGCAGGCCTGCTCACAAACACCTCACTGAGCAAACAGCGACCCTGGGGTAGAGCCTTCTCCACTGTTCAAAACTCACCTCTAACTTGGCTTTTAATCTTTCATTTTCTCATAGTGTTCTGTTGCTATTATAATATGATTTTTAAATGTAAAGTGTCTTACAAATAAATGCATTCTCTAACTTCAGCTTGGAGCCAATCAATGGTCAAGATTGAGGATATCATGCTTTTTAAAAGTGGCCTGAATTCCCGTCTGAGGAGGAGAAGAAGAGCAGCACAATGAAGGAAGAGGTTTCCTTCACTCCTCCAGGAAGAGGATTCTTTCTTGTGCCTCATCATGTGGTGAAATCCAGTTGTGATCCCATGATGAGCAGTTCTGAGGTGTCCTGCTCTCAGGGAGGCAGCTAACCTAAGCTTGTCCCTCTACTTGTATTGTGAGCCTGGACATCAGGCCTGTCTTCACAGAGGTCCTCAGAGAGATCTTAACTGAGCCCAAACATTCTAGCAAGGAATCTCAGTTCAGAGTGAGGAACTTTCTGGGAACGACTCAGATCCAGGAGGAGACAGAGACTGTAATGTTAACGAGGAGGTGTAGCCTGTTTCTAGGTGGCACAGTCTTCTGAAAGCTGTGATTGGTTGTTCTCCTAGTAATGAATGAACATCATCATGACATCATCATAAGAGAACTCTGGATCAAGAAATGTTTAATCCTGAAAATAATTTCGTCTCATGATCATGAAGCTCAGCTAAATGAAATGAATTGTTTGAAAGCTGCACCGTGTTGAAGGTCCCTCGTTCACTTGTGATATTATATTGATATTATATTGGTGATATTATACTGATTCATTTCTTGCCCTGT